>JAAGKR010000178.1:0-229188 GCA_011419295.1 Clarias macrocephalus | reverse complement strand
CCCCCCCCCCCCCCCCCCCCCCATGCACCAAGGCTCCTGGGATAGGCTTCAGGCCCCTATGACTCTGTTTACAGGATAAAGCTGTATATATACAGGATATAACCGGAGAGAGAGATAATGGCAAATGGCTAGTAGCTCCTAGTCTATCAGTAATGAAACATCGAAACACAACACAGACGGATGTGATATCAGATGTGTTTTCTTGCTGAAAGGGCTTCTGTGACTGGTTTTAAATATGAGTTTTGGCAGGCAGCTGCTCTGTCTCTCATGCAAAGCATGACTGAATTTTTTTTTTTTTATTAGTACACAGTACCGGAGTATACCGGGCCTACATTCACCTATAATTATTACACACTTTACTTCTCTTCTGTAACTTAAAATACTCGCCTTTTTTAGCAATTCTAGTTGCTTAAACCATGGTATCTCACAACCTTGGTAAAATCAGTATTGGCTTCCCTTAATATAAAAGTTGACCTACAGATGCTTCGAATTAATAAACAGTTACTAAACATTTTATCCAGTCATTACTTGGGGCAATATGTAGTGTTCCAATATAAACACTTCCCACCCTTATCACACTACTTCTTTCCTCATCATTAGTTGGGAAACGCGATGAAGAACTCCTTGCCAGACAGCGCTCCGGATGGTTCAAGAGGCAAGAAGGTACTGCAAGTGGAGGTGACTCCTACCGTCAGGAGGATTTCTCGCACCGCTGTTACTGCAGCCTCGATTCGCAGGCTTCGCTGGAAGAGAGAAGGTAAGACATCTCTTTTTTTTCTTTCCTTTTTTTTTTTGTTACTCTAATCTCTCGTCTGTCCAAGGCATCATTTTCATGTTGTGCTTTTGTTGTGGATTAGGTGTAATATTGTAGCATCTCTCTTTTTATGATTGCTTTTGGCTTTGTATGTCTTTTGAGCTGCTGATTTTGCACACTGCTATAATACCAGACGGACGTACCACTGTCTAATGCTTTACAGTGGATGTAAACACAAGCAGCACTAAGGAGCATGTTTCCACCCTGTTGTGTCGAACCACAGATTGTTTTGACTTCTCGACCGAGGCCGAGTTCAAGCTCTCCATCCATTCCGGTCTACACGCTTCCATGGAGCCGGCAGCCAATCCCATGCGAAGAGGGAGGGGCATACTCACAGTCACACTGGAGGGTAGGCGGGTCGGGGGGCAGGGCAACGATCAAAGCAGGGGAATTGTTTAAATTTGCTCCAATAACACTCTTGCCTTTTTGGATACCAAAGCTTCCCCAGACTCGACCAGCTTTGCTTGGAATTAAACGTTAATAAACCTTTCCATTTCGTCCCTGTAGTGTTCTGCCAGGTTTGGGTGAGATGGGGACAAACGTACAGTATGTGCATGCATCCCTGGCATTCTACTAATCAACCTTTGACCTTAGGTGCTGCCTGTTGGTCACTGACTGAGCATGCTCAACACAGTAGATTTCTGCTGCTAATCACAGTTATTACCTTTTGTTCCTGTTTGTAGAAGTCATCCATCTCATTTAAAATGTACATTAAGTTTAACTTATTCTACTTATTGTATTTCTGGCCTTGTGTCTCCTGAAAGACATCGGTGTAGCCTTTTCACACTTACACAACATGGTTTATTTAAAAATTAGCTGGTAGAACCAGTAGAGAAGTTTAATTTGGTTTAAGATGAAGGCAGA
Organism: Clarias macrocephalus; assembly: GCA_011419295.1. Taxonomy (NCBI): domain Eukaryota; kingdom Metazoa; phylum Chordata; class Actinopteri; order Siluriformes; family Clariidae; genus Clarias; species Clarias macrocephalus. The sequence continues at coordinate 227,510 of JAAGKR010000178.1, read as the reverse complement.
GGTTTTGAGAGCAAGCTCAGTTAGTGAGGAGGAGTCTTGATTTGCACACTCAGCTGTCCTGCCTCAACTCCAAGCATGTGCATGCAGAGGCAGATGAAAACCTGCAGATTGAACCTGGGAAATGGATACGCTAGCACTCTAGTCCACGCTCAGCCGCAGCACCATTAAGCCTCCTTGTCCATCAGCTGTGAGCCAAATACATATCAGCTAACCTGAATAATACAGTGTAGGTGTGTACATACAGTAGGGTCTAAATTATGAGTTTTTTTATATTGAAATATATATATATATATATTTTTTTTTTAAATATGTAAAACAAAGAAACTTAATTTGTCAAAAATCCTTTTTTGGACCTGATTTTAATATAAGCAATTTTGCGATATTTAAGATGTTAACTACTGTACCTTTGCGCTAACTACCTGGATTTCATTATATTAACTCCTTTCTATTAAGGCACGTGTTCAGAAAACACTGACAAAAAAAAAATGCAGTTTTTGAGATTTTACGGAGTAAAATGAGTAATTCAGTTAATGAGACATCAATTTCATATAGCAAAAAATTTCACAGCAACAACATTTATAACCTTTTTTTCTCCATTAAGAATACAACTGTTTGTTTTTTAGTTGTTTGTTATAAAGATTAGGATTAACTGTTAGTATAGAAACAATTATACATTATAACAGGTGCATTTACATAAACCTTTTTTGTTGGTAACTGTATATAAAAAATACATAGCTACTTGCGCTATAAGTAAGGAAGAAAACACAAACGGGCATTAGTTTATAGGAAAGTTATCAACCTTTCGGGTGATGTGATGTGGTAAAGCAGAGACATCTTTATCAAACTGAAGTGGACTGTTTACCTAGAAGAATTAATTTTATAGCAATTGCAGCAATTATTTCTGATGATTGGATGCTTTTTATTTATTGAAGTATGACACATTTGTACATCTCTGGCAATGACTCTCTGGAAAGTCTAGGCAAGCATGAACCGAGGTGCTGCGCAGTGGAGTCAAATCAGTGTAAGATTAAGGCAGAATAAAAATTTTAAAAACACACACAATTAAGAGAACATGTAGATTAAATAAAACAACAGAGAGAGAGCAAAAACAAAGACAAGCACTCAAATGATGGAGAATAAACTTTTTATTTTCTATATATAAAATTGGATTTTAAAAATAAAATGCTGTAGATGATGACTTTAAACTCTGTGAGCATGGAATGTTCAGGGGTCAAAGAAAGGCGAGGATGTAGCTTAGTGCAGTACCATTTAGAGCTTTAAAGGCAAAATCTGAAACCTTGAATTGAATTCAGTATTTACAAAGGGTGTCCATCAAACCAGGATTCTTGTGATGAAATTTCTCATGAATGCAGGCATAAAACTGATTTTTGCAGATATTTACAGTACAGTACAGCGCCGAGACTCTTAGCCACAGTAAAACATTTGAATGGTGCAAACATTTTTAAGAAGGCTGTGTATTTGTGAATGACGATTGCTGTATATCCTATACTAGACACACAATCACTTACCAACACCACATGCACATTACAGGTACTCGGCTGGGAATTATTGCCACATCACTGTATTTTTGGACCATTAATGGAGTTCATGTGAAGCCAGCGATTTAGACGTGAAGCAGGCACTCCGAAGTAGTGAGAAAACCTTCTACCTTGATGGTATCCAAGCACTAGTGAAATGCTGGAATAAGCATAACTGTATTGTGTTATTCTGCAAGTCCTTTTTTTGACTCGAACGCCCCTCATAACTGGTAGCCATTGGAGGGAAGCAAGGGAAGGAGAGATGCTTTCCTATAAACAAAGTTTATAAAGAAACCAACTATTTTTCAAACCGTTGGGAACTGGAGACTATTAATACTTTCTCGCAGAACACATGACCGTAACAGCAATTCCGCTTATACTGTAATCATGTGGCGCGTCTTATATTTCCCACTCTGTGTAAGAATAAGTAACACATTCGTGCTAACACATTGGAAAATGAATGAACACCTTTTGAGCGATCAGAATCGAGCATCCAGTAGTGCTGAAGCACAAATTATATTTATTCTGTGCACATGACCTCCTAATGTATGCATTTAGCTTTGTGACAAGTCTCTTTGCTCGCAATGAGAGTGACAGGAGAGCACACTCAGCAGTGGCTTGCATGTCGTCATTCTTCCTCTTCTTTCTTTCTTTCCTGACGCTCCCTGCTGAGGTCCCGTGATGAACAGAATTACACACAGCCACATTTTGCCTGCCTGGTGCCGAATGCATGCTTTTTGTTATCGTCTTTTGAATTTTGAATGTCTTGCTGCATCTTGTGTTTGTTCTGTTATCTTGTTGTCCTGTCTGAACCAGTCCTAAGGACCACTGATCTACTCATCACTGTCCATCATTCAGTTACAGCTCAACATTTTTTTGGTGTCTTGTCAGTGTTTTTTTTTTTTTTTTTTCTTCTTCATGATGTTAAGTAAATTACCATTTTTGTTCACACAAGGTCAGCTTTTCAATTTTTGCCCAAAACTCTGCAGTCTGAGTAGATACAGTAGGTGTTAAAACAATGTACGTGTATAGAAACTGATTTGCCTCTTGAGTACACCCTACTAGTGTCCTTGCATCTTGCAAGATTAAAATGCCAAGGTTAAGCCCAGGACAGTGCCTGCAATTGCAGTAGGACTTTAGACTGAGCGGTTATTGGAAAAGCATGAACGTACTCCTGCTGCACTGATGGAGAACTCGCCGTTTTATTTCACTTCAGTCTCATTTGGCTCCAAGCACCAGAGCACTCCTCATTTACTGAAAGCCGAGAGTTTTCTTCACACACTTGTATAAACGCAGGGATTAAACTGAGAGTTTTATAGGTAAGCTGTTTCCATGGCTGATTTACTGAAGAGCAGTGACTCATAAAGCATGACTAATAATGAGAGCAAGTCATCTGTTTTTTTTTTTTATTATTATTTTTTTGGCAATTTTTTCTAATCCATTTCATTTCTAAAGAACAGTTTCACTGCAGATGGATTCATGAGCACAGCCCTGTATTACTGAAAACATTGCTTTGTTTCTTTCCTCCTACATTTTTTCTTGTTTCATTCATTCACTCCTTCCTTTTGTTTTTTTTAATACTGCCAACACATTATGCTTCATTTGTTTGTTTTTTTGTTTGTTCCTTCCTTTCGTCCTTTAGGTATATCTAAACCCTTTTCTTCATTCCTTCCTTTCTGAATACTTTATTGCTTTCTTTCTTGAATCCTTTTAGAATACTTAGCTTTCACTGTGCACAACTTATTTGCTTCTTTTTTTTTCATCTTGTTTACCTTTTTTGCTTTCTTCCTTCCTTCCTTCTTCATTCATTCATTCATTCATTCATTGCTTTGTTCCGTCCTATTCTATTTTTTCCAAAATACTTTCCTTTCCTTTTTCCTTGACCGTGTTGCTTCATTTCTTCCTAAAAACTTTCCTTCTTTTCGTTTTCTTCTTTCTTTCTTTCATTTAGTCTGTTTTTCATATTTTGGTTTCCATTCCCCTTCCCTGATTACTTTTACTTCAAGAATGTCTTGCTTTCTTCCTATATTTCATCCTACCTTACTCTTAGTATACTTTGCTTCTTTTCTTTTTTGTTGCCAGACAAATTTTCTTTTTAACCTTCCTTTCTTCTTCCTTTCCTTTCCTCTCTTCTTTTATCTCTCTCTCTTTCTGACTCAATTTTTCTCTTCCCCACAACTCTTTTGACATTTTTTTTTATCTTCTTTCTCTCTCATTCTCTCTCTCAGACGCTGACGGCATGAGCGGAGGTGAAGAGTCCTTCAACCTGAACGATCCAGATGAAGGGTTTTCCTCCGGTGCGTCCAACAGCAGTCAGCCGAGCACAGGCCGACCCTCTGGGAGTGGAGGAGGGCGGGCCAGCACGCAAAAGAGCTCCAAGAAGAGCAGCTCAAGTCGCACACACCGGGAAAAAGAGAGGGATAGTCCAGCCGAGAAACATAAAGAGCCGCAGCACCCACAAAGAGCTCAGTCTCCCCCACCTGCCATCATGCTGGACACTATCGAACTCACCCCCATAAAGAAGACACAGAGCCTGAGTCGGACCTGCAGCATGAGCGTGGGAGTGAGCGGAGAGCAGGAGGGAGGAGGAACAGACGCAAGGCTCGGCCCAGGGGGAGGAGCAGGAGGAGCTCACCGCCTTTCTAGCCTCAGTCTGAAAGAGGAACATCTGGTGCGGCCTGACGGTGGGAAAGACCTGCTGTCCCCTGGAGCCCCTCTTACCAAGCAGTCTCGCTCGCCCAGTTTCAACATGCAGCTCATATCGCAGGTGTAGCACACATTACACCTGCATCACCATCTTCTCGTCTGCTTCCTGTTTCTCTCCGTCCATTTTTTTTAACAGAACCCTGATCAATAGGGTGGGTTTGTTTCTCTTTATCTCTCTCTTTTATTTTTCCTCTTTGGGTTTCCACCCATTTTATGCAAATCTGAATTGGCACAAAAGAAACAGGAGATAAATATGGGTATTTTGGGCTGAGGTAGAAACGTTGGCTAAAGAGGACGCAAAAACATACAAAATTAACATTGTCTGATGGAAATTAGTGAAATATTTGGACGGAAACATGACTTTCTTTCTTCTTTACGTTTCTCCTTCTCAGTCTGCGTATTTTCCTCAGACCAAATTAAGCATTCCACGTTTAACAGACCAAGACAGCGTGATGTTTTGGAATCGGATGTAACGCCTGATCTAGACTGGTCAGGTCTCAAACGCATCTCCACAGTGTCACTAATTTATCCACACCTGGCCAGATGCTAAAAATAAGCCTGACCAGTGGAGCTGTGACGAACATACTGCCTCATGAGCGCTTAACGGAAACAACACAGGCTAGCTAACTAATTTTGACAAAAAAATAAAATAAAATAAATAGAAAGCATGACGGTTAACTTGAATCCCTGATGCTTCAGGGGTAAACACAGGCCAGTCCCTGTTATTAACTCATTTACGTGTGAATTGAGATTCAAGCATTAAGTGTTTTAACCACTTTTGAGGCATTGGAGATGGATGATGTGGTAATCTGACTCTAGCCAGTAGAGATCAGGCATATTATATTATTTATTGTTGTGGGACTTCAGAGATTAGTCTATATATAAATATAAAAAAAGCAATAAATCTTAGGTTGTTCATCTGACACAAAGCAATCATATGCATTCCTGCTGAACTCGTGGGTCCAGTGCAATTTTTATCAAGGTCTTATAATAATAATTATTATTATTATTATTATTATTATTATTATTATTATTATTATTATTATTTTTTGTTAAATGAAAATTACAATATTTTAGTTTTTTCATCTCTGCGTTCCGTCCCAGAGACGGTTGTGTTTATAATTTTAGATGTTTCCCATCTTTAAACAAAATCAAATTTCATATTTACTGTTATCTGTGACCTTGATTTTGCTTTAGAAGTTCTAAATTCTATTATTACTTGGTTTGATCTGTATGATTTTAATACTGTTTTTGTTGGTTTGTTTTGTTTCATTTCTTGATATTTTTTAATCGAACTGTTTAATCTATGGTGTATTCTGTTGACTTCTAGTCATTTTAGAGTTTGTCTATTTTAAAAACCAGAGGCCAAGATGTTGAAGAATGTTGTTGGTGTGTATCCGCTGACGTTCTAAACCCAAGCAGGAGAATCGTACAAACGTGTGGAGAAAACGAAACGCTGCTGAACGATATTCCATGTGTTTAAGAGCGCAGAACCTTTCTGGACTACTGCTGAGTGGGTGAACATTTCTCACGACTTTCCTCTTTTCAAAAGATTTGTGAATAAGCTTAAGAAGCGTGATTCTGATCTGTGCTGGTGTCAAACATGTTAAAGCTGTAATAATCTGTATTGCCCTCAGAAGTCGTGTGTGCGTGCGTGCGTGTGTACAGACTGCAAAAAAATGACATCTTCAAAAGTAAAATATTCTTGAATCTCAAAAAATCTAACCATACAAGTTCCCAAAATAAGATTACAACAAACCAAATATAAGACGATTAAGCTTATTTCTAGTCAAATGTTAATAAAATTGCAAAAAACCAAAACATTTCGAAAACCTAGCAAAATTATCTACCAATAGAACAAAAACTGTTCTTGTGCTTGCAATTTGAGTAACATTTAAAGATAAAAACTTGAATTAATATCATATTTGGTTTGTTGGAATCTTATTTTAATAAGTTATAGATAGATATGTTTTCAATAGATTTAAGAATATTTCACTTGCTAAGACGGTGTTTTTTGCAGTGCATGGCTGTTGTGTGGGTCTTGTGTTTGTGTCAGGTAATCAAACAGGGATCTTTGATTCATTAGTTCTACCTCGTCTTCTTTCCATCAGCCGTTCAAACACTGGACTCTCACACTGTCTACCTGTGTGCTGAAAAATCCCAAAAGATTCATCTCTGAGCATTTAGTCACGATTCTTCTGTCCAACCTCACTTCATCCGAGGCCTGTTTTAATTTGTTCGTATTCATGTGATGTTCTGATAACCAGAAACTCCATCTAGTGGCTGAACCCAGTGACATTTTGTTCTTCCTGTGTGTGTGTGTGTGTGTGTGTGTGTGTGTGTGTGTGTGTGTGTGTGTGTGTGTGTGTGTGTGTGTGTGTGTGTGTGTGTGTGTGTGTGTGTGTGTGTGTGTGTGTGTGTGTGCATGTGTGTGTGTGTGTGTGTGTGTGTCTGCATGCACATCATGCGTTTGCTGTTTCATTTTAAACCTCCTTTCACTGTGCACAACTTCAATGCTGTAAAAGCAATCACTGCAAATTTGCTTAATGTGAATGCTGGCTTTCATCCATTGTGCTGTTTAGTGTACGCTGAGCCATTTAGTAGATGAGTGCGTCGGGACCGAACACCACAGATCCCGACAAGACAGTTTTACACACTGTCTTCTCTTTGGAGAAGGTTGGACATTTGCGGAAACAACTTCTGGCACTTATATTGCAAAAGACCTGAAGAGATTGGTCAAACGTTCTGCAGTAGCTGACTGGGTTGGTCAAACTTTCTGGGGGGAGCTGACTGGGTTGGTCAAACTTTCTGGGGGGAGCTGACTGGGTTGGTCAAACTTTCTGGGGGGAGCTGACTGGGTTGGTCAAACTTTCTGGGGGGAGCTGACTGAGTTGGTCAAACTTTCTGGGGGGGAGCTGACTGGGTTGGTCAGACTTTTTGGGAGGAGCTGACTGGGTTGGTCAAACTTTCTGAGGAAGCTGTCTGGGTTGGTCAAACATTCTGCAAGATTGCAAAATTCCTGCAGTTTCATCAAGAGAAACAGAGGTGACTGGGAACGAGAACAGTTGATCAGACATTCTGCACGTTGTGGGTTTGTTGATAGGAATCAGAGACTTTTCTCAGGAGTGGATGGATCAATCAAAAGCTCTGCAAGAGAGAAGGGGTTACTGAGGGAGCAGGAATGGTGAACAAACATTCTGTACAAACAGTGTGGTTTTGCGGGAATCAAAGTTTCTTTTAGGGGTTGATCAAACTTTCGGTAGGCAAGAGGGATTACTATGGGATTAGGTGGGGATTCCATGGCTGAAGGAGGGATTAGTCAAACTTTCTATGGGAGCAGGTTGGATTAGTCAGACTTGGAGAGACCGAAGGACTAGAGAAATGCTTCAGGTTTGGACGGGATTGGTCAGGGTTTTCTGAGGGAGGAGACACAATTGGTCAAACCTGCTGCAAGTATCAGGATGGATTGGTCAGACTTTGGGCAGGAGCATGTGAGGATTGTCAAACTGTCTGGAGGAGCATGTGGGATTGGTCGAATTTTCAGTTGGACTGAGAGGGATTGGTCAGACCTTCAGCAGGAGCATGACTGATTGATCAGACTTTTTGCAGGAGCTAGAAGGATTGGACAGACTTTATGCAGGAACCGTTGGGATTATTCAGACTTCCTGCAAGGGCAGCTGGGATTGGTTAAATTCTCTGTGTGAGCAGGTGGGATAAATCAGATTTTGTGCAAAGACAAATGGGATTAGTCTGGCTTTCGGCAGGACCAGACAGGATTGGTTAAAACTCTGCGTGACCATGTGTGATTAGTCAGACTTCCTGCATGTGCAGCCGGGATTGGTTAAATTCTCTGTGTGAGCAGGTGTGATTAGACAGACTTTCCACAAAACGCGCTGTAATTGATTAAACTTCATGCGAGCAATTGGGATTATTCAGACTTTCTGTAGAAGCAGGTGGGACTAATCACACTTTCACACTTTAATTTAATTTTTTTGAGCTTTGGGACTCAACTTTGGTGCAGGAGCAGGTGGGATCAGTCAAACTATATGCAGAAGCAGGCAGGATAAGTATCTGATGGTACAGGCAGGATTGTTTAAACTGATTGTGCAATAAGTTGGGATTAGTCATGCTATCGGTAAGTAGATGGGGATTGCTCAGAATTCCTTTTTTCGGATTGGGATTTAAAAACTAGCCCCCTTTGCACACTTCTACAGTAAGTCCTCATACTGTCTCTTCATCTTGCATCTTTTCAACAACAGCCTTCTGAGAACGACTGCTTTCACGGCCCTTGTCTTATGTGCGAGATCTTTTGATCATTTGATTTAAATACGTAAGATAGAGATGGTGTGGTGTATTTGGATAAATTTTCAACCGTGTCTTGTACATCTTTAATGTCACCCATGCTGAGAATTCTTTTTCCTGTAGAGTGTCTACCAAATGATGTGTATGTGGTGTTGATCTACTACAGATGTACATTATACCTCTAGGTTTGTTTTTTATGAACTGTGTCTGAGGAAAGCACAGCCTGTTCCATCAGTCTGCCATGGTCTTTAGACAGATTTATGGATTGTTGCTCAACTGCATCTTTTCTAATTGAGCAGTGTAGTAGTAACTTAATGAAAGTAGTGTGTTAGGACGAGACTTAGAGCTGTAGTGTTCTTTTCATAACTGTCTTAAGCTCCACTCTGTGACCTGGAGGACTGCTGGTCCGTGCATTTGCTGTACAGTTTGTTAAAACCATGGTGTTTCACTGCTCCCACTCACTTTCCCTCATGAAGGCTTTCTTACTGGGTTGAATGTGTAAAATCTGCGTCTGGAACACTACAACACAATCCGAAACCACTTTCAGAAAAAAAGGTACTAAACCGTGCTCATGCTCATCACTGCAGTGGTACCTTCAAGGGCACGTCCTTTATATCTTTTATTTTATCTTTCACTTGAAAGCTGATTGTTTTTAAATATACCTTTCAAGCTTGTATAATAGACCTTATGGAGGACTGCTGTACCTTTTGAAATGTGCACTATATTCACTCCTGAAGTTCCAGCTGAAAGATGTGCTGTATTTGAAAGATACAGAAGGCATACCCTTGATGGTTCCAGAGTTAGCACAGTTTAGAACCAGGTTTAAGTTTTTATATCTGACTTTTATATCAAACCTTACAGGAACAGTTTGGCCAACAATGAATTGTCCACTTTTTTTGCATTTATCCACAGATTTTAATCTTAATCAGCTAGTTTTGTGTGTGAGGTTTGCACATGCTCAACTTCAAACACTTTGGGGACGTCATGGTTTGATGTTCATGGCTTTGGGCTTCTGAAAAAAAAGTGCCAATTTAAATCCCAGCCTGAGCAAGACTTTTATCTGTGGGCTTTATTAACTCCATAGATGGATCCTGTCTCAAGTCTTTGTTCGGTCACCAGGAAATCTGACTTATTCAAATGAAACCGAAATTGTATGATTTTTGAAAACCATTTGTGTACAATTCTGCCTTTAAAGATTAGTCCATGCTTCCTACCCAAGTCTGATGCATGGTGTGTAAAAATTAGCTAATGTTCAATTTGTTCAACATCCATTTTTCTGTTTTAAGTTCAATCTCATATGAATTTTTGTTCATGTCTCCAGATACCAAACTTCTTGGCTCAATAACTACAACTGTGGCAATTGGGATGTGTATATTTTTACAGTTTTGGTGAAGTACCTTGTTGGTTATATCGTGGATGTGTACAATCAGTGTCCCTTCTCCTGTTCTCACTCAGACCAAACCTCTAACCGAGAGATGTGTGTTTTATCCTCCCTCTTTGTCTCTTGGTGATTGGATTGCATGTGATGAGTGTAGGCCTTCTTTTCATACAATGCACTTTATCCAGTCTTTGGTGTTGTCGGTGGCTGACAATAGATGTATATTTGTTTGTGTGTGTGAGAGAGAGAATGTGTGTGTGCATGAGAATAGAAAGGAAGTGAATGCCAACTCCTACTACAGACTACTCAGCTACTATTACAGAGGAATGTTCCTCACAATCCAAATGCTCTGTACAGGAACGGATCTCCATTTGGTGTTCTTCAGGTGTTCTTCCTTCTTCTCTACACCTAACAGCTGGGTTGTTTCCACTGTTTTTATTTCAAACAGATTCTATGCAATTTGAAGGTTTTCTTTCTCCTTTTTTTTTTTTTTTTCGGGGGGGTTCTGGGTCAAATCTCTGGGTAGCTGGTAGGTCTTAGCTGGAATGCGTTTGCAAGTTTCTCCTCAGGTCCTTCAGCGAGGAACCACATCAGAGTTGCTGCTGCTGTTTTAACAGAATGATCTCCTGGTTTTAGGATCAGGTATAGGGTAAAAGATATGGTGTGTGTGAGTGTGCGAGTGTGTGGAAAAATAAATAAATAGTAGTTATAAAGTCAGTCTGACCTTTTTGCAGGTTTCTTTAACATTAGGCATGCACACGGTCTTCAGGAGCCCTGAAACAGTCATGGGTCATGGTGTTAAGTAGGTTGGTCTTACGGGACGAGTGGTTACGCTGTTCAAAAGGATTACAACCGAAAGATGTCGAGCAGAGCTGTAACAAAGCAATTTCCGAAGCGAAATACTGTACCATTGATGTAAATGGAAAGATTATTTTAAATTCTTGTAAATAAAACTGTACAAAAAGAGTGAAAGTGAGAAAATGTTAATATCAGTCTGCAATGCAGGAAAGTCTGGATCTGTATATTGGTGAATAAACCTTGTGCTGTAACAGATGTGTGTGTCTCCAATCTATATTTTAAACAAGTTTTGACATGTTTTGAACCCAGTGAGTGTGTAATTTTGCTCTTAAATTTTATTATTTATATTAAAGGAGAACTCGCGTGATCTTAACAGTTACAATCTACTACTCGGTTTGCTCATCAGGGACAAACTGATGGTTATAGTCTACACTTTTTCCCATACAATTTCTAATTTATTTCCATCCTTTTTTTTTTTTTTTATTCTGTAAAGCTGCTTTGCGACAATGACAATTGTTAAAAGCACTATGGGGGGGGAAATGAATCCAATTAAATGATCATTACCATTGTGTTTTTAGAAAAGGTTATGAATATTGCAGTGCACAGGATCTATTTTTCTAACAGCAGGTCAGAGTTTGTGCTTAATTTACAGTATAATGCACAAAATTGTTGCACATCCACAAATTCCTTAAATCATGCTCGTCGAATTCAGATATTTTCTTAGAAAAGTAGCCAGGAGGTGTAGGATGAAGAAAATAATTGACCGGCAGAAGACCGTTCTCTTCCCTCCCACACGTGTTCAAGCTGCAGCGTCCTCTGCCTTTCGAATAAACTTGGCTTTTATCTTGAAATGCCAGTGAAACCTTAAAGATTGTATCAACTTCACAGAAGAAAATCCCCGACCAAGCAACCAGACACACTATTCTATAATTTATAACATGTACAGAGCGCAGTTCTTCATCAGGCTTCATCAAGTATGGATGGGTCCTGGCATGTCTGACCCAGGATAAATAATTCATCTGAAAGTATTCAGGCCCTTTCTGTGGCCTTAATTAAAACTGAAATTGTCCAGCCATGGTTAGTGACCTATGGATAGGATTTTAATTAAATAACATAGGCTTGTACAGTATGTACACTGATCATCCATAACATTAAAACCACCTAGGCCCGTCTTGTGCTACCAAAACAGCTCTAAAGCATTGATGCATCGATTCCACCAGACCTCAAAAGGTGAGCCGTGGTAACTGGCACCAAGACATCAGCAGCAGCAGCCATGGCACATCCATGGATCAGACTTGTTTTTCCAGCATTTCTAGGAGATGTTTGAATAGATGAGGTCGAGTCACCAACTTGAACTCTTTGTCATGTTCCTCAAACCAAACATGCAGGGCTGCATTATCCGGCTGAAAGAGGCTAATACCATAAGGGAATACTGTTGCTATAATGATGTATACTTGGTCTTAGTAACATCGATAAATACTGTAGTAAACGCCGGGACCCAGGTTTTTCAAGCAGAACATTATCCGGCGCATCGCTCTGCCTCCATCACCACCACCAGGTGATGCTCACCTGCCCACTGTAGGCACTTTTGGTGGTGAACACAGGTCAACATGGGACTGGTGTGTGGCTGCAGTAGCTCTTCTGTGGGATCGGAGTAGACGGCCTAGCGTTTGCTCTCCACATACAGTACGTCTTCGAGCCTTGGCTGTCCATGACCCTGTTTCCGGTTCACCGATTGTCCTTTCTTGGACCACTATCAGGAGGTCCTTTTCATCACAAAACATGTCATTTAGAAAAAGCTCTGTCCCAGTTATCTATTTATCACAACGTGACAATGTAAATATTAAAGTTGTAGAAGAGGGAGGATGAAGAATTATGAATTTTTTTTACTAAGGTTTTCTGTTGATGTTATTGAATTCTTTAGAAAAGATATTTAGAGAATTAAAATTAAACTTATTTATAGAAAAGACACTTTTTCTAATTAGCTGAATGTGTGGCTTTGAGTTAATTGTTCCATTTTAGTCCCTAGAAGAATAATTGGGACTAGACCTTTGTTTACTCACTCATTGTCTATTCTCATTGCTGGAGCCTGTACCTGTGAGGCGGGGTACCAATCTATTGCAAGGCACACACACTACAGGCAATTTGAGAAAGCCAGTTAGCCTAATCTGTATGTCTTTGGACTGTGGGAGGAAACCCACCAAGCAGGGGGAGAATATGAAAACTCCATGCACACAGTCCTGAAATGGAAATTGAAACCCGATCCTGGAGGTGCAAGCCGACAACGCTAACCACTAAGCCACCTTGCCGTCCCTTTGTTTACTCACTCACTCACTCACTCATCATCTATACAACTTCATTCTGTGTACAGGGTCACGGGGGGCTTGGAGCCTATCCCAAGGAACTCGGGGTACGAGGTGGGGTACACCTTGGATGGGGTGCCAATCCATCACAGGGCACACGCACACCTATTAGACACTATGGGCATGGTAATTAGCCTAATCTGAATATCTTTGGACTGTGGGAGGAAACCCACCAAGCACGGGGAGAACATGCAAACTCCATAAAGAGGTGGGAATCGAACCTGCGCAAATCCTTTGTTTCCTATGTTTTTAAAACTTTTATTTCAGATAGTTATGGCTGGCAAGAAGAGCTTAATTTAAAACGGATTATAGCTCTATTCTAGTTAGAGTAATCAGGTTCATTGCTTTTTTTAATTTAAAAAAAAATTATATATTTATATATTTGTTGGAGGGGTTTTCCCCTTATCTTAACCTGATAAGCAAATGCTTACAGTATGTCCATCACTCACATGTTGCCATGGCTAGTAGCGGCTAGAAGCTGCCCACCCCCTCACCGTGGCTATACTGCATATGGTGATGGCTTTTCAGAGATCATGATAATGATCCTGTGACATATTGTGCTCATTATTGAAAAGGCAATAAGTGAATCTACTTCCCCAAACACACAGTAGAACTACTTATATAAACATTTTTTAAGCTTAGCTTGAAAAAAATGTAGAAATGTCCAAGTTTTATTCCTTTCTACTCCATTAGAGCATATCCAGAGTCTGAGGATCATGCGTTTGTGTGGGTTTGTAGAGAAGAAGCCTTGTTTGCTTAAAAATAGTCCAATTATTTGAGACTCTAGTCCAATCTGGCAGCACTGCTGTGACTGCATATAGTCATTACTTGAGAATCCCATCCTATACGTACTGTATAATTTTTATTTCTGCCTGATGCCTTGTGGAACTTGGTCCAGCAGAGGGCAGCATCCTGACATTTTGCACCCGCTGCAGCAGCACCCTGTCAGAGCCTTCCTGTGCACCCTAAGACGTAAGTGTGATTGATTACCATCATCAGCGTTGCTTCTCCCATTCTTCTCATGCTCAGTGTTGAGCAACATGTCCATGTTGCCACTTCATCGTTTATTTATTTATATTTTTATTTATTATTTTTTTCTATATGTGTGGGTACTCTTTGTGGCTCGGTCTTTTGATGTTGGATATCTTTCCCCCCTGCATGAGCTGATGTGTGTTGCGAAGTCTTGTAGTTTCTCTCCTGATCTCCTCCTACTCTCTCTGTCTATCTCCGTCAGGTCTAAAAACCATCCTCAAATCTTTCATTCTTGGCCTGAGAATAATACTGTTTCTATGACAACAAGCCCTGCTTGCATCCCAGCTTGGGTATCAGCAAAAGCGAGGGGGTGGGGGACTCGGAGATGGCATGACATTTGTATTGCAATGCATCCATATTGTATTAAAAAAAAAAAAAAACTTTTTTTTTTTTTAATCATATTTCCTTAGCATATGGGCATATATTTTGTCTGTTCACTCTAAGTGCATTATATCTACGTAGTATATACACTCCCATAGCACAGAAGAACCTGTACACCTACTCATTCCTTCAATTATCTAATCAGCCAATCATGTTGCAGGAGTGCGATGCATGAAATCGTGCAGATACAGGCCAAGAGCGTTGGATGATGCCACCCTGGGTAATGGCACATCCCAGGCCCTATCCAGTATTTGTATAGCGGCTGTAAAAATATTTACAGATATCAATGGAATCAATCCTACTGTACCACATCACCTGCTTTATACCCACCTGGGCTTACCATTGGTTATAGTTCCACATGGGTTTTTTTTTTTTTTGGCACCTCTTCTTAACTACAGCAGCTAGAAGAACAATCCTCAGTAGATCAGTGTTTTTGTTTTTTTGCTGCCTTCAGTTGCCAAATTATATATGGATACGTGATGTGGCAGAAATTAACCTATTATACATAAAAATACATAAACAAATAAACTTCCTGAGAACTCCTCAACATAATATTGTATTCATATACACTCATAAAGCCAATAGAACGCTTTCATCTCCTGGTAAGAAATTAAAACTGCTATTACAAATCAAGTGGATCTCCACTAAAATGTTGATCCTGGTTGCAACCCATGGACAGGAATACACCATGGCTGGGATGACGGTGCATCACATGGCAGCATGCATGCACTCTCAAACTCACTTAGGAGCAGTTTATTTTTAGAGTATCCACTCTGCTTACTCCCAGGTTATTGTGAGGTGGGAGGAAACCAGAAAATCAAGGGGCCACAGATACCATGCATCAAGTAAAAACCCCTAATGAGATCTCGGATTAATAACTTTTGCCAATACTGTAGTGCTGTTCTGCAGAACTACACACATACAGTACACCAGCTTGGGTGTTACACTTTAAGGCCCAGTCCTTATATCTAAGTTGTGTCTGTTTTTTGTTTGTTTGTTTTCTATGTATTATCTACAAGGGGCGTTCAAGTCAGAAACAGTTCGAGAATAAAACCTCCCTTTCTTTCTCTATATAATCTCCTGCTACACTAATGCACTTATCCCAATGTTTTACTAATACTTGGATACTGTCTAAGGTAGAAAGTTTTCTCAGTACACTGGAGCCGTTATCAGACTGCCTTCTTATTGTCTGAAACGCTGGCCTCCCAGGAACTCCTTTAATAGTCCAAACATGTGTGTGTATATATAGAGTCTCATCATGGTACTGTGCTTAAAGTCTTCTGTAGATATCGATTGGTTTTCACAAGTCCTGGTTTGACTTGAACGCCCCTTGTAGGATAACCCTTTGTCATAATTGTTAACAGTGTTTTATTTTTGTTGATTGATCTTTGTATCTTTGTGTTACTTCTTTGGTAGGAATTGTTAAGGCACTTGGTTTTACTTGTCTGTATTATTTACCTGCTAGATCATGCTACCCAGATCTGGAAGTACTGCAGCTTTACAGTTATTCATCTTGATGCCTTTCTATGATCTAATTCAGACCTTGGGAATGAGCTGAGGCATGGTCTTCACTGTGTTAAATGATGTAGAAAGCTAAAGCCTATGGTCTTGCCACTGTGCTATTTGCCTTCAGCATTAAGCATTGTACATTTCTATAGATTCTCCTACTATTTTGTACCATCACATGCTTTCCTCCGAGGGAGCAGCTCAAGTGTTTTCCCAGAATATGCGAGGCAGGATTAATGCCGCCATTCTGTGCAGTCGCTGTTCAGCATTTAAGGTTTTGAGCTAGTGATCAAGAGATTGAGCTCAAATCCAAGGATCAGAGTATAACCAGAGCACCACTGTCGGGACTGTTGGAGCAAAGCCCTTAACCCTCATCTGCTCAGCTGTGTGTCGAAACGTGCATTTAGTGGCACAATCCAGCAGATGGCAGTCCGTGTTATGCAAGAACAGATTCATATATATAGTTATTCTTAGCCATTTTGTTCCCTTAGTTCCATCCTGTTATGATACCTTGGGCTGAATGTTGTATCTTGAATCTTAAGCATCACTACAGTGTATCAATGATATTTTTTCCCCAAGCAAGTGATTTTTCTATCCATGCATCCATATAGGTTAGACAGGTTCCAGTCTTCAAGACCATTTATAATGCTATTAAAACATCGGGTTGAAGCTATCTTTGACATGAATCAGGACGCTTTCCTACCCCCTCCTCCGTTTAGGCATCGTGTCACACACTCCGGGGTTGCGATTGGCCACTAGTGCCGAAGGACAGCCCAGGTGCAAAAGAAGCTGGGTTGAAGTGTCTGGACTGTCTAAAAATTGTAACCTATCAGAGTGCAGCTGTCAGAGGGGCTGCTTTGTCACTCCAGCATGGGGCCTTACTGCTGAGAGGGAGCTCTGCGAAAGAGAGCCAGGCTCCTAGGGTAAAGGAGGGTATAAAGTGGGCTGTGGACTCGGTAGAACTCGCTGCCTTCAGACTGAGAACCCAGAAAATCACCAGAAGGCCACTGCAAAGAACCAAGCAACCACTTTCATCGCTATGACTTGAAGGGAGTCCAAACTTCCAAAAAAGTATTCTGGAAACTGCTAAAGCAACATGATCCTGCTGGACTCTTCTAAAAATATCCACTGACAGGGACACATGGACTTGCTCTGGCTGTCTAATTGGCTAAAGATTGAGCTTTTTTTTTTCTGCTTCTCTAATTGGACTCGTTTAAGGATGCACAAAACATATTCCAGAAGTTGCAATCTGAAGGTAATTCCTGAATTCATTAACTAACCTTCACTTGCCTGAGGGCTTCCTAGAAAATGTTTCTATGTTTAACATGCTTGGCAGTTTCACATGCTGCTCAAGCTTCTTTGAATATCTAAGGAGACATTTTGAGTCTCAGAGTTGCTGTCAACAAGCTGGCATTGGCAAAGCCTTAATTGGACTTCCAGTGACGTCCTTCTGGAATGCATTTTCAAGTTAGGAGATGGATGAGTAAAACTTTTCAGGTGGATCAATCTTAGAAATTGTCACAACAAACTGTTAAACCAATTAAATATTATATAAGTAATTTACAAAAAATAAAAAATAAAAATCGATACCTCTCTGCTGAGTCATGCGAAAGGCCGAGGTGCAAATGACCCTGAAAAAGGGTGCGGAAGATGGGTCCGGGGGAATTGCACCTCCAAGCCCACGGATACCCTCCAAACGGGCTAAAGTCAACCCTGATCAGTTGGTGCCTGACCCAAGCTCCGTCTATCCCACTCCAACACCACCCGTGTTCATCCGAAAAATGAGGAATGCTGCCGTAGGTACTGGTTGTGACATCCGTCTCAAGGTGGCCGTGGCAGGAGATCCACAGCCTTCGCTCTACTGGTACCACAACGATGACCTACTTAGCATGGATAACCAGGAGTATGGAGGACTATGGATACGTGACTGCAAGCCCACTGATGCAGGCCTTTACACCTGTATTGCCACTAACTATTTGGGAGAAGCCAGGAGCAGTGCCGTCCTTGCCGTCTTGGATCTGGGAGAAGGTAACTACTGTAGAAATAAACATCAAGGCATACCTGCCAACCTTATAAGCTAATACAGATGCAACCTGCATCCCACTGCCATGCATCGTGTATCTCTTAGGCTTGATGGTCATTTCAAAAGTGTAATTAATTTGCCCCTCCTTAACTTCATTTCGCTAATCCAATTTTATTACAGAACCTAATAACCTTGCAAGCAATGTCCCCTGCAGGAGTTCACCCTGCTGTCTAATGAGCCTGATGCTGTTTAATTGTCAGATATTGAGCTGGGAAAGAGGAAGGTTTGCATTCTCATTACAATAGCCAAGTTACTTGTGACTAGTTGCAAATAAGATAATTAGCCTAATGTGTGACTAGTCCCATCACATGTGTCTTTCACAAAATGGTGGATCAACAGTGAAGTAAAATGGAGTATCGTCGGTTTCTGTGCGTCATAAGTCTGTAAGCAGTTATCTTCTTTGAGGGTGGTTTGGTGATAGTGTGGGGCAGGGAGACTGATGGTGGCAGCTGAGGAGGTGACTTAACTGCTCCCTGTCCCAAAGTGGATCTGCGAAATTACAATATGTTACATATTCAAGAGTAGGGCACTACATACTGGAAGGATGAAATAATCGGAGATTCATAGTGCTGAAAAACACTCATGCATATTTATCGCTGGTCACCGTGGATGGGGTGAAAGCACACAAATGCTGGTTCTACATGTAAATCAATAATAATCCGTGCTGCAGGGGGACTCCTAAGCAGATCCGAAACGCAGGATAATGGTTAACTGTTTCCTAAGGACATACAGCAGCACAGCTATTAAAGGTCATTGTGTTGTTTCGTTGAAAATGTATTCTTCGCGGATGTCGTTTCGAGTGAATTGTCGCTGTACTTGTTGCTTGTCCTTGTTGGCTGGAGTGCTGTACCTTTGGCTGTTCCACTCCTTGCTGGCAGAGTTACTATATCAGTGTTACTCTTATCTTCACTGTCGAGCTGTCAAAAGCGGAGCTGTGATTAACAGCTTGCTCCAGGGTCGGGAGTTTATCAGTTCCAGTCCCAGACGAGAACATGTCCGTGGCTTGCCTTTAATTTTGCTTTGGGTAAACTTTCCCAGGTTTATCGGGGTTTCATTTTTATAATTCTATCAAGGGCTCAGTTTTAGATTTTAGGGGGAAACAAACCCTATCAACCTAGTTTTCCTTTAAATTAGTCTCTCATGTTATTGCTAAGATTTCTATTATTGAAAACAAAGAAACAACTTCAAGATCTTATACACACGTGTTGTTTAAGCTACAGTACCAGAAAGTGAGACTAAGTTATCTCTCCCTGTCTAGTATGGAATGCTATTGTAAGGTACGTTTAGGAGAATGTTTTGTAATGTAGGTCATGCTGCAGTCTCCTTCCACCTCATGAATTAATCTCCCATCTGCAAATAAACACTTTCAAATCTATTCCAAGGCTGTGGCCAATGCTGACTTAGTTATGTGCCTAAATACGAATGACATCACTGGTATACCCATGTGGTAGGGTAGTGTTCGATTTGGGATGCAGTTTAAATAAATGGCCTCACATTCACAAAAGTTTTATGAACAGCAAAAAAAAAAAAAAACCTTTTCTTTATTGTACACATTAATGTCACTGCCATGCTGTAGTGTACCAGATAAAATAACAAACTCTCTCAATAAAAGCTCATTTTTGTTTAACTACAGTTAGGTGGGTAACTCTTACTCTGACTGCCTGATCAAACAGCACTGCCGATGCATCACTGATGCTGTGGTGTTCCCATTCAGAATAATAAACAGTACATAGCTAACACACACACACACACACACACACACACACACACACACACACACACACACACACACACACAAGATAAAGTCTGGTTGAATGGAGGAAAAGGTTCGTCTCCTGTAATCTCACAGTGTCATGCACAGGACCAGACTATAGTTTAAATGCAAAAGCTTTCCCTCAAAGGGGTGTGTGTATGCCTGGGACTGATAACAGAAAAAAAAAAAAAAAAAACTAGCCAAAATATCATGTAGATAGCGAAACTATTATGTCTGTTTATTCACAATGCTTTTTAAAGCCTAATACATGTCCTTTGAGCATTTTGTTATCTAATCTGTGTACTTTGCTGTCTTGACTGTGAAAAACATTTAGCATGAACCGGCGAGTACTAGCACGCTAACTAAAATGATGTACAGGGTCGCGGGCGGCCTGGAGCCGCGGAGTTCCAGGAGACTTAGGACATAAGTCGGGGTACACCCTGGACGTGGTGCTAATCCGACACAGGACACAGGACACAGGACACACACACACACACACACACACACACACACACACACACACACACACACACACACACACAGACAGACACACACACACAGACAGACACACACACACACAGACACACACACACACACACAGACACACACACACACACACACACACACACACACACACACACACACACACACACACACACACACTCACACTCACTCTCACTCTCACACACACACACACACACACACACACATACACACACTACGGGCAATTTGGGAACACCAATTAGACTTATCTGCATGTCTTTGGACTGTGGGAGGAAACCTACCAAGCACGGGGAGAACATGCAAACTCTATCCAGATAGACCTAAGGCAAGGATCGTACCCTTGATGTGCAAGGTGACATTGCTAGCTACTACAGTATGTCACTGTCCATCCACTATAGCAGAGTTCAAAAAACAGAAAATACTTAGTAGCAGTAGGTGATGGGGGCCATAGTGGGGGCTAGTGGTAGCTCGGTGGTTAAGGTGTTGGGCTATTAATCAGAAGGTCCCAGGTTCAAACCCCACCGCCACCAAGTTGCCACTCGAGCAAGGCCCTTACCCCTCAATTGCTTAGATGTATAATGAAGTTAAAAATGTATGTCACTCTAGATAAGGGTGTCTGCCAAATGTTGTAAATCTAAACGATGTCTATCTTTCACCAGCTTCCCAACAAATCAGGAAGCAAGTGAATAGGTTGATAGTCAATGAAAAGGCTAAAAATGACTCCTGTATATTCTCTCTTCTCCATTTTCTGTCTTTCATGCCTAAATTTGAAGCATGCATATTTGAGACCGGTACTATACAGTACATGTAATCAGGCTGGTTGACCAGCTAAGTAACTACTAAGTGCTAATAGTGCAAGCTAAAGCTATCACTATGTTGACAAAACCTGACCAAAGACACAATCTGATGGACATACAGTAGCAAACAACCCACAACAGACCTTTCCCCATTGCATGTATAAAAACCTGCGAGATTAGAGTTTTTACACACCACCACACTCTTTGCTAACTTTGAAAGATTTTACACTCAGAACTATATCTTGCTTTAAAGAATTGCGCGTTTCTTGGAAGTTCATACACATCCAAAGGGTCAGTTATACTCTAAGATGGAGATGGCCAGAAAAATATACAGGAAATAGTAGATACTTCATGTCCCATGGGAGGAGCTTTAGAAGCTTCAATCTTTTATCATCTCCTTTGGAACTGTGTACAGACTGGATCAGTAGAATACAACATATGGATCATGACCATCCTTCTGCCACCGTAGAATACCTCAGCGTTTTCTTCATAGCTGGACGAGATCAGTCGCATCATTTTGCATTTTGTTGCTTTGCATTGCATTGCACTGTAGTTCTCTAGGGATCAAAGGAAGTCCAATTATGTGACCGGACTACTGAGTTACAGATGGTCAGTGGGGATTGTTTGAGAGCCTCCTCTGCAGTTTGAGCGTTAGTGCTAAAAGCCTGGGCTACTTGCGTCATTATTCACCAGCCTCAACATCACACACCTGTTCCGTCACTCACGGTTCTAACCTCATGCTCTCTCTTTCTCTTTCTCCCCTCCATCTATATAGTCGTGTCTATTCTTCAGGCATTTATTTCATCATTTTCATATTTTCATTCCCTGTCTCAATATCTCTCACGCTTTCTCTGTACCTTCTCATACATTCCATCCTGTATTGCACACATCACTCTTTTCGTGCTGCGTTTCCCCACCGTCTCTGACCCTTCAACAGGTTATTTCTGTCCATGGAATGTGCCAGGTCTCACATTTTCGTGATGTTAATAGGCCACTGACTCTCCAGTTGCACAGAAAGACATCACACCTATATATAGTACCTTGGTGTGGAGGTCTGACAAGACCTTCTCCATGTATGCCTGGTCTAATGAATAGGTGAATAGTGGAAGGATTTGAGTAGTGCATCCTGATTAATGTCAATACATGTTAGCTGGCATGCTTCGGAATAGAGCTGTTGGAGAAGCTTGATTTAAGTGTTTATATAACGTGGATGTATACCGATACTGGATGGGAACTGACCCAGGTGGCGTTTCAGAAAAAAGCTTCATGGCATTTCATGAAGTGGTGGTACCACAGGACTTGTGTAGCGATGTCGTACACACCGCATGGCAGCTATTTACCCCCCAGTCATACTACAGTGTAATTGTACTGCAAGTGGTAATTGCTGTGCTGATTTTTTCCCTAAGTTTTCGAAGACGTTTTTCTAAGTTTTGTGTAGCTGCACAACAGATTATTCAGCATATGTATTTTAAATCCATGCAATGTTACTTTTGTTGGCATATAACTATATAACTATGTGTTATGTTATAGTTTATGTTATGTGTTATGTTATGCCATGTTTTATTTTATGTCTTATGTTGTGTTGTATGTTATGTTGTGATATGTTTATGGTGTCTTATGTTTGTTGTGTTACGCAATGTGTTATATGTTACGTGTTATGTTCTATGTTGTGTTATGTTTTAAGTGTGTATTATATGTTATGCTTTATGCTGTGTTGTTTGTTGTGTTATATGTTATGCTATGCTATGTGTTATATGCTGTGTGATATGTTATGTGTTATGTTGTGTCATGTGTTATGTCATGTGTTATGTTTTAGGTGTGTATTATATGCTATGTTTTATGTTGTGTTCTATGTTTTTTGTTGTGCTTTGTTATGTTATGTTATGTTATGCTATGTGTTATATGTTGTGTTATGTTTTGTGTTGTGTTGTTATGTTTTATGTTATGCTGTGTGTTATGTGTTATGTGTTACATTGTGTTATGTTATATGTTATGTTTTGTTATGTTGTATTACTAACTGCACTTTGTAGCAGAAGTCAGCATGAGACAGAAGCTAATAAGTGATGGCAGGTCATGACATTAGATGGGAGGCTAAAATCTAATATCTCAATAGTTTGACGCTGAAACTTTTAGGATTGAACGACACATTTATCATGAAAACTCATAAGAAGAACGCTGTGGGGTAAACCACTACACAACTTACAGATCAGCATGTGTATTCATGATTTTCTTTATATCTTGCGTGTCAAAGGTTGAATGGATTCACACCATATTTGGTCTGAGAACAAAGTTTAGTAAACAGAAAAAGTAAATGCTTTCATTGACACCAAATCACACTAAACTTACAGTTGTGTTGTCTGTCCTACGGTGTTATTTTGTACCAGGAGAGTTCATGTTAAACTCGGGACCTTTTATTGTGCAGAATAGTGCAGAATACAGTTATCAGAGTAAAAAAAAAAACTCCCTTTATTTCTCAGTGCCGGTATAGATGTACGACCTTCTTTAAAATGTTTGCACCGTTCATATGTTTTACTGAGGCTGAGTCTCATCTTTGTACTGTGCCAGAAGTCTTCTGTAAATATAAATCGCTTTTTACGCCTGCACTCACAAGAAATTTCCCAGATCCACTTGTACAAAACAGTTCATGTACAATTTGTGCCTGGTCTGTGTTTAATCTCTCATCCAAAGCCATTTTTCGGGGGGGAGGGGGGGAGGGGGGGGGGGACACAAACTACAATAGCTAGTTCATGTTCTTTACACTTCTGACTGTATTTCACACGCGCAGTGCTTCTGTGTCACTGCTGACATTGTTTGATGGATGTGTCAGAAATGAAGACTGAAAAAAGATCAGTAAATCTAGGGGGGTGTTTCTCTCTCTCTCTCTCTCTCTCTCTCTCTCTGTGATCACTTGACACGATTGTCACATTTGCATTTTGTCGCTTTGCATTTTTTAGCCTCAACCATGAGTCACTTCTTCATAACTTTCTGTCTGTATGCATTTCTTCAAATCATTTGTGATGTTGTACTTGCTTCCCAGAAAGCTCAGAATAATCCGGGTGTTAGGATATAATTTGACGCGGATGCCAGAAATGAATACTGAAGTTTTTATACGAATGAATCAGGGGTTAGCGCTCTTTAGCTTGGTTTAGCCCTATTTTAGTACATTTATACCAGACATTAATACAGTAGTTTGCAGTGTCTGTATAAATAAAAGAAAGGTTTTGTCTGTACATTGGTCACAACTCGCTGTATCAGTGATATCTTCGGAGATTGGAGGACCTGAAACCGGTCTCCTAAAATAATTGATATAAGTAAATTTTAACGCACTGGAATAATTTTTTAAATATAATTTCAGGTTGAAGTATAGAAAGACAGGCAGACTTTAACTTGGGTTTTAAGGGCTACAGTTGATCAGCTTGTTTTTAGTTTGAACTATTTTATATTAATTACGATGGGTACGTAAACTAGTATTTATATATTTCACCATAGGAATGAATATAGATCTTGAGAAACATCAAGAAAAAAAAAAGTTCTCTTCTTCTTCAGTGCAATTCTTTTTAGTCAAACACCTCTGTTTATGATAATTCCACTCAATCAGAAGAAAACCGTTTCCATGAAAGCAAAAAGATTCATGTGGAGCTGCAGATGATTGGATTTTTGTCTGGTAATTTAAACTCCAGGATATTCTACCTCGATAGCAAAAATGTATGTACTCTTTTGTAATAGCAGGGAAAATGTTTTTTTTTTTTGGGGGGGGGGGGGGGGGTTAAATATGTGTTTTGAAGCATAAAGACGCTAAACAAGACAGTTTGTGTCTCACTTCCATCGTCTTCTCACACTGTGTCTTTTGTTTTCAGACAAACATCTCCTTGTCTGCACTCTGTCCAAATGCCGCAGGTCTTTACCAAACGCAGGCATTTCTGTTCTTTGTTTATCGGTTCTCTGTTTGATGTCATGATATCGGCTTGGCTCACAGCTCTGCCAAAGGAGGGTTTCATAAGGTGACGAATAAGTGTGTATTCCGTATGTGTTGCTTTTGCTTTTTTTTTATGGTCTACTTCTAACATTGTTTAAAGATCATGTTAGTTATTTATTACTTGTATATTTCTTTATACGTATGTTTATGGCTTCTTTACTTTGGCCTCTTTCTCTTGGACCTTTTGCATTGGGATAATGTTTACAGAACTAGCAGGAGATACTGATTGCCTTTTGTGGGTCAAACACATGGTGTGAGGACTGGAATTGACCCGAGAAAGGTTCTAAACTGCTTTAATTGTAATCTTTTAGTGAGCTGGAATTTCATCAACAGATTCAGGGAAAACCAGCTTGTTCCACTAGGGGTCAGAATAGAGCAGAAATCAGGTATTATAAATGTGACTAGTGAAAAAAAAAAAGTGCTAATGACAATATATTCTGTTTCAAATATGAAGCTATAACCACGTCCCTTTCCAAAAAAAAAAAAAAAGGAAGAAAGTTCAGCGGTTTGCAGTCACACTTTTTTTTTTTGTTATTAATTCTACAAACTCTTTTTTTTTTTTTTTTTTTTTTTTTAACCCCACAATCAATTATGTTTTTGTTTTATTGAACCTTACTATATAAATACATCAGATAAATGCTTATGCATAAACAGTTGGAGTTGCTGATGTGTTTTTGGCTACATAATTTATTATTATTTTTTTTATTCGTCCAGCCTACTTCATATTATTATCCGACACCCTTGTGCTAAAGAACTGTGATGCTAAAATCCTGTCCTACAGTTTGTTGTGCTTCAGATGACATATTTATAGAAAACCGGTATAAAATTGCAGATGCAAATCTGTTACTCTGTTCATTTTCTTATGCCTGAGATCTTATGTTTGACAATCACCTGCCAAGAACATCAGCTCAGCAGGGATCACTTATGGAGAAACATTTGAGATGATATGCCTTTTTCTCTGAATTTAGACCTTAAACCAAAAAACTTTTATAATTTTTTTATTTTTTTTTTATTTTTTGCATTAATATATTTTAAGGAATATATAATGTCAGGCTTATTTTCAGGACCACCTAGGCAATATGATTATACATTTTATTTAATTTTTAACAACTATATGAACAAGCCTGAGCAATGAAAAAAGAACATGAGCAGAAAAGTACCACACACACGTACGGTATGATTACATGCGTTTTGTGCTTGCTGCAAATTGTTTTCATGACCAAGAAATATAAAAGCAATTTGAGTGTGTTTTAAAAATTAATGATGAACCTAATTCTGCACGACATACCCTAATTGACCAATTGGCTGTTTTTTCTATCCGATTAAGTTTAAAAGGTTAATAAGACATACAAATGATGAGAAATGATATAACTGTAGTTACCAAATACACAAAGTCTATAAGAAAATAGCTTTCTACTGTATGTACTGTATGCAAAGAGCAGTTCACAGTCAGTCATTCTCGTAATCAATATTCGACTGCAGATAATTACTATCCTGTTTTATACATAAAGTCGGACCACTGTGTACAGCCTTCTCCAGCACACCCCAAAGATTCTCAATGGGGTTAGGGTCTGGATTCTGTGGTGGCTAATCCATGTCTGAAAATAATGCTCGTGCTATCAGTGAAGGAAAAAAAAAATCTATTGGTGGAAATATTCGGGTAATAGGCTGACCTCATTTTACTACCACATAAAGTTGCTGAACCTAGACCTGACCAAAAGAATCAACCTTAGATAATAACAGGCGGGTACTGCATCCCTTCTCGTCCTGACGCACCCATTGCTCTGGAGCAGGGAAAATCTGGACTCATTAGACCACTCGATCTTTTTCCTTTCCCTCCCAGTCTATTCTTTATGCTCCCTAGCGAACTGAAGTTGACCTACTGTTGCTTTTTTATTTATTTATTTTTTTACAGTTTGATTTTGTTAAGTGATATCCCATCACGGTCACTTTTTTTTCCAATCACATTTCTTACTCAGAGATTAGAAAGTTAGCACTATCAGTAGGATCAGCATTATCCTTTCAGTTTTTTAGTACTTCTAAGTGAAGTTTTCTTTGCTTGATGCAGGCTGATAGTTTGACCCTTTTGAAACAGAGTAACATCTTTGCCACAACCACAGGATATGTCTTCTGACATGGTTCTTTAAGAAATACAGTAAGAAGCTACTCACTAATTAAATATTTTGGTGCCAGCTGAAACATATTAATCACTACAGTAATTATCCAAATGAAGTATCTTAACTATTTGCTTAGTTAAATCCGGGTGGTAACACTTTTTTTTTTTTTTTTTTTTTTTGGCTGTGCTGTGTAATTAATAATAAAAAGAACTAATACTTTAAATTCAAATGAAAGAAATTAAAAAAGAATGACCATTTGTTTACATTCTATACTATTTGATGAGCAATTTAGATGTTTTAGACTCAGCTCTCTGTCGTATTTCTTGTACAACGCTTACTTACTTTATCACTGGACAATAAATTTCACTTCCTGGACTTGCTTATAGTAGCACTTTAATTATAATTCGCTCAGAGTGTAATTTCCTTAAAAGCATCTTGTTTACTGCATGTTTCAGCTATGCTCAACTGGCATTTTACAGGTAGACCAAACAAGCAATTGATGTGCACTTAACTGTGCTTAACTGAAAGGTGTCTAGGAGTCTAGCAGCTCAATCTGATCTAAATTCAGTTTAGAGAGAGAGAGAGAGAGATAAAATAACAACCACATACTGCTCAGGAGGTGAGGTGATGCTTCCCTAATTTACTTCACATCACCAAATTTGTTGAGTGTTATCCTTTTTAACATATCTCTGTATCCTGTTTAAAATGTATATGCCATGTTATAAAATGGCAAGAAATGAAAATGACATTTGCAAAATCCTTGCTTCTATAGTTTCTGGCTAAAAAAAAAAAAAAAATAGAAAAATAGAAAAAAGGCTAAATATACTTTAATAGGCGAAATGATACAAGGTTTTCCAAAAAGTTTGTCCAGAGCTTCACTCCACCTCCACCAGCCTGCCTTCTTCCCCTAGTGCATCCTGGTGCCATCATTTTCCCAGTTAAGCAACTAACACACACCAAGTCGTCCACCTGATTCTTTTATTTCTCCATGGTCCTGTTCCGGTCTTTTCTGTGGGATTGGACCAGACAAGATTGCCTTTACAACCCAGATGCACCAGTAAGCAATGGGCATCCATGACTCTGTCACTGGTTCATTGGTTGTTATTCATCATTTGGTAGGCACTAACCACTGGGAATCCCTCACAACTCCATTACAACAGTTTGGCATTGTAAAAAAAATCGCTCAGATCCTTTTGCTTGCCTATTATTCCTGCTTCCAAAACAACAACTCTGAGAACTAACTTCGCTTTTATAATATCATTCAAAAGGTGAAACCCTGTACTCTACATTCATTACATGTAAAGTAAAACATTTTAAGCATCTCTGTTTTAATTTGGATGATTGCAGCTGACATCTTGTGGACATTTTTTTTTCTTCATATATTAGAACATTTTATTTGGAATTTGAGTAAAAGTCTCTAGTTCACAATCGTGGGGAAGACGGCTGACTTGACAGTTATCCAAAAGATTATTATTGACACCATCCACACAGAGAGGAAACCACAGAAGGTCACAGCTGAAAGGGCTTCCTGTTCACAGGATGCTGCATAGAATAGCACATCCATGGAAAGACTGTCAAGCAAAGCTGAGTAAAGAATTTCAGAGAGCTTCACAAGGAGTGGAATAAGGCTGCATCATGTGCAGACATCTTCAAGAAGAGCTACAACTGTTTTCTTAGTATCAAGTCACTTCTGAACCAGAGACAAGCTCAGTCTTACCTGGACTTAGGAGAAAAGAACTGGACCATTACTCAGTGGTCCAAAGTATTCTTTTCATATAAAAGTAAATTTTGCATTTTATTTGGAAATCATGTTCCAAGAGTTTGGATCAAGGGTGAAAAGGGCACAGAATCCAAGTTGTTTGAAGTCCTGTGTGAATTATAGTATCCATGATCAGTGATGGTTTGGGCCCACTGCTGGTGTTGGTCCACTGTGTTCTATCAAGTCCAAAGTCAATGCAGCCATCTACCAGGAGATGTTAGAGCACTTCATGCTTCTGTCTGCTGACAAGCTTTATGGAGATGCTGATTCCCTTTTCCAGCAGGACTTAGCACCTGCCCAGCGTGCCAAAACTACCACTAACTGATTTGCTGACCATGATATTACTGTAGTGATGTATTGCATATGAATGTGGCTTCCAGATCCACTCTTTCACAGTTTTGAGTCGTGGAATATGGCTGTGTCATCAGAGAAGGAAAATGCATTGATGAGAGAACCTGGTCATTTAAAAACCCAGATTGTAACACTGCCTCCAGAGGCTTTTACAGTGGGAATTCTGCGTGATGGGGACATCGCTTCATGCACTTCCTTTCTTACTCTGACGCGCCCATCGCTGTGGATCATAAACCGTCTGCTCCAACGTCTATTCTTAGTCAAGTCTTTTTTTTTTCTGTTTAAGTGATCTATGATTATTGCCATTGATTAATGCCTATAATTTGACTCTTCTAAAACACAGTAATGTCTCAACAACCAGGTGATATATCTTTTGAAAGGGTTGTTCAGGAAATGAGAAGCTTCTCACTGCATCATTTAGGGGTTCAGTGATTTACCTCTGTACGCCACCACAAGGAGCTGCAAAAAATATTGCAGTAAAATTTTATGAATTACAGCCTTTTTTTTTCTAACAAAGTGTCAAAAGTTCTTTTTCCTCAAAAGTAAATAGACAACCCACTGATAAGCAGTTTGATAACCAGTTATGGCCATTTTCTTTGTTATTTCAAGATAAACTGATGAAATAGATAAAAGGTCTGGCATGGATGGAAGTTGCCATGGAATCCAGCTAAATAGGATGATCACAGAATTATTTGGTGAAGAAAAACGCCTTCACAACATCTAGCCAAGTCAGGGACACATTGGGGGAGGTACTATCATTATCACAGTCCACTAACAAGAGACGCCTTCATGAATGTAAACACCTCAAGATGGAAAACTTCTGGAAACACTCAAGAACAGAAGAGTATGGAGAAGGAAAGCAAAGGCTCATGTTATAAGCAAACCGCATCCTCTGTCGGTGTATGGGAGGAACTGGCTTACTGGTGTTTATTAATGATGTGACTGCTGATAGAAATAGCAGGATGATTTGTAAAGTACAGTATATAGAGCTATACATTCGGCTTGGATTCAGTCGGATGCTACAAATCTGATGTGCTTCTTCATAGTGCATATGGATTATGACCCAAACCATACCTCAAATGAGCATTCCTTTTACTTACTGAAGACAAAACCGGAAATGCATCATTTGGTGCTGGTGTTGGTGATGGGTTCCTAACTGTACCTTCTAATATAATAATAATTATAATAATAATAATAATAATAATAAAACCTTTACATCTATCTCTCTGGGTATCTAGCTACTGTATGTGAATGATTATATTCCAAAATAAGATTTATGTACATTTTATCCATATTTAAAGTGTCAAATTTGTAACTGTACTATCAGAGTCATAATGATGATATTGGACCATTTTTGTGAAAATAAAGAAACTTTTGCAAAGAACTACACGTTTTATATTATTTATTGCTATAAATACCATTTCTGTCTCTTCATTCTTTTGTCCTAAGGGTTAGAACACTTTGCAGGCGGCTGTGAAGTTCTCCCAGCATATCATTCACAACCAATATGATGCAAAAAAAAAAAAAAAAAAAAACAATGGCAGCTCAGATTGTCTAAATGTATCGGTGCCTTGCACGATTACCTGAAACGCTGTAACCCGAATGTTTAAGATAACATTAACAATAAGATAATCCTCCGTCTTGTAACACTGCAGCTCCTGAGCGCTTTAAGGCAAAATTGTGTGCTAGTGTTTCGAGCGTGTATGAACGTGGCCCCAGAAATAGATCATTTGACTCACTTATGTTCTGCTGTGAGATCACGAGAGCGTGGGGGCTTTGGAACTGCAGGAACACTGCCGAGGGACTGAGATGCAAGAAAACCAACACATAAAGAGATTTTAGGCATTTAAGATTTATTGTTAGCTTATAGTTAGATGGCTTAAGAGCAGCGAATGCAGAAGTGTGCCGTGTCTTGCTGGCTCTGTCCTGAAATCTCAGCTGAACTACGGTAGGAGCTGAATGACGCAAAGAGGCCTTTTAAAGAAAATCAGAAGTGATTGTGGGTTTTTTTTTCATCCTATCCCGAACCATGGAAAGGTAGGCCTTGTTCAATATTTACTCTCTCTTTCCGAACTCGTCTCTTTCGTTCCGCGCTAATAATCATTCACACACTGGGGATCTTTGACTCGAATGTCATTCGGATTCAGTAATTGTGATTCTGATTGTGCATGTGCAGTGATGTATAGTCAAGGTTAATTTATAGGCATTACACTTCAATCATGCTTCCATGTAGATAAATATTGAACAGCTAGCAGAGTTGCATTATTGGAATTATTATAAAAGCCATTATGGAATTATAAAAGTAATATTAATAATTCAGATATGATGCTTATGGACTTGCATTACTTGGAGCAAAATGTAAATATTTGATGTATGGGCTGATAATGGGAACATCTGGAACACCTTTGCATACCATTACCTGAATAATGAGAACGTTTTAAGTAAACTTTTAAATATACTTGATAAATGCAATTTTTTGAGTGTGAAAATTCTCAAGATGTTACTAGCATTTACAGTCTTAAGACCTGTTTGGATCGCATTGGTTTTGGCTAGAGTAATGAAAATTGATCAACAACCTGTATCTCTGGGTTTTCAGGTCAGTCCAGATCTGTCTTGCCGGTTCATTTTGCAGAAAGCGCATGCTTGGTAATGATGACAAGTAACAAAGTACAATTACGTACTGTAAATACTGTAATTACCTGTTTATTTGTTTGTTTTAGATATACGTACCTTATTTGAATTGTTCTATCAACAAATCTCTTTAAACTGAAACATTTCAAAATAATAAAAAGGAACTTCTCAGGTTTTTTTTCTCCATTATTATTATTTTTGCCACTACATTTCTCAAAAACTACAAATTTGTAAAGCTACTGTATAGTGACTTTTTGGGATCATGATGATTTGTTTTGTAAAAACCTAGCTATTAGCATGTATTTAGTCTACTACAATTTAGGAGATTTGACTCCATATTGCTTGTGTTCCTGATGAGTCACTAACTAGACCTTTTTTTTTTCTTTTTCTCAGATTTTATTGTGCTTTTAGTAAATTTGAGAGTTTATATGTTTTGACTTTAACTTATATTAAGAATGTGAAGCTGTCAACTTTTACCTAAAAGATTTCTTTAGACTAATTCGCGTTTATTTAAGGAAAAAAAAATCCATTTTATATATATATATATATATATATATATATTATGAAAGAGAGAGAGAGAGAGAGAGAGCAGCAGCTTTGATTTATTTAGTAGTGTATGCACAAATTGTTGCTGTTGGATTCCTCAGCACGGCAGTGAGTGTCGCTTACATTTCTTCGCCAGGACTTTGAACACATCTAAAAATCACATTGTCGCAAACAGCAATCGTCACATTGTCACATCAGAAAGACAACATCATAACTCAAATGTAGACAGTTTTCGGCTAAAATATAATGTTATACTCGAAGCACTTTTTCAAACTTTTCCCTAACTTTCAGAGACAGCGACTTGTTCAAATATTCACATCAATTATCTGCTTTGACTGCCATTGTTCGCTAGTATCATCCAAGTCTTATCTTCTTTCGCGTTTTCAACATGACATATATCTATTTTTATGCTAGCAAGAAACAGATCGCTGTGTGCACAGTAAAATGTGAGGGGTGAAAAGGGAAAGGGTTATATCATTAAAAATAAGAGAATAGAAAACAAAAGGTCAAGGTTAGGTTCCAGTGCTAGGTTCCAGTAGGAGTAAGATTAAGAAGGGTTAAACAGGGTTCAGACCACATATGTAATAATATACTGCCGTGTTATGCAACAAAGATGACATAAATAGTGTTTGTCTAAGTTTCAACCATGAATAGCTTTCCAATTTCATGCCCTTTCCAGTTATTATTGCCAACATACACTTGCTGAGCTTGTCAGCTATCCCATAATGCAGCGGCCCTGCGTAGACGAAAGCTGCCAGTTTGCTTTCTGTCAGTCAAAGTGTTGTCTCTAAAATGGACAAAATGGACTCTGGGAGGTGGCGTGGCCTAAAATTTGAAAAGGAAAATTTGTATTTATTAAACATTATACAAATGAGGACATTGATCCAGTAGGATAGCAACAAGATGTACTGTAAACAATCTTTCTTTCATCAGTCTTTCTCTTTCTCTGAAATCTCTGATCAATGTCCTGCAACCTAACCATTTTTTTCTTTCTTTTTTAAAAATCATCTTATTGTTATTGTATTACTATAAGAAGATAACACATTAGAATAAGTGTGTTAAAATAGTCCTGTGATATTCATCTTATATTCAGAACTTATATCTAATAATTATAGGTTTTTTACTCACTCACTCACTCACTCAGCCTTGTCCTGTATACACTGGCACAGGGGCCTAGATCCTATCCCAAGAGACTAAGGGGAAAAAGCAGGGTACACTATGGATAGAGTGCCAACCTATAGCTGTGCACACACACACACACACACACACACACACACACACACACACACACACACACACACACACACACATATTCACACACTCATTCACGTATTAGTTACAATTTGGGAACACCAATTAGCCTAATCTGCATGTGTTTGGACTGTGGGAGGAAACTGGAGTACCTGGAGGAAACCCCCCCCCAAGCACGGGGAGAACATACAAACTCCATGCACACAGGCTCGAGGCGGGAATCGAACCCAGAAACTGGTTATTTATTAAATCAATTAAATAAATGAATTCCGACCCCGACCTATGATTTGGAGTTTATATAAAGTGATCAAGCTAATGTTCACTTTGGCCACCTTAGTATGGCCTCCGCGCTTCTCAGGAAAGCTTCTTGCTGAGAATTTGTGAATCTGAAACATTATCAGTACAGCAGCAGTGGATGAGGAGAGGAGGAGGCTGATGTGAGTAATGGCTAATGAAGGATTTAATATAGAGATGGAAATGCAAATAGGCTGTAGGTGCTGATACAACATCAAGGCTATATCAATGTCAGATGAGAACCCTGGTCAGGAAATATCGCAACGAGTTGGTTGTGTAGTGACTTATGGTCAAACTGCCACATGGTGTGCTGTGATGTCTGTGCAATGGCATCATATCCATCCATCCATCCATCCATCTATCAGACTAGAACTCTCTCGATACAGTCATAGTTTCCATGCACCATTTGAACTGTAAGGATTCATACCAGGCCGTGTGTGTGTGTGTGTGTGTGTGTGTGTGTGTGTGTGTGTGTGTG
This sequence comes from Clarias macrocephalus, assembly GCA_011419295.1. Classification (NCBI taxonomy): domain Eukaryota; kingdom Metazoa; phylum Chordata; class Actinopteri; order Siluriformes; family Clariidae; genus Clarias; species Clarias macrocephalus. The sequence continues at coordinate 192,966 of JAAGKR010000178.1, read as the reverse complement.
TGTGTGTGTGTGTGGGCTAACATGGAGAGTGGGACTTCCCCTAACCAAGCTACAGTTGCTGCTGCCGTTCAGAGGACGGGTAAACAGGCTGTCCAAGGCTGTGTGCGCGTGTGTGCGTGCGCGTGTGTGCGTGTGCGTGTGCGTGCACAGTGCAGAGATCTGTGAGCCACCAATGAAGTCAAGTGCTGCAGATGATTCCTAATTTAAGCTAGTGTGAAGAATATACAACCACACACATGCACACGGTCTGCAAAAGAACCATCATCCTCCCACGTAAAGCTATGTTCATCTGTGACTGTTTTTACATGATTGCATTTAAATAACATCAAGCTTCTTGATCCCTTTTTTTTTATTTTGTATTTTATTTTAATATAGACATCGTCCCCATGTGTACATTTTAAACTGAACATTCAATGAAAGACCAATTCCTTTTTCTTTTTTTTTTTAAAGCACTTTTAACAATGATCATTGTTTCAAAGTAGCTCTACAGAATCAAAAAAATTATGGTAATGAGTTCAGAAAGTGTGAGGACACATGCATAAATTATCATTATCAGTTTGTCCCTGATGAGCAAGCCTGGGGCGATGGTGGCAAGAAAAACTCCCTTAGATGACAAAAGGAAGAAACCTTCAGAGGAACCAGGCTCAACAGGGAACCCGTCCTCATTTGGGTGACAGCGGTATAAAGGGCGTGTAAAGTTAAACTGGGACTGATGGTGACATTTCTTGTGAACGAAAGCATAAAATCGATTGACTTTTACAGAGGACTTCGAGCTCAGTACGGTGATGAGACTTTTAGCCACAGTAAAGCATTCGAATGGTGCAGCTGTTTTACACAAGCCTGTACATCCGTGAATGCCAATTCTCAGAGCCGTGAACATTGTGCGGGTGGAATGCCTGATCCTTGAAAATCGCTGGATAACTTATGTTTCTGTAGGAAAATGCACGAGTGATACTGTGCACAGCACCACTTTGCACATCACAGGAACTCGGCCGAGAGTATTCAGCCCTGACCAGGCTCCAAGTCCAGGCTCCAACATTTCCACACGTTTGGGCCATTCCAGGGAGTTCCTGGGAGGCCATTTCAGACATGATGCAGGCAATTCGATCATGGCTCAGGCGTACTGAGAAAAATTTCTACCTTGATGGTATCCAAGCACTAGTGAAACTCTGGCATAATTGCTTTAGTGTAGCGGGGGATTATTACAGTATATAGAGGTTTTTACTCTCGTAAGTGTGTTCTGGTATTCAGCACAATCCAAAGTCCTTGAACACTCCTCGTCCATTATACTTTACCTTGAAGGCAGCACTCATAAGATCAAAATGTTCATGGTGAATGTTTATTCTTGTTTATACTGTAGATGAGTGTAATCACATGGTGTCCTAAACCCCAGCAGCAAATGTGTGATGACAAGTGAACAACTGAATGTGGTTTGAATTATATACTGATGAAAAAGGTTTTTTGAGACAGACGAGGTGTTATTTGTAGAGCTGCATTTGTTCTAGAAATTTCACAGGCGTGTAAATGTGACTTTGTTTTTCGACACTGTAAAAATATGGAGCTTCCGGGATTTTTACATAGAATTTACATCAGAATAGCTTCAAGCTGCTGACGGCTGATAAACAAGGCCACTGATTTGTTGCGTTTGTGAAAGAGAGAGAGAGAGAGATTGGTTTTAACTGGTTGAAGATGGATTCCTAATCATTTAAAATGATTTTTGATGGTGTAATAATTCAATGGATGGTAATAAAATCAGCATAGTTGTAATTTGTTGATTATTACTTGTGCTGTATAATTGCAAAGAAATTTCTTGGAAGAAAATGTACCTTTCGAACATAATCAACAAGATTATAATACCGTACATTATTTTGGGGGGTAATCAAGACTCCTAACTTAACAAGCCATCTTTCCATCACTTTTCTTACAGAAGCGTGAAATCCAAACATGGTACTTCAGAAGGTGCTGATAAATTCCTGGCATCTCTCCCTTTTATTTTTTGGGATACATGTGCAGCTGCCATGCTCATTTCAATTTCACCACACCAGACATAACTGTGATTGGATCTTAGGTTGCTAAGGCAACATACACACACCCACTGGTTGGATCGATCTTGTTGCACATCTAATGCAAACACACACACACACACACACACACACAAGCAGGTCATGCTTTTTTAATGAAAAACATTTATCAATGACACTTGCTCTTGGTAATTGAGACAAATACTGTGGATAAAAAAAAAAAAAAAATATATATATATATATATATATATATATATATATATATATATATATATATATATATATATATACAGTACAGACCAAAGGTTTGGACACACCTTCTCATTCAAAGAGATACATAATTTGTATTATGGCAAGAAAAAAGCAGCTAAGTGAAGAAAAAAACGAGTGGCCATCATTACTTTAAGAAATTAAGCTCAGTCAGTCCGAAAAATTGGGAAAACTTTGAAAGTGTCCCCAAGTGCAGTCACAAAAACCATCAAGTGCTACAAAGAAACTGGCTCACATGCGGACCGCCCCAGGAAAGGAAGACCAAGAGTCGCCTCTGCTGCGGAGGATAAGTTCATCCAAGTCACCAGCCTCAGAAATCGCAGATTAACAGCAGCTCAGATCAGAGAGCAGGTCAATGCCACACAGAGTTCTAGCAGCAGACACGTCTCTAGAACAACTGTTAAGAGGAGACTGTGTGAATCAGGCCTTCATGGTAGAATATCTGCTAGGAAACCACTGCTAAGGACAGGCAACAAGCAGAAGAGACGCGTTTGGGCTAAAGAACACAATAAAGAACAGAAAACTCTTTGAATGAGAAGGGGTGTCCAAACTTTTGGTCTGTACTGTGTATAGGCCTCTACATACCCTGGCATCTAAAACATTTGTTTTAACAAAGACTTACATCCATTATTATTTTTACCCTCACTGGCTGAGCACACTCTGTGCAATATCTGTACCTGTGTTTATGTTTTTCTGATAATTGGTTGCACCTGCTCCTTGTTTCCTACTTTCCATATTTGGTCAAAGCTTCCTGTTTTTGTCACTTCTGCCTCTTTATAGTACTTTGTTCTCTCTGTGGAGGTATAGTACCAGGAGCCGACATCATTTCATTTTTACCTATGCAATTAAAACAAACGATTGTCATCATTTTATTTATTTATTTATTTATTTATTTATATTTTTTGACATACATTTTTCATATTAAGTGGTCATCTGGAAAACTGGAAATATAAAATATTATTTACTTTCCTATTACATTATTTGTTGTTATTGTTGATCGGGTGTTACACTCACTGAATGTTCAAGGGAACAACTTAGTGGGCTCTGAGACATCTTGGACATCGTCATTCACAGGCGTACAGCTTCTTTAAAACATTTGCACCATTCATATATTTTACTGTGGCTGAGTCCCATTACAGTAGTGTGCTTGAAATCTTCTGTAAAAGTCGATGAGTTTTACATCTTCATTCATAAGAAATATAAAAATATTATCACAAACTGCTGTTCTATGCTTGTTTTATAAAACAGTTTCACCCCATTTTGCTTAACACATGATTCATGGGGCTTAACACAATAGCACCACCATGCTGCAACGGGAGATGTGTGTCACTTACTATATATGTGTGTATATATATATATATATATATACACTGTATATATACTGTGTATATAGTGTGTGTGTGTGGTTATATACATACACACACTGATATTAGTGCTGTCTAATTAAACTGTTTTTTACACTAATTTTAAACTGTGTTTCTTAGTGTTACAGTGTTTTAAATCAAAAACATGTTGACGTTAAAGTTCTATTTGGCTCATTCTATTGATTTTTTTACCCTTTAATATTTTCCTACATGCAAGCAGAATTTGCACACAAGCAGAATTACTGCTGAAGAGTATCTCTATGCAAATTTATGCATAGTGTGTAAAAATCATGGGACTCCCATCTTTTAAAATGTTGTTCCTTGTGAACACTACTTTAATTAAAAAATGTTAGGTGTAACTTTACATCTCTTCTTTGCTGAATCTCTGTGTCTGACGTTTTTTACTCAAATATTATAATGATCCCTAGACAATTGAGAAAGTACACCTCTTAAAAGGCTCAATTAAAAAAAATTGCATACTAAAATTATTTTATTAAATTTTTTTGTAACATTGTAACTTTGGGAGAGTTGTCATGTTTTGCAAATAAACAAAAAAAATACTATTTTAATGATCATTTAAACATTAAAATGATTTATATTGATTGAAATATATGATTATATCTTTATTGTTATTATTTAAGGTCAAATATAAGCCAAATATATCAAATGAAATGGCTACAACTAAATGTCATGTGTCCTGCTCTTCCGCAGTTTCACTTTATTTAAAATCTTTGGGACTTCTCTGCTCATCACCAAAATATAAATTTTGTTAATATTTGTACTTGTGTATATATATATATTAATTACTATTTGTATTCATTACTAGGGGTTATATTCGGGAGAGCGGTCTTTAAATAATTTAAACAGCAAGCAGAACCAAAAAATGTAAATCTTAGTACGGTCACACTAAAAAAGAAAAAGAAATAGTGCAGGTCCAAGCTGCCTAATTTATTTTAACATTTGAAAGTTTATATATACATATATCAGTTTTATATTATTTTTGGGACAAATCCAAAAAGCAAGTCATACTAAAAGCTTAATGTCTGAAAACACAAGCACAGTAGTTTATTAAACACCTAAGGATAAAAATTTAACCACCGTCCATTACACATTGTTGAACAGCAGTGACATTCATTATTCCTGAAACGTATTTAAGTAGGAATAAACATAGTCGTATCATGTTGAAATTTTTGTGCCACATATTCAGTCGCTTTCGCAGTACGCCTTAAATCCTGGCAGTAGAATTCGGGGAAAAAAGATGATGAGCATGCACATGGTCGAGCTTCAGACCTGCCTTGCATTTTCCGCCTGTTGCTTAGGGTTGTGCCTATACACTCAAGTTTCATCACCGGTAATGACCGGCGACATGAAGGACAGGTCATCCATGGCACGCTGACAGAGTTCTTGGCAGATTTCGACACGATGTTCCTTCCGCTCCGGGGTCAGCAGCCTGGGGACGAACTTGGCAGCAATACGGCGCATGCTTTGATCTCAGCTTGTTGAAGGTCTTCCTTATTTCTCGTCGTCTTCCAGTGATGTTGTCCGCTCTTAAAGTGTGTGCGCCACTCAAAACACCTTGAATGACGCATTGCATCATCGCCATTAACTCGCCGAATCATGTCGAACGTCTCTGTGGCAGATTTACCCAGATTCATGCATAATTTCACATTCACTCTTTGTTGCTGTCCATGATGATATAGCAGACTTTATAGCACATGTGGTCAGAATAGCACCAGTTGTACAGCTCCCAATGTACACAGGACGATGTCTTTTGGCACACTGACTTATAAAGGCTGTGACTGTGCATGCAGCCTCGTGCCGCCATCTGTTAGAAAACTAGTCTCAAAACTTTTTGATACTACCTCGTACTGCCGTAAAAGTAGATTATTTTATATCCATTTTATATCCTTGACTATCTCCTTACTTCAATACACACTCATTGTTCTGTTAGGGCAAGAAGGAAAAGAACTGCTGCATTTCAAATTGTAGACAATGCTGAACAAAATGGCAAATGGAATGCAAAAACAGAATTAAATCGTGGAGACAGATCATGGAGACTGGAAAGCTATAGTCATGGTCAGTTTACTATGGGGCCCCTAAAGGGACATGGGTGAGGGGGAAAAAAATAATTGAAGGGGAAAAAAAGTTTTGAAAAAAAAAATCTAAGGAAGAAAAAAAATTTTTTTAAATGGAACATGGAATGAAAAAAAATTGGCGGCAAAAAAAAAATCAGAGGAAGGAAAAAAATAGGACATAGGAGGAAAAGACATAGAGACCAAGTGACTCATATTTCCGGTGCCAAAATACGGAAAGGGCAAGCTCCGAGTACAAACTGAATGTCTTTATATTTTAGGCCAAGCTAAAAGTAAAACTCTGAATTCTACTCACTAATTCTCTCCATTCCTGTTTAACAACACACATGTAATCTAATCCGAGTCTTATCTTTCGCAGTATGCTTCTTCTTCCTTTATTTTCTAGCGGTTAGCAGCCAGCTTTTAGGTGCATTTCTGACCCTCGCTGGACTGGATTGGTATTGCACGGACAAAGATCGAGCTTTTAGGAGCATTGCTGCCACCTGCTGGACAAAATCGGCAAAGTTGAAGAGTCAAGTTTTGCGAGATCTCGCGAACTTTTTGCGAGAGCTTGCGAACTTTTAGAACAACAACAAAAAAAAGGCGAGGCAAAAGAAAATTTATATATAGACTAACATGATATGATATGGGTGAATTTTTTTTTTTTTTATCATGTTAGCCTATTTATTTATTTATTTTTTTGCCTCACTTTTTTTTTCCTCTAAAGAAAAAACAGGTCACAGCTCACAATCTAAGCAGACATCAGTAACAGCAACTTTATACTGTAGCTCATCTGATTCATAAAGTCAGTTCAGTATTTTCACACACTGTGTTGAGCCTTAATAAGGCAAAAGAAACAGTCCTGATTAAAACACGAATGACTCAGTGCTTGGGAACCAGACAGTTATGAACCAGACTTCAATATGGCTATAATCTCTCTACAGAATCTCATTCCCACTACCCTATTTTGTCCTCAGGCATGCCAAAGAGCTGACACAATGTGTACCAACCTTTTTTTTCCGTTTGTATTTTTTTTATATAAAAAAAATGTGCACAATGGAAGTTATTCTCTGGTGTTATGTATAGCAAATAGCAGCTATAAAAAGTAATTCCTTCACCAGTAGCCTTTCAGACATAAGTAGACATAAGATGAGTAATATTGCTGGCTTCATCAATGCATAAAAGCAATTCTTTTTTCCCTCTTAAATTTCTCCCTAATTTAGTCATAGCCAATTCCTACCATCTCTCTTTTAGGGCACTCGCCCATCAAGGTGGCAACTACAAACCAGGGAGAGCAAAGACTTTCACATAACCACATAACAGCTAAGACAACCACGTTCAAACTGATGCTCATACAAAGTTTTGGAAAGTTTTTAGTAACCAACCTCTTCCACTTGCATGGGCTCACAGACACCCATGTTTGACTAGTTTTGCCATAACTGATGTGAGAGTGCGGGGATACCATACTGTACCTCCCCAACAGAGAGCATGGCCGATCTGCTCTCTATACTCCTGGCTATGGATCGCTGCTTTACATAAATGCTCCTCATGGCTTTATTCAGACACACCCAAAAATATGTGGAGAGAGCTACAATACTGTTGCCATTGTCACAAAATTCTACATTATGTATCAAGTGCCATATAAGGCTGACCAGGGTTACCAGATCACCCAGAAAAAATGTGCCTAGGCCGTGCTGAAAATCCTCTCACTCCAATAATAGGACCGAAAATGCAGCTTGCTACAGTATGCTGCTGAGAAACTGTAAAGCACAAAATCCCATGTCCTTAAAAACTTCCCATCAAGTAAAACTTGGCATGTTTGTGCCAGATGGGCTGCTTTGAGTATTTCACAATTTGCTGACCTTTCGGGGCTTTATACACAACAGTCTCCAGAGTGTACACTGAATGGTGAGGGACAAAAAAATAAAAATAAGAACAGTGGGTGGCAAAACTGTCTTGTTCACAAGAGAGGTCAGATGAGAATGGGCAGCCCTGTGCGAGTTGATAGGAAGCCTGCGGTAAACTCAAAGAAACACTCTTTATAAATGTGGTGAGCAGAAAAGCATCTCAAATTGTACACGATGCTGAAAAAATGGCAAATGGGATGCAACAACAGAAATACATCATGGAGACTGGAAACAGACGATCATTTTAGAATTATAGTCCATACAAACGGTCAGTTTACAGACGTACATGGAAATGAATCAATGCAAATCGAAAACACATACAGTACTGAGGTCAGAACTCACCGTCTACGCGGGAATCTGTAGCCGCTTCTCGAGTAAACAAGAGACAAATGACTTTAGACTGTAGTTATACATCTAAACTCAGCTGCACAGACACTATTACGCCTTCAAAGGGCAGAGGAAACAGACCTGATTAAAACACGAAGGAACGAGACTTCAAAATGGCTGTAATCGCTCTCCAAAATTTCATTCTCACTACTCTATTTTGTCATCTGGCATGCCAAAGATCTGACACGACGTGCTGTTGAGAGTGTTGAGTTGTGGCTAGCTGCTCTCTCAGCACAGAAGGAGGCTTTTAAAAGCTCACTTACACTGCATTGAGGCGTCACAGAGTCCCAGCCAAGCCCATGCAGCTCTCAGTCGTCATGTTTCGCATCGAGGCTGCTGAGAAAGTCGTGGAAATGCAAGAACATGCCAACTGAAAAGAACGGAATCGCAACAACTCTATATTATTAATTATAGATACTAACTATAATGATATTAACCTTGACTTAAGGTTCTTGATTTAATTCAGTTTATGACATCAGTACCAGTACCAGCTTGTGGAAAAGATGGTTGGTACTGTAATAGCACAGCACATTATAAATGATATTTCGTGGCATCTATTAATTAAATGTATTAGTGTTTATTTAAAGCACTACTGGTGATCCTGGAGATCTTCCTTTGCGCATTAGTTTGATTGTCCACTTGGTGTGTAAAGCAGGACGGTTTTAGTTTCCTGGTGCTGAAAGTGTAATTATATTGTCTTGCTATTTAGCCTGGGTAGATAGTGTCCTTCCAAAGCTGTATCTGTGACAGTTGGCACAGCATTAAACAAATTGGCCCCACTAGGATGGCAAGGCTCTGACAGCACAGCCAGACGCGTGTCTTTGTGTTGGGAAACAAACAAAAAAAAAAGATTAAAGGAGAAGATGACTTTTAAATGGTTGAGTATGGATGATAAAAAAAGAAAGAAAGAAAAAAAAAGATGTGAGCAAGAGAGCAATTGAAGCCCGTCGAGTAAAAAGGAAAGGGAGAGAAGGAGATAAAAAAATGGAGTGTAAGGAGAGGGTAAGCTCAGTGTGAGACAGGTACTATAAGCAGGGGAAAAAAGTAAGTCTGGATATGAGAAAAAAATATTTATCTGATGCTTCACACCGTGAGAAATATTTTGATGCTGAATTAAGTAGGTAGAGGTGCTAACACCTGCAATTGTATACACTTCTTTCAAGTTAAAGAAATGAAGAAAAATATGATCTAGAGGGAAAACGAGGAAGAAGTTACTAAAGGTTATTGGATGCAGGATGAAAAACATTGGCATTCACACTTGGTAGTGATTTCTTTCATTTCCTAGGTTAACTTTGACTTGGACTGGTGAGCGACTAGGAACCAAGAATGCAGTGACTGGGTTTCGCTGGTTAATAAAAAATGCAAGAACTGCTCATTATTATGTGTGTCAGTTGATGTTTTGTTGCACATCTGAGAAAATTTGCCCAATCATCCCATGGCACATTTTCTCTCTTTTTTTGTCTCTGGTGGAATTTATGTGTTAGCTACTGTATGTCCCTATAGTAAAATAACTGCTTGCTTATAAAAAACCCACAAGCGTAAAAATGGCTCTGAAAATCCGAAAGCCATAAGTGTTGGACATTGGATCCTTGGTTCAAAATGTATTAATAGAAATAAAGAAATAGTTTGATGTAAGGTGGCACAGTGGCTTAGTGGTTGGCGCCGTTGTCTTGCACCTCTGGGTCCAGGTTCAATGCTTGCTTTGTGGTCTGTGTGCATGCAGTTTTATAGATTCTTCCTGTGCTCTGTGGGTTCTCTCCAGTTTCCTTCCCAGTCCAAAGACCTGCAGATTAGGTTAATTCTTTAGGCGTTCCCATATTGCCCATAGTATGTGAACAAGAGTGTGACAGTGTGTGTATGTATGCGTGTGTATGGTGTGTGCTCTGTGATGGATTGACACCCCATCCAGCATACACAGTACCCTGCCTTGTGCCCTAAGTCTCCTGGGATAGGCTCCAGGCCTCCCACGACCGCATACAGGATAAGCAGTATAGATGATGAGTGATGAGTGATGAGTGATGAGTGTGATGTACTGTACTTGTAACTTCCATGTTTTGTTACAAAGCCAAAATCAGGACCTGCTGGGGACAAGGAAAAAAACGGTGCCAATTCCAAATGAGTTTAATGGTTTTAACAAAGAAAGCCACTTACAGAGGATAGTTAAGAGGATAGTCATTTCCAATTTAGCTCCAGATCCAGGATTACCTGTGGTGAGTGCGCATATACATATAGACTCAGTCAGAGTCACTTTGATGCTGTTCTTTTCATAATTACTACTATTTGCACTGACAAATACAATTGCATATCCAGGTTGCACTGCATTTCACTTCATGTCACTTATGAGTATTAATCATATATGTATAATTTCCATCAATGATATAGAGTTGGTGTTGTGGTTCTTTGATTCCATCGCTCTGTCCAATACCGCATGTCGTCGGGCTTGAACCAGTGGGGGAACAAAAGTGAGGCTAGCGTCATGTCTTTCTTTCTTACTTTCTTTCTTTCTTTCTTTCTTTTTCTTTTCTCTCCTTTTTCTGTTCAGTAGTCAACATACAGTAATATTTAATGATTGAATGATTCTTAGGCGGCATGGTGATGTAGTGGTTAGCACTGTCGCCTTGCACCTCCAGGGTCTGGGTTCGATTCCTGGCTGAGTTTGATTCCCATCTCTGTGTGCATGGAGTTTGCATGTTCTCCCATTGCTTGGTAGGTTTCTTCTCAAAGACCTGCTTGTAGTGTGTGAAAGAGTGTGTGTGCCCTGCGATGGATTGGCATCCTATCCACCCTGCCTCGTGCCCTAATTCTCCTGGGATAGGCTCCAGGTCCCCTACGACCCTGAAGACAGGATAAAGGGGTATATGAGTGAAAGAGTGAGTGAATGATGAGTGACCACCATTGACTTTTTCAGCCATTCGTGATGCATTGGCTTTTTTGTTGGTTCGGACCAGACTGGTTGGCCTTTGGTTCCTGCCATGCTGGAACAACCATCATCTGGTCACCAGTTTGCAGTTTGGTGTTGGTGATCAGTGTAGTCCAGTTTACCTGTCAGTGGTCATAATATTATGACTGATTCAAATGATCAACAACAACAAAAAATAATAATAATAACAGCCTGACTTCTCTGATGCATGGACCTCAGTAATGAAAAACGATATTCTCCATTAAGCTGGTTCCAACCTTTCCAAATAACAATTGACAGATCAGCTAAGCAAGATGAAGTCTTGACATGGAACAATTGCTTTACTTTTTTCATTTCCACAATAAAATTTAAATTGGATTGAGTCCGAGGTTATATTCCATGTCATTGAGTTGATTTGCCCTTCATGAAGAAAATCTTTAACACTCTTTGCAAAATGCATTATCATCCTGAAAAATGGCTTCATCATCACCGAACATATGAATACAGTAATGATTGCCATTTCCCACTGTTCTTTTACCTGAAATGCATCTCATTCAATTGTTTTTTTTTTTCCAGGTAGTTATCTTTATATGTTATATTCAAACAAAACCAGACAAAAGCGCTTGGTCAATGAGGAGTTGTGATTCACCACTGAAATCACTTTCATCCCATCATCCGCACTCCATGATTGCTACTCTTAACTCTCTGTATCCTTGTTTTAGGCGCTAGTGCTGTTTATTGTTTGGCTTTTTTATATGAAAGATTTGATTGCAAAATGAGTTCTGTTCGTGCAAAAAGTTTTGAAAAAAGAAGCAAGTATTACACACTGATAGAGAATTTATTTATTTATTTATTTATTTATTTATTTATTTATTTTTGCATGTTTTCTTTGAGTCACAATTGTGTTAAAAACAGGAAGACCAAAATATTTGGATAAAATTGTTTGATTATATCAGTGTGAATTTGGATGATTTTGCAAAACACAATAAATCCACACCACAGTCTTGTCACAGAGGGTGAATCAGCCTGCAGTTGTGTTTGTGGCACTATAAATTTGCAAGTTAGTATATTGGGTATTCATTAAAGTTTACCTTAAAAATATGGGAAACTTGTGCTTTAATTATGTTTTTATTGCAAGTTGTCATGGGCAGCGAACTGGAACAAAGAAAAGGACATTTTTAATGATAAAGGTTCTTAAAGACAAGAAAAAAAATGTAAAAACACAGTACAAAAATTTAACAGTTAACAGCATCATCAGTCTCTTCCTCCACCCATGACTAGTGGAGTAACGTCAATATAAAACATCCCTTTTCTTGACAACATTCTCCAGGAGTCCATTCAATGTATTTAATGAATTTTATTCTTGGCAGCTTCTAATGTGCTCCAGTAATCCAGTAGTTTCACATCACCCGTCACGTGACAGAAAGAGGATGTGGATTTTATGGATTCATGGATGTGTTGCATTTTGCTACGAAATGTGTTTGTTCAGTGTTGTGGCTTGCCAAAAATATGTACATTCAAAGTTTCTAAAAGAAGGACATTTAAACAACCCTGCGTCCCTAAGGTAAAAAAAAATTGCCAGAAAGAGTGAAACATTTTGCAGTCAAGCACTTTATCTGCATATCCAATTTTATTTAATTGTTGTGCATTTTCTACTTTTACTAGCATATTACTTTCCTGTGCTTATTCTTTGGCACCTTTCCTGGTCTACCTGTGCATTTTCTATTACTATACGTCTTCCAACAGTAGACTAATTTGCATATGACACATGATGGCATTTGTTCTAGAAATGTAAATTACAAGCTGATTCCATGATTTTCCCCAAATCCTTTAAATGCAGTTTATCCAAAAGTGTTCAAAATCACGGATTTAATCAAAATTGTAATTTCTAACCAAATACTAATGTGGTGTGCCTTATTATTTCTCCTCACTGTTTATGAGCACCTAATAACTATTGAGTTTGTCTTAATTTGAGGACAGTGCGAGAGAGGTTAACCACTAAGGGAAACCTGCTTATTAAGAGCAGACAGTTATTGTTAAGATAATAATTTAAATATTCTAATATTCTTGGCATTTTCAAAAACTGTGATGCCTACATTCAAAGCAAAACACACACACACACACACACACACACACACACACACACACACACACACACACACACACACACACAGATCTCTGATCCATTAAGAATAGCTTTCCTTACTGGTCATATCGCCACTGTCTGTACTTTGCACCATTGGTTCCCAGCTTCTCTTAGTGTAAAGAATGATTAAGCAGCACTTTTTTGTGTGTGTCAGAGTATATCTAGTGCTAAAGAGATTAATATGGGATGCATGGCAGAATGCGGGCTGTGTGCTAACAGGAGTGCAGCAGTGCGGTCTGGATTAGGTGGTTCTCCTTGAGAATGTTCACCCTATTAGAATCAGCAGCGACCGACTCACTGGAAGTTTCCTCGGTGCTCTTTTAGTTATCTACAGTATCTATCTCAAAGTTGTGGAAGCCAGAACAGTATGTCAATGGAATTTTCCTATTTCAATATTTGAAGGGGAGGTTTTACACAGTGACTTTCTAGTGCATGGTGAGCTATAGCACAGAAATGATGCTAATCAAAATACAAAACTATCCTTACCTTGGCTGGATCCCTGCATCCATTTCTCTCCGCTGACAAAATCCAGCTAGCTTCTGCTAAAACACAGGCCAAGCTGGCCAAGCTGGTAAACCATCTGCGCCAGCTGGATATTTTCCAGCTTCCTAATTACTTGTCTAAATTGATCGATACCTTTTTTTTTTTTTTTTTAGATTTTTCTAATTGCCTTCCTGTTCTTAAACAATAACACCTTGTCCATGATGTTGCATTAGTAGCAATCATTTAGAACTGCTTTCTATCTACCAGCTTGACCAGCTCAACCTGTGCTTTGGAGCTGGTAGCTAGATATTTCAGCAGGGCCATGATAAAATAGTAAAGGATTTTCTGGAGGTATTTGGAAGTGGAGACGATGGCATACCTGTCCATCACAATCCATTTAGTTTCTCGATATGACCTCAGAGACCTTACTGTGCACTTTTCACTTTTTTTCTCGGTCAAGGGAAGTATTTTAATGACTAATATAATAAAACTTTATCTTTACTGTTAACTGCTTATTACATGGTACAGAGGGTTTGCCCTGCATTAAAGCTTCTGTACTGTTTGAAACACAGCAAATATGGCTTACATGTGTCACTATATTCTCAAGTCCTATGAAACCAAACTAAAGGACTTTCCTAACCAATAGGGTTTTAAGCAGAGACTTTTTAAGAAATAATGAAAATGCTGCTTAACTGCTGAACTTGGAGAACGGTGCAAAAGTCACCTTTCACCTTACCAAGTGAATATCTTGAATTTGTTTAATTTCATTGATTACAACAAACCAAATATAAAGATAATTAAACCAATTTCAAATCATTGTTACTCACATTAAGCTTTCATTTTTTTTTATTCTATTGGCAAATCATTTCTTTCCACAAATAAATGCTTAAAATGAATGAACTTATATCTTATACATGGAGATCTTATTTAATCTTATATATGGTTATTTTAGAAGAATTCAAAATATCTTAAAAACAATCAACAAATTCAGGACTGATAGTCGTAACCAAGTCCAACCAGGACTTGTGATGAAGTTTCTCATGAATGAAAGAGTAAAATTGTTGACCTTTAGAGAAGATGGCTCCATTAACTTTCAACAAGTGGAACATGTGATACAGTGGAATATACATACAGTGGAAACTGTACACACAATCATTCACAAACACCACTTGCGCATTCCAAGGAGTTATTACCTTATTTCAAGCGATTTCCACATGTTTGGGCCATTAAAGGAGTTTGTGGAAGGCTAGTGTTTTGGATGGGAAGCAGGCAGTCCAGCGTACAGATAAGAAGTTCTGCCTTGATGGTATCTAAGCACTAGTGAAATGCTGGGATAAGTGCATTAGGTTAGCAGGGGATCATATAGAGAAATAAAGGGAGATTTTACTCATACTTGTGCTCCTTGAACACCTCTAATCTTAGAAACCCACAGAACATTACTGTTGCTATATAATGCTGAGACCATAAAGACTAAAAAAATCTATTGGGTCTAAAACACTTGCCGTCCTTTTTATGAATTATGTCCTATAATTGGCAGGAACCCATTATACCCACAGGCAGGAACACACTACATGAAATGTGAAGTAGTTTACTTGCAATTTACTTACAGTAATTTCTTATTCTAAGACCTTGTTCAAGTTTACGCATTAACACACTGATGACTTTTTGCAGATGTGTCAGTGAAACAGAAGCGTACATAAATCAGCCCTAATGCACGCCACTTTTACCGTGTATAACCACGTAATATGATTTACAAGTTTACATGGACAATATTTGTTCAATCTGATTAAAATCATTCTCGTTAGAGTTTCCAACTGCACTGCTTACATGGATAGATATGCATTTACATGCTCAAAGCACTTAATCAAAATATTACTTTTTTGACATGCAAATAGTAGTTCTGCCTTCTTTGAAGCATTTAATCTGCCGGACAGAAAACGTTAGGTTAGGTTAAGCTTCCAATCTTTTCTAACAAATCTTCCACCTATTTTATTCAACTCAATTAAATTGAGTTGGAGGAAACGTGTATAAATCATAATTATCAGATTGAAGCCTAGGATGAAAACCCCCTAAGATGACAATAGGAAGAAACCTTTAGAGGAAACAGACTCAACAGGGAACCCATCCTCATTTGGGTAAAAAATAATGTTTGGTTGATTTGTTGGATGCTTTACTACGTATGAAATGGTGGGCCAATCAGTTCCCATTGCTCAGTCAGAGACCCAGTGGATGAAAGTAAGGACTAATGGGAGAGAATCTCGTCACATCATCTGATGTTACCCTCATGTTAGGCAGACATGTACAGAAACAATATATCTATTCCAACAAGAGAGAAACAATCAGATCAAGTGTTTACCTGCTTAATATTGACGTATTGAATGAATTATCAAAGGTTTACACCCTCCTCATTCATTTGGATTTGGTGGGATTAAGTTCTCATTGGGTTATTATTCCGATTATTTGTCTAATGGCGGCACAGTGGCTTAGTGGTTAGCACCGTCAACTTGGAAATCCAGGTCCAGGGTTCGATTCCTGCGTCGGGTCTGTGTGCATACAGTTTGCATGTTCTCCCCATGCTTGGTGGGTTTTCTCCGGGTACTCCCGTTTCCTCACACAGTCTAAGGACATGCAGATTAGGCTAATTGCCATTCCCAAATTGGCCACAGTATGTAAATGTTGGCATGGGCCACATTCATACAAAATGGGAATAAATACAGTTGTCACCATTAGCCTCCAGAGTACCTAGTTGGAGTATAGAGGTTCCTGAATGGATGAATGGATGAATGGATTAGGCAAATATCAGGGTCCATGTAAACATACAGTGATAGGTTGCATGAATCAAGAATCTGGGCTAAAAAGCATCAGCCTCATTTGTTTACACCATTCTGTGCATTTTTATTTGGGAATGTTTGTAGTTTTTTTTTTTTTTATTGCTTCCAATAATCCATTTTAAGTCATTCTTAAGTAAAAGCACTGAATTAAATGAATTAGTTAGTGTCTTTTTATTGTGTGGAACAAAGGATTCTACATCCAACATACTGTAGCACACTAACTTTCCATTTTAAACTAGTTGGGATTCAACTCTGAAATGGTTCGCTATCTGAAGTGCAATACGTGGAAATAAACTCTCTGAGATGACAATAGGAAGAAACATTGAGAGGAACCAGATTCAACAGGGAACCCATCCTCATTCTGGTGATAATGGATAAGGATTTATGATTGGTTACGGAATTCAATCTCGTCTATGATTTCGTTGGATGCTTTACTATGTATGAAACGGCAAGGTGATATTCAGTGCACCGTCCTCAGTCAGAGACCCAGTGGATGAAAGTAAGGATAACACAACACAAGGCTAAATCTCAAATCCCTCTCTAACCCCTGAACAAAAGCGCTGGGTGTGTGGACCAAGGGATTCTACACCCTGCATAGCACACTAGCTTTCCATTTTACGCTACTTGGGATTCAACTCCGAAACAGTTGAAGTGGACTTTGTAGAGAAATAAGAGAAACGTAGGATATTCACACGACTGTCTATGGTACTGTATATTCTCTTTTGGCTGCATAGTACCAGCGCACATTTAAAACTACTTTCAAACCTGCTCATTTATTTATTTATTTATTTCCTTTAAAAAAGAAGGAGAGTTTAGTTTAGCTAGTGCATTTGTGCTCACACATACAACATTGACTCAATACTGAGTCACCATGCATAGTCTCTCTCTCTCTCTCTCACACACACACACACACACACACACACACACACACTAAGTAGCATTCCCATACAAAATATACACTCACCACTAACGTGTCAGAAATATAATTTATATGTTTTTTTTTTTGTTCTTGTTAAAAGAAGCTCTTGTGGTGATTACAGGGAGCTTTTAGCACAGCAGGTATTTCACTGGATGACTCCCTGGGGTGAATCTACATTATGTGAAGCCACCGAGCCCCAGAAATGCCTGTGTGCTAAGACTATTGGCGCCACTTGCTCACAACTTGACTCGAAGGCCTGACTCTTCAGCAGTAAATAATGCAACCTTTCTGGCAGGGATGTCAGGCTACCAGTGGAGCTTTTACAATGGTCAGCTTGGTTGGTTTTACTCAGAAGGAGCATGCAGCATTTAAGACATGAGTCAGCCTCCATACAGTCTGGGCACCGAAGCAGTCGCATAACAGCTTGGCTTCTCTCTTTTGTCTTCACTATCCATGTCTCTCGTTTTCTCTCTGTCTTAATCAAAGTGCTCATAAAGCTGTAGGTAACGCTTTGTAATTTTTTTTTTTTTTTGCGTATTTGTTTGCCATAACCAATTTCCACAGCAGTTTGTTTCTGCACATTTGTACCACAGCACCACCATGGTAATGAGGTGAAGCCTGCAAACTGTGTTTTAGGTATTTTTAGTTAGGTGCTACACTTGTGTGGGTGTCATTTTACTTTTTTAACTTCTTATTCTAGGCTATTTTAAATGTTCTGAATTCATACGGATTCTTTCGTTAAAAAGAAAGTTATGTAAAAAGTAGAAATGTAGATGAGTCAGTGGTGCGTGCATCGGCTCATCAGTACTTCACTCACAATGACGGCGATTGTTAATCTTCTCCCACGCTCTAGAACTAAAGCAATAGGCTGGAGTGATCCAGATCAGATGTTTTAGCATTTTTCGCCTTCTCTTTCTCCCGGGTGCAAATATGTGACAGGTGTAAGCCACATAAATGTGTCATCTCCGGCTGCCTGGCACTTGTTCAGATAGCGTTCAAGGCTGTGATTGTACCTTGGCCAAATCGATATCAGTCAGGAGGAAAGCTTCCCCAGCTCCCCAAATTATCGATTCTCTCTCTCTCTCTCTCTCTCTCTCTCTCTCTCTCTCTTAATTTTGAAGTGAATGAGAGGGTATGGGAATAGAGGAATGACAGACAGAGCTCTTTGGGTCAGCAGGAATTCTGTTAGCCCCCTGCTAGCTCACATTTTTCTTTTCAACACTGGTTTCCAGTCCGCCTAAGCTCTATGACCAAGTAATCACTGTTCCTCAGACTTGGTCTTCTCTTTTGTGTTTGCAGCTAGACTAAAAGAACCTATGTTCAGCCATGATGTTTTAATCTTCCGACCTCCAATGTTGTATGATAAACCACCAATGTAAGATTTTAGTTTTGACCAAATAATATTTGCTTTTGAGAGCTGCCGACCGTCTGATCCACACGTTTGCTTTGCCGCCAAAGCCCCTGTTGATAACGAATGCAAGCTGTATACTGAATACCATTTTAGATTTATAGCTTCTACAACTGCACCACTGTTGGGCATAAGAAAAACACGCTTGATACTACAGATGATACTAAGGATGGTATTAGGAAGAAAGGTTGAGGGATGATTTCTTTTTAGCCCAGATTGTAGCCTTTCCGTGACAGTTGTGTCAGATGATTATACCAAATGAACCAAGTCTGGTTTCTGTTTGGGCTGGTATATATATATATTTTTTATCCCATAGTTGGCACATCTGTAAAACCTCAACAGCATTGCTAAAACATTCACACACTAAATAAACATGAACTCTTGTGTTAATGTTCATTAAAGTGGAATATTTAAAAGATGTCTTTAGAGAAAAGTAAGAGTTGACAGACTCGGTTCACATTGTCCAATCAAGATACAAATTTGTCAAATCTTATTGTGTTACAAATACATGATTAATATACTATGAGTATATTCTTATTTCAGCAGTAGCATGCTGATTACAATTGACATGGCCAATTACAAATACTAAAAAAAAGTACACTTTGCATTTTTGCATTTTTTAATACAAATATAAGTTTTTTTATATTATACAGTACACACAGTCTTCTATAATACTGTATTGCAAAAGTTGTTACCAGTACACTAAAGGTCTTTAGGATAATTTACACATGATGAATGCATTTTCTACACTATAACGTGTTTTTGAAACACAGAAGTGGAGAACTGGGGAGCCAATCAGAAAACAGACAGTCTGAATCTTCCCGCCTCCAGTTTCTGATTGGTTAGTGTTTAGTGTTTAAATATACTGAGACTGCCGTATATTAAAATTTGTATTCTAATGTATACTTTCTGTACATCTGTACAATAATTATTTTGAGCATATTTTATATATATATACTAAAAATAAATTGAAAAACAAAGTTTAAAATAAGTGTGCTTTGGAAATTAGACCAACGTTTCACTTAAAGTGTATTTTCCTATAATAAATTTTTGTAAAGTGTATTATAATACAATTATTTTGAAGTATGTTTCAAGTTTAATTCCAAAATTTGGTAAAAGCATGATGTTACAATAGTATACTTTTTTATATATTAACTGATGATACAACTTTTTGTTAGTATATTTTCAATGTATAATAATTTCAATATATTTGTAATACATGAAAGTGTATTTTTTTTCACCGGGGCAAGAAACAGAATTGAGTGGTTCTTCTCATGAGTCTTCTAGTCCGAGTCATTCATTCTTTTGAATCTATTGCACTGCAATAGCGTCTATCAAAGTCACATGGCAAAAGAACAAACGACTCGGACCAAAAGCCTCGAGGGGTAACTACTCTTTTCTGTTTCCTGTACATCACTCTCTGAGCCTACTCGTTCTTCTGAGTCACGTTAAAGACTCGTTCAAAAAGAACGAATCGTTCATGAACCCATCACTAGTTAGAAGCTAGTTAGCTTTCTAACTCGAGTTAGCTGTGAAGAAAAAATATATAATCAGATATATAAGTCAGATTCAATTTTGTGTGACTTAAGGACATAACCATATCAGGTTTTGTATGTGGTATGTGGGGTTTGGCAAGCAGCTGCTCTCCCTTTTTTCCAGTACTGCAGCCTGTACTGACCTACTTCCACCCATGCTGGCAAAGTTAGTGTAATTAATGACTGTTATGCAGAGTGACAATTCTAATTAAATATTCCAGTGCTCTATATAACGCTTGGTGGAATGCCTCTCATCCAATCAGATTACTAGGTTGGAAGTAATTATTGTATAATTTATATTTTATCCTCAATAATATTTATAGTAATCAGAGTACCACAAGCAATATACAAAAATTTCCACCCGGGAATCAATCAGGTTTTCCTGGATGTTCACTGTTTTTGTAAGAAAAAAAAAGGAAATTGCTTAACATTTAATGATGTTTCCTTATTCGAACGTACCTTACGCTTCTTTATTTCTGAGATGTAAAAGGCTTTTCTTTCTTCCACTGCCAGATACAAACGGTGTATCTGCTGATTCTGTATCAGATCTGGGCTGTTAGCTGCTCAATGATGTGTGGTTTGAGTTTTGACTATGGCATATGGAGACCTTGGTTTGGTTGAGCTTCAGTGCTTTGTAATAGAGGGCAAGAATCAATTTTTGGGAAGATAAAGAGGTGTTTAAAACTAAATGAAACCGAAAAAGGGTTTAAATGTAAATAAAAAGGTGCCAGGGGCGGTAGGTGAAAAAACGTTCAGTTCAATCCAAACATGTCCTCTATAGAAACCCTACTGTCTGGGATTTATTTTTGCTAATTGTTTAGACAAACATACAGTATACAGTATGTATGCAGAATAAATTGGCTTTCTTTCATTCAGTACTGGACCATTTTGTGAACAGTGTAACCCAGTGCTGTGTGTGCTGCAGAGCAGATCCTGTTCATGTTAGTGGTTGGGTACAGAATATCTTCCCTGGTAGTGTTTCCTTCATGCTCTCAAGATATTTCACAGCCAGAAAGATGGAGTAGAGCCACAGTTAGACTAACAGGTAAATACATAACATGCCCAAACAGACATGAACATTTACAGATAAGTCATGAGAAAATATACCATATGTTGACAGACATACCATACATGCTGAAATCACAGTATGAAGTTTAAAGCATGAACAGTGATAAAAGTTTCTTTAATTTGCGAAGCAAAAACATAACCATATGGTGACACAGCATGGAGTGTTGTTGCCTCACAGCTCCAGGATCTATCTGATCCTGAGCTCCACTTACTGTCTGTGTGGAGTTGTGCATGTTCTCCAACTGAGTCTCTTGTTCTCTGGTTTTGTCTCACAAAATTGGCTACTATAAATTGTCCCAAGGTGTGACTGAGTGTGTGAAGGGTGATGAGACCCTGTCCTTACTGGGGTAAAATGATCATATTTGAAAGTATTCATCAATTAATCAGGTATACAGACAAGATATATTCCTTAGACATAACAAAATGTTTAAATCAATGACCCCTGACTATATAGATCATCCTGTTTGGATCTATTCTATCTTCCATTGGTAGTTTCAAAGCCCTCTTGGATCTGAAAGTAAAAGAAAAATATAGGTTTCCATACAAAAGACATCTTGTCTGCTCATTCTAAAAGATGTCTGCTCACTCACTCATTGTCCATACTGCTTTATCCTGTACAGGGTTGCGGGGGCCTGGAGCCTATTCCAGGAGATTTAGGGCATAAGGCAGGGTACACCTGCCCATCCATTGCAGGACACACACACACTCACATAATACAGGCAATTTGGAAATGCCAATTAGCATAACATGCATGTCAATGGACAATTCAAGTTTATTTGTATAGCGCTTTTAAAAATGGACACTGACACAAATTTCCTTTAGAGAATAAAAACTAAAATATTGAAGATGAGATGACAATAGGAAGAAAGCTTGCGAGGAGCTAGACTCAGCAGGGAACCCATCCTCTTTTGGGTGATATCAAATCATATGATTACTAATAGTATATCAGTCCCTGGTCTATCTATCAGCTATAAGCCTAAAAGTTCAATATAATGAGAAAGATGTTCAATTTAATATTAAGCCCACTTTGGTTGATGGAGACTCGGGAATACGCCTCTTCACGGGAATTTCAGTCCTATACTATTAAGGAGCTTGTCACAAACCATCATAGAAAAACTACAGGCATCAGCTGAGTCCAAGGTCATCTTCATGGTGATTGAGTGGAACCGTCCTCAGTCACCACACACATCCCAAGCCAAACATATGAGGTCAATGGTCCAGAGGTTTTTTTCGGCCACCCTGTACAGTATTTTAACTCAACTGGATGCTCTTGTTATTCATTCTGCTCATGTGTTCACACTCTCTTGCTCTGCTGTAATTTTCTCCTGTGGATTGTCTGTGCAGTTCGTAGATGCACTCAAGCAGGCAGCAGGTGTGTGCTGGAAACTGAGCATGTATATCCAGGGCATAATTTAACATTGTGGAAGCAGTGTTGCAGGATGAGAATGCAGTTTACTGTCAAAACCAACATGCCCTCTTTATTACACACATGCATCCTGAACAGATGTCTGACCTTGATGGAAAAAAAAAACAGGGATTTCACGCAGCATTGAGTGTAGCTTTTGAAAGGGAACAGGGATATATCAAAACAAAGAACAATCCATTGTATTTACTGTAAACTATAACACAAGTTGCCATACGCAGTTATATGGTTGCTATATACAAAACGGATATTAGCACAGAGTTGTGCAACGGAAAAATATTTAAACCCTAATAATGCCAAAGCCACCTGAGTCCAAGGGAGTAAAATTGGCTGTTTTCTCTAAGGGAGGGATGGCCTACTTGCCCTCCCATATCAATCATGGGCTTTTCTCTAAGTGTGTTAGGCCGCCCCCTAACATTGTGTGAGCAGCAGTGCAGTCAGCTGGCTTCAAGTACCTTAGGAGGAAGCACATAATAGTCTTTGTCCTCCCTGGGTGGTAGGCTTCCCTTTAGCCCTAAAATTATAGAGCAGCATGGTGTCTTAGTGGTTAGCACTGTGGCCTTGCATCTCCAGGGTCCAGGTTCGAGTCCCGTATTGGGTCTGTGTGCATGGAGTTTGTATGTTCTCTCTGCGATGGGTGAGTTTCCTCTGTGTACTCCGGTTTCCTCCTACAGTCTAAAGACATGCAGATTAGGCTAATCGGCGTTCCCAAAATGCTCGTAGTGTGCGAATGAGCCTTAAGTTTTCTGGCATCAGCTACAGGCCCTGCCTTGACCATGTACACAGGATAAAGACGACGAGTGAGTGAGTGAGATTACTGTAAAACAAATGTAAGTCTATCGAGACATTTTCTCATTTTCTCATTTCTTTTAACTACTCTACTGCATTCCATCTGAAATTTGTTTCTAAGACCAATAAAATGCTGACATATTTTCCTTATTTACCCAATGAAAATGCTTTTTAGAAGAGACAGCTTAGCATACACTATATGTGAAATTCTTTAAGACTAATGGAGTAACCTAGATGTAAGAGGAACATAAATCGTACTTTTGATTTGTTGTCACAAAAACACTATTTCATTTCACATGGCCTTGACAGTTTAAAGTTTGATAACAAATGCGAAAGGAGTACAAGCTCCTGCAAGAACGGGCTGCGGCTAATCTGCTAGCACGAAGCGAAGTGAAGATCATGAGCTGAGGCTGGTGTAACACTGGTGGGAAGTTCATAGAGGAGCAAGATGAAGGATATATAGGAGTGTGGGTTGGAGTGGGAGTGTGAGTAAGTAGGATCGAGCTGTAGAGGAGTTACATATTGATGCTTTTCAAATGAACCTTTCTATGTTTTTGTGTCTCGTTTCTGGATTTAAGTGGAACAAAACTCTACACTTTTTGACACAAACGGTTCCTCAAGGCCTCTTTGGATGATTGTTAAGTTATTTGCTGCCTAAAGATGTTCTGCAATGAACATTCTCTGAATAGGAAGCACTCACTTGTAAGGTTGGATGCAGTCCTTTAAAAGTTTGCCAAAGAAATACAAGCCAAAGAAGCCTGGAGATTTTTACATTAAAGTTTATATAAGAGTGTAGAAATAAATGTCCCGCCAGCGTTTGGGTAATTAGGGATTCTCTGCATCCTGAAGAGGTTCTGCTTGAAACTCTTTCTAATAGTCTCTCTTACTTATACTTCTACAAAAAATAATGATAATAATAATATTACATAATACAAATCACAAAATGTGGCTAAAGTAGAAACAAGTTTTTGACACTGAGAACGAATGGTTCTGGAAAGGTTCTTGGGATAGTCAGGGGTTCTTTTGTTTTGCACAAAGGCTGTTCGAGTCAAACCAGGACGTTTTATTTACAGGACTGTACAGGGATGTGTCAGTAATTCCCAGCTGAATTACTGTAATGTGCAAGTGCTGGAGTGGGCAGAATGATGTTGTGCATTGTCCTGCAAAAACACAATGTCTTTGGTGATCAAACCAGACTGTTTTTTTTTCCCCATTAAAGGAAAGGGCTATTAAAAGAGTTCCTGAGAGAGCAGCATTTCGGCAGTGATGAAGACGTTAAGGAGGCAGTCTGGTCAGGGCTCCCATGTACTGAGAAATCTTTCTATCTAGATGGTGTTATACTGTATGTGACAAATGCTGGGATAAGTGCATTAGTGTAGCAGGGGATTATATAGAGAAATAAATGTAGTTATTACTCTCATAACCGAATCAAAAGTCCCAGTTTGACTTGAATGCACCTTGTAGATTAGTTTATTTAATTATTTCAAATTCAATTTGAACAATATCTGGCAGGGTATGCTGCTGTTATAGGGATCTACATAGTAAACTCAACACTTAAGCATTTAATGCATACCTTAGGTCACTATCATGAAGCTCATGACCTCATTTCCCCCTCTCCACCTTGTAGAGTATTCCTTGAGTTTTATGGCTTTTTTAAAATAAAAAATAAAAAAATCAAATGCACAAACTTATAAGAATGTATTTGCTGTTTGTTGACAAAACAAACCAGGCATTTAATATTATTTGTGATTATATATTTGATCTGTTGTAGAGTATAACTGGTCATAAAATCGTTAAAGGGTTGATTGAATTGAACATTTAGTATTGAGAACCCTTTTTTCTCTATGTGTGTTTATCATAAAGGAAGAAGGAAATATGAGAAACCTGACACTTTGGTTATAAATGAATAAATAAATAAATAAATAAATAAAAAAATAAATGACTGAATACATAAGTAGATAAATAAATCAAAATCGACACTGCTGATTGCCATTTAAACAACAAATGTTTATTGCCCAGAGGCTGCTAGGACGTCATGGGCACTGATCCTGAGCATGTAACATGGGCTGTGGGTGAGGAGGCTGCGTCTCTCTCTCTCTCGCTCGCTCTCTCTCTCTCCCTCCTGCTCTATTGCTCATACACACACACACATCCGAGAGCTGACTAGGATGCAGAATTGGAGAGGAAGTAGTGGATAGAAGGAAGGGGGTATAAAGAAGAATAATGAAGATAGAGGAACGAAATGCTTTCCCAGTCTGCATGACGCTCTCTTAAGGGCTGACTCATTCTCTCTCTCTCTCTCTCTCTGTTTATCTGCCTCTGTCTTTCTCTGTAAAGCGGAGTAGGATTGCACGAATGCTATCCCTCCCCCTCTCATCTCATCTCTCTCTCTCTCTTTCTCTCTCACTCTGGTGCTGCTATTGTCTGAGCAGCCTCTTCTGTGTTGATTATACAGCACGTCTCCGTGCTCAGTGTTGATGGGTTTGTTCCAGCTTTGAGTGGGACTCCTGAACATTAAATGTCTCAGGAGCTTTAGAGAAGAGCAAGCGGTACTATCCGTCAATGTTTTTATCTTTTTTTTTTTAATCATCTTTTTTTTTTCTCCCGAGCTGTGATCTTTTCTTCTCTGCAGTTTGACTCCCATCCTGAACTGAAAGATGGTCCAGTTTTTTTTGTTTGTTTGTTTGTTTCGATCTCATATTTAGGTTCTAACTAAAGAAGTTCTGAGACAAGAACAGCACCACTTTTTTTGTGCTCAAACGAAATGTTTTCCACTCAGAACCGAGTGACATTTGCTCCAGCCAACTGAGAGCAACTCGATTTCCTCTCCCAAGTGACACTTCGTCTCAGATCGACACTGGATCCTGGTCATGCTTTTACTGATGCAATCGGGTCGGCTCCAGGTCTAACCGTGAATCCCCAGGTCTCAGAGTGCCTGGGCTCCCCCAAACGCAAGAGAAGATCAGGATTTCTTCAAACCATGAAGAAGATCTGGTCCAAGAAACGCTTCCAGGTCAGTCCCGCATGTCTCTTCCTTTAAACTTCTTCTCTAGAAGTGTTTTGGTGTCACAGCTTTGTGTTATGTTTGGCTTTTGGTGTGTGTAGTCTGTGTAAGCTTTGTCCTAGTTTTAGTTCCCTAAATAGGGATACTACACAATACGATGACTGTGACTGATGAGCCCCACCCTTCATCTATAAACAAAGTGACAGTGCTTACATGATCGCACCCCAATGCAAATGCAATTCGTTATTTATCTTCTGCATGACGGACATGGGGATAACGAGAGCTTTTAGCTTTTTAAGGGTCTGCCCTGTTCCATGAACCATAAATGGGTTTCCTTGTTTTCTCAAAGGCATGTGTGGCTTGTGCTACAGAGAGTAATAAAAATGGTTGGTTTCTAATAGCAAGTGGCAAAATCAATAGTTAACTGGATAATTATATGAATTCCAGAACAAATTACAAATTATATAAGCATTGGATATTTATAAGGCTTTGCATTTTTTAAGGTGCCCCACAGAAAGGGGGTAACATATGGTAAATCAGCATGTAGGCTATTACGGGTCGAGGAGTAATAAACCAAAATCGCTTATAACACCAATCTCATTTATCTCTTATGGTGAAGATTGGTTTGTTTTGCCTTTTGTTTTTGTTTGTTTTATTCATTTAAATCAACCTAGAATGCACAAGACATTATTCATAAAAAATGTATTTATTTATTTCATGATTTATTAAACTGAGAAAGCACTGATTAATAACACCTAGGCTAATTTTAATGATCAGATGCAACATTTCCCAGCTGTCCCCGGGTCTGGTGCAGCATCAAGGCATTGTCAGTAAATCTTTTGTTCTGTTATCAAAGCATCCATGAAAGCACTCTTCTCTATGCTCTAGTGATAGATCAATATTACAAAGAGAAAAGGGAAAAAATGTGTCTCAAGTCAGGAACCGTGCAGAAACAAAGATAGAATAGATAGACAGCAAACCGTGATGTGTTATCTCCAACCTAAACTGAAATTCTACACTATCTACACATTCTATACCATCCTTTTTTAATTTTTTTATTTATTTATTTTTTTTTGAAACGTGTCACACCAACAATTTGCAGGTGAGATGTGCGAACGTGACGCGTACCCTTTTTCCTCAGCTCTCGGGGCTAATGGAAATCAGTAGGAAAGCGGGTGTGATGAAAAGAGGAGGGCAGGGAACGCGGGGGTGATGGTGGGGGGGGGGGGGGTAGGTGAAAGAGAGATAATTGGATCTTTAGTCTGCAGACGGAGGCAGACAGGTGGAGAAAGGATGAGAAGAAGAGACGGGGATAGCGAAGACGAGACTGTTATTTTCCAGCTTTGTAAAACAGAGCAGCGATAGAACCTACTAAAGATTCTACCTACTGTATTGATTGTATTAATAATGACTGTAGCGTTATTAAATCCAGTAGTAGATGTACAGGCATTTAAACAATGTAGGGGTTTTATAGACACAGTAATTGTTTTAAAATGAAAAATGTTGATTCTATCGTAGTAACTAACAGTAACAGTTGTGACTAGATTATTTGAAACGCATTAACAAATAATACTAGAATATTTTAGTTTCAGGTACATTATTCCAGCTGACCTGAGCTGTTAAGTGCCATGGAATTATAAAACAATGCAATTATTGATCACGTAGACCCAGAATGTTACCATTAGCAGATTATCCGAAATAATCCCTGATAATTACTGAGAAGTGAAAGTAAACACAAGGCCCTCACTAATGACCAGTCGTCAATCTCATATCATTTGCTAATGAAAAGCCTGCCACGATCAGTTGAAATGATTTAGGTCAGAAATAAACATGATAGATTTATTCCTCTCTGATTTGACCAAAATGTACATATTTGGCTTGATAAGCTCTTAGAAATCCTCCAGACATGATCAGTCCCAGTAAGAGATCCATAAAGAACAACAGTGTGTGATAACTGTAGGGAGAGGGTGTGATGTGAGTGAGAGTCTGGCTTCCATTGCTAACTTCAGCTGCTGACTCGAGCTCAACCACAATGAGCAAGCACCCTGGGTGACTGTGGGGGACGTGCACTCCAAAGTGTGAAGTGACTCATTTACCACATGGCAACTGTGTGTGTGTGTGTGTGATGAAAGTTGCTTGGACAAGAATGAAATAGCTTTCAGGGCTTACGAACCTCAATTTAAACGAGACGTCATGCACCCGAAGCTTGCGTTAGAGTTATTTATATTATATTTATAGTTATTTTTTTATTTTATATTTTGAACAAGTGATCAGACCATAAGAATTCCATCTCTTGTGTAATGTTTGTATAGGCAAAACTGCTGAAATATTGGAGCTCTTCATGGAACTGACTGCAAAAACTGATCTTTCCACAACATATATCATCTAGACGTCATTAACATGGAACGTATCAGCAAATTAAAAAATTTCAGTATTCAAATGTAGGGATGCTTTGATAACATCCATACATACATATTCTTTGCCACCAATGCTAATACCAACTAAGTAATCTTGTACAGTATGTATTAAGGAATCAGATATGTCATAGAGCTCTAGATCCTCATTTTTATATAACCCAGTTTGCCAAATGGCCATGAAATCCCTGCACATGTTAATACAGATACTTTACTAGGCTCATTCTTAACATACTGTAGCTAGCTGATTTAGAATTTATTGCATTAGCTACTCTACCTAGCTAGATGGCAGGTTTCAATGGAGAGCTAAGTACTGTACAAGACCAAAGTACTTTTTATTGTCCAATGTGAGCGAAAAATGCATGAGCAACACACAGGCTAATGTGTTTTTTTTTTATTTTTTTTTTTTACTCACCTAGCATTATCTGTAGACATAGGGAACGGTTCACTTCGCTTTAATTGGTGACGTTAATCATAAATGCATCCTTGTCATGCATGATTGTGCATTAAACAATCTTAAACAATAAACATGAAATATTTCATTCTACTGTAAGTGTAAGTAATTGAGCACGGTAGCAATCGGATATCCTGTAACAATATAGATACCGATGCATCTCTATCCAGAAGATCAGCTCTAAAGAACAGCTTCATTTATTTCCTCAAATAAATTGAAAGAGAATTCCTTTTTTTTTTCTTTTTTTTTTTTAGGTACGTTAAAATGATATAACATATAGCATAATGAAATGCGGTAGTTAGCCCTTCAATGCTACATTACTTTTTTAAGCGAAGACAAGTGGTAATAAAAGCGAAGAAAAAAATGCAATAGAAAAAGTAGTACATTACAATGATGCAATTTAATTTCAAAAGTTTGATTTGCCCACCATCACCATCATTTTCATTTCTTTATTTCCTCAGACCACAGCCTGTTCGAAGTTTCCTCCTCGTCTTGTTAGCGCCATTCAGATTCGACTGCCAGCTATGGCAGCTCAATATTTTATAGCCTCTTCTGTGCTGTATTAACACAGTGGCCAAACAGTTCGCCAAAAACTGTCCTCTTTGCTGCATTAATTTCCCTAGTGCATCGTAGTACTCAGTGACTGAATGTCAACACTATATACTGGACATGACCTGTTTACTCATATCTGCCCCAGAAAGGCAAGCGCGGCTTGTGTTCTTTATGGCGCAGATGGCGGGCTGGAGATCCTCGCTGGGCAGCCGGCTCTCAGCTTGCTGAGCCTGTCTGTCTTTGGCCATGTTCACTAGATGGGTGTTAGCTTGGAAAATGTGACAGGATCTAGTTGTTCTCTGTTAACTGGGGATTTCAGAATGCCGTTAGACAAAGGAACAATTCCAGTGAAACATGAATCAGAGATACAACACTGACGTCAGACAACCCCTCAGTTTCGCACATTACCACCACCACATTATTACACTTAGAATTGTTGGATGCAATGTAAAATAATAACTTGCTTGCTCTGTATATAACAATGATAAATATTAGATTACTTGGACCAATAATGTTTTATTTTAACAACCTCAACAAATGATGATTGCTTAAATGATAGGCCATTAATATTACATACAACATTTGAGTTAAAAGAAGTGAGGTTAAATAACAAGTGGAGATGCAAGCAACAGTAAGCCAGCGCTGATCCGTCCTCTTTTGTGCGTATTTCACATTACGATCTGAGTCACCATCATTTTCCATTTGCGCACTACAGTATGTGGCATGTCATTATTTGTTCACAGATTGGACTAATCGAGGCGCCAGAAGAATGCCTCTCGTGTATTATGCATGCTACTTGCTCTCTTGAGTGCTACTTGGCTTTTCACCCTAATAAAAATGCTAAACATGGGAGATAATGAAAAATTATTTCCTAACATGCCATTTAGAATCTCACTCTCTTCATTAATTTTTCACCGATTTTAAAGACCCATAAATGACCATACAAATAGATTCGATCTGCATGAACTTTGCATCAATCTATAACACCAAGGCAAACTTTGTAATGTGATCAGAAACCCCTGACAAGCCACATGGGAGCATGTGAAGGAGGGAGAATGTAGTATTCTAAAAATGTCACACTCTAAAAAAAAAATAAATAAATAGCATGACGCAACCTGTTGCTCCAAACAAACTCTTATTTCTTTAGGGGTTTGATGTATGACTCCTGATTTTAAGCTTCGTTTCCTTTCCTTCTTGCCATAATGCCCTCTAGTACTGCTGCTCCATCTATAAGCCGCTGCCACTGTGACAGATACCATCCATAACTAATGTCATTAGTTAACCTTATTCTGGGGAGAAGGGCAGAAATCTCGGATGCCACAGGCATTGCAAGTGCATCTGTTTCACAGCGGCTAATGAATTGGGAGTGACAGGAGGCATGCCGAATCCCAGCCTCCGTATCCCTCTGCCTCAGCCACAACCTCCTCCTCCACTCATTTATAACCTTAAAATGGTATTAGACAGGAAAATTCAGATGCCGCGTGCAAAATTACTATTAAATAAGAATGATATGCCACAGACCGCATGTCTGTCCTGCCAAACAAGAATTATAAAAAAAAAAAATTGTGCACCTGTTAGGTTATATTTTCTGCCCAGGAAGTTTCATATACTGTAGTCTATCTGTAAACTGTTACCATGACTAACTAGTTATCGATCAATTACCATAGATATCTTAAATCACTTTAAGCATACACTTTGTCCATATTTTATTTTATTTAAAGAAATTTGTACTATTATTTCTATTAGTATACAATCTCTTTTTTTTCTCCACGTTTTTCATGATAAATAAACATTTTTTCATATGTTTAGATCTTGTCATAGCATAGATATTTTAAGAAACACGGTAGGTGTACATGGTCCAAATATCAACCCAATTTATGAGGCTCTTGGTCACCAACTGCCCCACTTTCGCACTTAAATCTAGGCTAATAGGACAATGACAAACCCACAACAAAGTACTGGATAAGTCATGCTCATGTCCTTAGCGGCACCTGTACCAAGGTATATAGTACCATAGTATTCCTAGTACCATAGAACTTATTTGCTGATTCAGTATATTACATGTAGCACACTATGGGTCCTGATTACATCATGATGCATACATTGGTGCAATGGTACATGGTTCTACCACATACTGTAGTATGGTACCATGGTAGATGTACCAGTATACCAGTATACTGTCAAAAATATGTATAATAATGGTTTCTATAGTATGGTACCATTGTATGTATGTAACATTAATTAAATTCCAAAAACATATCATATTAGATACCTGGGAAGAAGGGCAGAAATGGAACTGTTCATAATATAGTATAGTCTCACTATACTATCCTGAAGTCTCATAGTACCTACCCTGGTACTCGGTACAGTGCTATGGTGAATATTATGGTATGTATTATGCTCTACAGTGTCCCATAGTAAATTTCTTATAGGTTAACAAACACATATACATACATACACACAAACATCCCCAACATGTTTCTGAAATTTATCTCACTGTGGCTATATATCAAGAGACTTGGTTTAATGGTTTAATGTCATAATGATTCAACCCTGCTGGTGTGAAACTGCCATCAGAATCCACATAATTAGTTAAATGAAGCAAAATGAAGTTGTAATTAAAACGTCTCATTATCTGAGTATAAATACACCTGTTCCAAGAGAACATACCAAAAACAAACAGCATCATGAAGTGTGTTACAAAGTTCTTGAAAATCAGTCAAAGATGTCTATTTAGTATCTCATGGAAAACTAATAAGGCTTTAACTGCGTGATGTATTTAAAAAAGAAAAAAAAGTTCAATTTAATTCCAAGTTGTAATAATACAAATGTAAAAACATTCGAGGGGGTGAATACTTTCGAAAGCACTGTTGCTATCCGGACATTTCTTCTATGTACTGTATGTGTGCATGTGCACGTTTTTTTTTTTTTTTTTTTTTTTGGTCATTTTTTAAAAATTTGTTATGAATTGCAAAAACATTTTGATATTCCTAGTGTTAAACACTGTTCACTTACATGTTTTTTTCTCTCTCTCTTTTTATTTCAGAAAACCGGACACTCAAACCGAACATTTGGCCGGTTTACCCATGGTGTGTTTGGTTTTATAGATAACAGGTTATTACAAAAAGAGATTTTACAATCACATCACAAAGTCTGTCATTGATGGTAGAGTCTGGTTCGTGATTAAGATTGAGGATGCGTTTTAACTAGAAGTGATAAATGCAGTCCATAATTGCAATAACAGCTATTTGAAGTTGTCTTTGTTGTTCTGTTAAAAGCTTGATAGAAAGCTGATTCAAATTGAGTGAAAAAAGCATTCACATCTGTCTTTCAGGAAATTATGCCTACCATGCTTTCAATAACATGACAATACATAAAAAAATAATTTAAAAAAACATATCTGAATTGAGCATCAAGCATTTTTCTTTTCTTCTGCTTGTTCTTTATTAGTTGGTGTTTTTACGGTGCGCTGATTTACGAGCACAGACACCCGAGTCTTATTGTGCCACTGCTGGAAATCTTCCATTCGACCATATATGATTATGGACTGCTGTGATCCAGGTGCATAGGAGATAATGAGATAATGATGAATCATGTATCCTTGTCACCATAATGAGCTTCGCCGTTCCAAGAAGCATCCTTTATCTTAACGCTGACCACGTTTGTGTTACTATGTGAACTGTCACAGTGTACAGTATGACTGATGTGTTATATATTTAAAGAAAAATAAATAAATCTGTTTTTTTGTTGAATTGAATGATCATTTTTCATTTGTGTTGTACTTGAATGTTATGGGGATGGGATTATTATGTTAGTGCCTCTTTCATTGCATTTGTGGTGTGTGTGCGTACAGTATGTGTTTGTGTGTGTGTGTGAGAGAGAGAGAGAGAGAGAGAGAGAGAGAGAGAGAGAGAGAGAGAGAGAGAGAAAGGGCAGTCATGCAATAGAGAAAATTCAGGCATCTGTCGGAGAGCGCTCTGATGAAGTGAGAGCTGACAATACCTCAATTTAGCCGACACATACGCGACCTAATTAATAATGAATAATGAATAATTTCGCTCAATGACTTGCACTTTATCTGCTCTTTTAAAGAAAAAAAAAGAGTTACTTTCTTTACAACGAAATCCAAATCAATCCTCTGATTAATAGTCAAATGAATTTTATATAATTTTATCATACTTTATAATGTGTTTAACAGGACATAACATAAAGTGTTTGGACATTTTGTCTCTTTACATGCCGTTGTGTTGATAGCATTCTTCTAAAACTTTAGAGAGGGCAATAAAAGCACTGTAGCGTTTTATTATTTCATAGCTGCTTCCAGTGTAGACAAACGATCCTGCAGGAGATCCCCGAATAAACCCAGTGATCGCTACACTGACTGAGATCCGTGTCATGGTCTTTTCCTGAGAATGATCGAATCCTGAATTGGACGTTTGAGAGAGGATATGCTGTATAGCATCTATCACTTACCAGACAGATGTAGATAAATAGTTTTTTTTTTTCAAATTTCTTCTATTTATCCTACTTAAAACATAGCCTTCAAGGCAAAAATTGTAATAAAATGTACCACCGTTCTGATTCAAACCCCTGCGTGTCAGCATGAAGGCTATCAGTGACCATGTTGTTAGAAAATTAATGCATGCTCAGCATAAAAAAGAAAAAAAAAGATAGAAAAGAAACAGGGATTAGGAGTGTATGTGACTGATTCACTGGGGGTGGGACTGGTTTCTATAGTAACAGTGCATTCCTGTTTTCTTCTCCTCTCTGCCGCTATGGAAGCGAAGTATTTCGCTCGTGCAGGAAACAGAGTTATGGTAATGGCCTTTTCTGACTTTTGCATCTTTTTTTTTTTTTGAACCTTCTATCTCATTATAGGTCTTTATCACCCATTTAAAAATCCATCCTGTGCTTTCACTCCTTTACTCGGTTCTCTTTTCTTTTTTTTTTTGCTTCTTTTTTTTTTTTGCATATTGCTCACTTCAGAAATTTTGAAGATCAGATCTGTAAATTGTCTTATTCTGATTGATATTTTTGATGGCAAGACTGGGACAAAGTAAGCTCCTAGACAGAGAGCGCTCACACAGAAAACACAGAGCAGCCTCAGCTGTAGAGTTAATTTCATTTGCTGGATCTATTTTCCTACTTGATTGCACTCATCATTTCAGCCTGCCAGGTTTTAGATTTCAGCTTGATTGGCTTGTTTCTCGCCCGCAGACTCTGAAACCACGGAGGACGAAGCAGCCGAGCCTCAGATGGAGACCAAAGACGGAGGCAGAGGCGATCCAGATGAGACCTCCCAGCGGGTCCCTGCAGGTAATTACACTCTTTTCAGCAACATCATTGTTACGTTCCACTCTTCACACACAGCCCACCTCACACCGCCTCTTCTATTCACAAAGGACACACACACATATTTTGTTATTTATTTTATTTTTATTTAAACCTTTAATTTAACCTAACGAGTCATTACAAATACAAATTCCTAATTACAAGGCACGGCCAGACAAATAGCAAAGCCGCTTAAACAGGATGGAAAACCGAAGCAGAAGGGGAAAAATCGAAAGACAGAGAACAAACAAAAACAGCGTATCTGGTCCAATTAGAAATTTATAAAAGTGCACATTTGGTGGCTCAGACGGTTAACGCTATAGGTGGTCGATTTAAGGATCTGAGGATCTGGGTTGGAGCCTCACCATTGGTGGATTGGCCCTGCATGCAGTGAAGGTCCCCAGGCCTGGTTAGAAAAATGGGAGGGTTCCATCGGGAAGGGCATCCAGTGTATAAACCTGTGCCAAGGTGTGTGGATCGGATGGTCTGCTATCACAGCCCGAAAAAAAACGTTTGAGTCTTTTCTGTGTTTGTTGTAGGATCTTCATGGTTTATTACAGATGTTCAATGTCATTTATTTACATTGATCTGCTGTCTGGTCACCGTTCACTTTACTTTGCCACCTTGTTTACTTCACCCTTTGTTGTTTTTATCTCAGTGCCAAAAATATGACTTTGGTTAGATTGAAAATCCCATAAATTGCTTTCTTTTTCCCGCTTGGTTTTCGATGTGCTTGCTGCTATCGATCTCCACTGCACGCTGGTCTTAGATTAACCCTCAGAATCCTTTAAAGCCTGAAGCAATATAAAATATCCAAGGATGTCTTATCGCCGTGTCTCACACATACATCAGAACCTGAGGTTGAGTTATACGTGCTGCTTTGCCATCGGTCTGTCTGGAGATAAAATCGATACGTTACACCCACAAGAAAATAAGTATCAAGAATAAGAAGCGTTTTATGTAACACTTTGCTTATAAACCGCAATATACTTTATAGTCAAGAGCATTTAGTGTATTAGACTGCCTGGCCGAAAAAAAAAATCCCACTTTCTAAGATTTCATTCGATTCCCTCTAGCATTGATTATATCTCTCAATGTGGTGGCCAATTTGTGTGTGTAAATGATTCCTCCTGTTCCCAGAACCACTATTTGAATATTGCCGTGCTATCAGGGAAGAAAAACTCTATTCAAGATAACCTGATCATTCAATACATTCAGGTTAAGAGCTGACTTCATTGTATTGAGCCTAGACCTGACCAACTGAAGCAACCGCAGATCATAACACTGCCTCCAGAGACTTGTACAGTGCACCCGTATACATACAGTACTGTGTATATGTGTATAGCCCGGGTTCAATTCCTCCATCAATGCCCAAACCTCAGCCACTGGATCGGATGGTCCGCTGTGGCGACCCCTCGACGGGAACAGAGGAAATACTAACAACAGTTTCCACTATGCATGATGGGTGCATCGCTTAATGCACTTCCCTCCTTACCCTGGCACCCGCATCGCCCTGGAAGTTAGTCGATCTAGACCCATCAGCCTACATGACCTTTTCCATTGCTCCAAAGTCCAATCTATATGCTCTCTAGCAGTAAACTTCAAACTTCAATCAATAGACTTCTCTTTGAAGTATTTTTTTTTCTGATTAGCCTCACTAACAGGTGTTTTAAATGTTACACATCTCCAATCTCAGTGCTTTGTAATAGTCAAAAGTAAAATTTTTCAGATTTAATTCAGAATCTTCTTTTGTTTTATTATTATTATTCAAGAGAAAGAAATAAGAAAGAAATAAAAGATATAAAATAAGTAATAAGAATGTGTTGACGTTATGGCTCATCTGTGTGTAATCAGAAGACCTATGCCTGTGGCGACCAAAACCCAGCCCGCCTGGTCCAATACCACAGAAAAGCCAATGCAGCACAACTCGCCAAAAAAAGTCAATTCTGGCTGAGGGAGAAAGGCACCAGAACATCCAGTGCACCACAGCCCACCATGCACTTGGCCCTGTAGCAAAAGAGCCTGACTGCCTCCCTCTCCCCCATACAAATTCCCCAGACTCCAGTCTGATCAAGCACCCATGGAATGTGCCGGACAAACAAGACCGAGCCACAAAGTCGGCATCTTGTAGCCCACATTACCCAAAAGATCCTCAATGCTGGGCACAAGGTTTTAGCATTGTTATGTTATGGCTGATCCATAAAAATAATATGTATCTGTGTGCGTGTGCGTGTGCGTGTGCGTGTGCGCGTGTGTGTGCGTGTGCGTGTGTGTGTACCCGCACATATATACTGGCACATTATCAAATCATCCGCCTCTTAACTCTCAGCATGTGTGTATTGCATTCAGCAACATTTTTAAAGACCCTTATACTGCTGATTCCAACGGTGTTATTCTCAACACAAAAAGAATGCTTACATGTTTACAAGGACAGCAGCAAGAAGCGGGAAGCTTATTCTGCCATTCTGTTCAGTCACTTTGCAGGATCTTGGCAGTGGCACTTTCTGCTGTCATTATACGTTATGAGAAAAGCTGTCCCAGCAGCCCCTGGGGAGAGGGAGTGGGTGTTCATTTGGGGTGCTTTCAGATAGAGGCAAATTATTTCTTACATTAAAGGAAAGTAGCATTTCTTCAACCAGACTAAAATAGGTCACTGAAATGTACAATAGATATGACATGCAAGCTGGTGGACTGTAGTATTTAATCAGGTACTGTATGGGTGTTTGTTTGTTTGTTTGTTTGTTTGTTTGTTTGTTTGTTTGTTTGTTTGTTTTTAAACAATCACATTAGACTCCTTTTTTTTTCTCTGGCAAATTGCTTTCCTCTAGTAAGCTCAATAGCGAGTGATGGGATGTATTGTCTCCCAACTATCTAACACCAACTGCTATGAAAACCGCCTCTCAAGACTGTCTAGATAATGAACACCCACAATTTACAGCTGAAGAAATATGGAGGGAATAAACGTGTCAAGCAGTGAGATTTCCCGTAGAGTGATGCATTTCAGATTGATTTGATGCCTTAGAACGGTGGACCAGTGGGCGGAGGCTTTTTCTCTGCAAATCTGAAGGATGTTTGCCCTTTATATTTGCCTCCCATTTTTTTTGCTTGCATCATGCTGCACCTGCCCACCGCATCGAACCAGGCTGTGAGAAAGCCGGTCCCTGCTGAGGCCATGCCATCTACCACAGAGCCTGCTGAAAATGTCATGCACCTACTCATCTTATTTTTATGAAGCATTCCGCAAATTGCATGTAATCTGAGCAATCCAGGTTCCGTGAATTCCGACAAAAATGCCAGAGCCCGGCCTGGATTAAATAGTGTTTTCTAAATGGTCCAAGCTTTTTAATGCCATTGTTGTTTTTTAGGTTTTATCTAACTAGACATAAATGACGAAGGATTATTCTGCAGGTGTGGTTATGATAAAGCAGAATGAACGTTTAAATGCATTTACATTGCTGCCATATAGAATGCCTGCATACTATATCCTGAGATTTCCATTTTTATGCAAAATAGCACAAACATTTCATTTTAAATGAAAGGCTAAAATTAAGCTACTGTGTAAAAGACCAATATAATTGTATACTACAGTAATGAAGCAAGATTTCTCAGTCAATATTTACATAGCTGCTTCATATTTAAATCTGGCACAGACACTTTTTTAATTGGCCTTTTTCACTTATATAAGGATGCAGGTTCATGCAATAATTAGGAAACGTCATTACTACACGAGTATGAAAATTCGTATAAAAAAATAATAAATTCTTATGACTTACATAACAGCATGCTCATTCTCTATACAGCTTATCCTATACATAGTCATGGGAAGCCTTTAGCCTATCCCAGGGAACTATGGGGCATGGGGCAGTGTACACCCTGGACAGGGTGCCAGTCCATCTTAGGGCACACATTCACCCACACATTACAGGGATATGCCAAGACGCCACTGTAAAGTCTTTGGACTGTGGG
The DNA here is from genome assembly GCA_011419295.1 of Clarias macrocephalus. Lineage (NCBI taxonomy): Eukaryota > Metazoa > Chordata > Actinopteri > Siluriformes > Clariidae > Clarias > Clarias macrocephalus. Next base: position 153,723 of record JAAGKR010000178.1, on the reverse strand, counting down.
AGGAAACTGGAGTACCTGGAGGAAACCACCAGGGAAAACATGCAAACTCTAAAGGTGTGAGGGCTCGACCCCCGCCTCAGGTCTGGGGTGCAAGGCTACAGTGCTAATCACTACCCCACCGTGCCACATAACGCGATACAATGACCTTTTTTCCTAACATAATGGAATTACATTTATTCATACTGTATTGTGAAATCAATGAATGTACATGACTGCACGTTAGAATAGTGAAAACCTTATCAAATCTGGCTAGAATCCATTGAGCCTATTGGGCATCATTAACAAAAAAGCCAGATAAACTGTGTGTAGCTTTATAAAACAAGGTTGCTGAAGTCATTGTGCCTTAAAGTTATAGTATGTCATAGAAAAGCTGAAGTTTGTTGAATATCCATCACAGTCTCCTAACTGCAACATCGCTGAAATGTAGGTAGGTAAAGTGCAAGACAGCCCAAGAAGTGTGGGTGAAAAGTTAGTAAACCAGAATAAACAAACCCCCTAATTTTCTAGGGCACACAAAAGGAGTTTTCAAGCTGTGATATCTACCAAAAGGTGTGTTAATAATTACTGATGTAGTAACTTTTGCAAATTCCACTATCATTATGTTTTTTTTTTTTTCATTTGTTAAGTAAATTCATTTTCATAAATTAAGTGGGCAATACTTGCAGACAATGTTATTTTTAACAGTTTACTGCCAAGATTATGTTTAGTTATTTTATTATTATTATTTCAAATAATATATGGAATTTGGACGGGGTGCCCAATGAGCTATGATCTCACAATCCTCTATCATGGCCTCAATTTGGTATTCCCTCACAAGCCTCTTTTTCTCTTTCTCTTGATGTTAATTAGAACAAAAATGCAGCTTGTCTTGTGAACAGGGTGAAAAAAAAACATCATGCAAACTTTTTTTTTTTCACAACTGTGTGTTACATAATGCTAAATAAACATCTCCTGACAAAGAATTTCATAATATAAATGGTTACAGGTTTCTCTGTACACGTTCCTGTGTAAGTTATTGCTAGAGAAACTATATTAGAGCAGAATGAGCACAATATAAACTTTGCAGCCTGAATTAAAGTGTTGCATTACATTTTCTCAGTTTCTATGATGAGATTGAGCCATAGGGTTAACTGACTGTGGTCACCACAGTATACCATCATGTGTACATATAGGTTTCTTTCACAACCTTCCTACTCTCATTTTATGATTTCTGCAGGTGAGCGGATGATGGATGTGGCATCAGGTGCGAGTGGTCACGGTGAAAACACAGTGGTGGAGAGAGAGATGCAGTCCCTGGGATCAAGAGCAGCGGGGCCACAGGCCGCCAGGCAAGGCACCGGCCGGGAGCCAACGGCCACCCACATCAGGCACCTAGGGGTCGAGCCGCTGATCCGGGCGTCCCGTGCCAATCTGTCCCGGCCAGTGTGGGGGTCCGAGGAAAGTGTGTCATTAGCTAGTGATTACTATGGTAGCACGTTCAGTCTCTACAGAGGAAGGACTTTTTCTATTCCCCTGTAATACAAAGCATTCCCGCGATCGCAAATGATTAAACTATTCATAACTCCAGCAGCCCCACAATATAAACAGCAAATAATAATAATACCCTGCAAAACATCCATAAACAGCCAACATTCCCAGTCCACAGGAGGCCTTCGCTGTGAGATGGAGCCCTGTGTGTGGGTGCTGAGGAGGGTTGGTGACTCAGACCAGATCCCAGGGTGTGACCCCTTAATTTCTTTGTCTATAGGGAGAGAGAGAGACAGAGAGAGAGAGAGAGAGAGAGAGAGAGTGAGACAGAGAGAGACAGAGAGTGAGACAGACAGAGAGAGAGAGAGAGAGAGAGAGCGAGAGAGAGAGAGAGAGAGAGAGAGAGAGAGAGAGAGAGAGAGAGAGAGAGAGAGAGAGAAGGCTCTCCACGTTTGGATGAGGTTCAGATCAACCCACTGCAACCTATTACAATTAGATGTGACTCATTCACAGGTGGAGGTTCAGTAAACTGAAACAATGACGATGTTGGAATGAGCAGATATTGCGACGATGCAAGCCAAGTGCGCCGAGGCTGTTTTGGTTTTCAGCTGTCACCCTTATGTAATTATGTAAGTGTTGTTAGGAAAGTGGCAAAGCAGAAAATCTTTTCCAGCACAAATCATTCTACATGTGGGTGCTTGATCAGTTTGCAGTTGTTATGTGGTGCGTAGAAGAAAAAGAAAGAAAAAGAAAGACCGATTAGATTATCTGATTCTGATCCTCCTCCTCAGCACCATCCCACAGCCATGTTAAAGCCAGGGTCCCTGATACATACAACAGCACCTAGGACTCCAACTACCCTGCCCCGTTCCAAACCAATTTAAACAACATTAATGGCCAGCAAAATATTTTCAGTAAATATGTACATTTCATCACAGTACAGACAATGATTTAGCAATACTTTCTTATAAGATCTGAGCAATTTAACTCCAGGCTCATGCTCATCTTTTAGTTTCTGTTATATTCACATATAAGTATATCTCATTTTTCATCTTGCCATTTGTTTCATGGAGCATGTCGGCTGTTCAAGAAAGTGATGGCAGGCTGGTCATTTTCCTGTCTACTGTCTAAATCTTACTTGACCTTGGCAGACACAGAGAAATCACTGTTCACCCCGCTACAGACCAGGCCTTTAAACCTACCAGCCAATAATCCTGTGTCAGATCTGTGCTATGTAATGTGCCAGCCAACATTCTTTAAAGACATGACGTTCCCTTTTCCTGTTGGTCGGTGCACATCTTCTATCACTATACTGCAAAATATTAGAAATATTATAATGACCCTTTAAAAAAAAAAAAGAATATGGTGCATTTGTTGTTACCTTTTCAAATCAGGTTGAATTAATAAGATCCTGGGGATACAGTTATTAGCACTTCCATTTTCATCACATTAGACTGTAACTTTACAGAAATACATTTGATTAAATTAAGTGCCACCTTCCCTTGCCCACAATTATTGCCTTTTCTGTGCCTCATCTAGATTTATTTTCTTTTAGTTCATACTTTCCTTTGACCCCCATTTTCTATGTGCATTTTCTATTTTGCCTATTTTCTATATTTTCTACCTCCACAGCAATAGATGCAAATTAAAACAAACTTGTGGATGTTGCTATTATTTGCATCATATTGTTTGTGTGAGGTGCCATCGGCCCTTTTAGGTTCTCTGATTTTTCTGCATGCTTTTTATTAAAGGACTGCTTCAGCTTGACTTTTTGCATGCATTTTATGCCAAACGCATTAAATATATATCATATTTAAATCTACTGTAATAAAAAACATTGATGCAAATGTATATATATATATATATATATATATATATATATATATATATATATATATATATATATATATATAGATCCATCAGCTATGGCATATGGCAATGAATAATTATTTTGATTTTTGATAGATAGACCAACTGTACATTTGATATCTGAAATAAAATTTTAACTGAAGAACAACATCTTGGTAATTTGCCTATTTTATTTTTCAATAATTATGAATAATGTCATTGGACAGTATGATCAAATTTTAATGAAAATGTAAAGAAAATTATAATGAAGAACGAAAAAGAGAAAACAGGCCAAATAGCTAGGGTGCCATTACTAATTGCTGTATTCTTCATATTGCACTAACACAACCCACTGTAAAGAGCATCCGAGTGTTATTTTTCCAGATTCTTGCACGATCATGTTCTTTTGCATGGTTTTGACACTGCTTGGGTGATGTTCATGCAGTACTTCACACTGGATATCTCATACAGAAGTAAGTCTAAACATCTGCAGGCTGGGAAGGAAGCCTGTAGACTGAAAAAAAATACAGTAAATATGTTTTTGAACAGTCAGATTACTGTCAGTAGGCACATGCTGTGAATAAGTTTTCATAGCCTCCTTAGTACAGTCTTAATTATTTAAATGCTGTTCCTGAATAATAATGTGCAACTATTCCTTCTCAGCTATAGCAGTGACATGTGACCTACAGATGTGTATATCCAGTTTTATAAGGTGGTCTAGTCCAGTGTTTTTGGAAGGAATTGGCTAGTAGGCTCCATTGAATTTGACGCTACTGAATACACACAGTGAGGTGTATTGTAAATTCAATTGAATTGATTTAATTTGGTTCTACTGTGATGAAAGATAACTTGCTTATTCAGGCAGAGTTAGCCTTGGTCTTGACTGTCACCCCAAGACCAATGTAAAAGGCACTCCTATTTCTTTATATTTATCTTTCTTTCTTTTTTTTACTTTCACTCATAAGTTTTAACCAAAAATGTTCATATAGAAACAAATTAGAGTAGATCTGATTACTAGGTCCTTGATGTAGATAGCATTTTTTTTTCTTTACCCACCTTAAAATTGGGCCATTTTCAAAGTTTAAACCCAATATTGCCACTCAAACACACAGACACTGAAATGGTTAAATCTCCGCAAATTTTCTCTCACATGCATTGTATTCCCAAGACAAAATGCCTTTCTGGCCCCCTGTCCTCTTCCAAATAGCTGGGCTCCTCCCCTTTATTAACCCAATAGTCTAACAGAACATTTCCCTTAATCGCCTTCTTTCAGGAGCCAATCTGAGGACGTTTTGAGGGAATCTCCCCCACAAGTTCTCCCTCCCCCTTCCCCTAAAATAATCCGTTCATCCACTTCTCCCATGCTTGGCCGGTCTGGTTCAGGACCCCCCACACCCTTGACCCCACGCAAGAAAGCCGTTGTGCCAAGTGAGTACCAGGACACAGTACCAGGAGAGTTTGAGGAAAAGATTAAGCAACCCAAGTCTTCAGCCATGTCCCAGAGCAGTGCACAGGACTCTCGACCCCAGACCCCTGTCAGTGATTATTCCCGGAAGGACTTGACCCCCCGTCCGTCTCCTAAACTAACACGGCCGAGCTCCAAGATCTTTGAAAGAGTGAGAGTTTTTGAGGAGCGCAGAAGAAGCATAGACAATCCTGAGGGGTCAATCTCTGGGCGCTCTTGGGCTGGGTTTAACAGAGCTCCTTCCATTGACTCTGATGATGGAGGAAGTCGTTTAGGAATCTCAAGAGAAAGTTCCAAGGAGGACCTACATGAAGCTTTGAAGGCAGATGCAGAGCAGAGAAGATCTGTGTTCAGGCAGAGAGCTGCTTCTTTGGAAGACAGACCTCGGTACTCCCAGAAAGTGCAAGACATTGAGCACAGGTTTACTGAGGAGCTCCAGCGAATCAAAAAGCTTGTGGGGAAACCACATATGAAGAAGTCCTTCTCTACTGAACAGCTATCCACTTTTCACAGGGGCAGGCAGCCCACGAGAAAACTTGAGCCCATTCCACCCCAGGTGCTTCAAAAGCTACAGGACCGGGAGCGTGCTCAGCAGGAACAAGAGAAGAAAATAAAAGAGCAAACCAAAGACAAATTACCACAGGTGCAAACACGCCTAGTGCAGCAACAGGAGTCAGTCTTACAGGAGCATGTTGTGCAAGAGCGGTCACCCATGACAGCTAAAGAAATTAACCAAAAAGAAGAGGAGCCTTCACCTCCAGAAGGCATGTCACCATCTGAGTTACCTGGACAAAGGTCTCCAAGAATAATGCGTGGACCTAGTCCAGTTGCGGAGAAACTTAGACGATCACCAATTCTGGAAATCACTTCTAAATCTGATGATCACCCACGCTCACCTTGCAGAACAAGAGCAGAGTCACCATCCAGAAATGTCCTGGAGATGACATTACGCAAGGTAGAACAGAGACCTGCAAGCCCACTCGTCAAGAGAGTAGGTCATGCTCAGGAAGTTACTCCAGTCCACATAGAGGATGAAACCGTACATAGAAAAACACCCATAGAGATCACTCTGAGAAAGCTGGACAGAAGACCTGAAAGTCCTCTTGTGCAGGGTGAAATCAATGCAGTACAGGAGTGTTCTGTCCAGGCACCACCTCATAAACCTCCAAGGGTTTCACTCACCTCCTCTAAAGAAGAAAAAATGGAGATAGATGTGACTCCTCTAGCACCAGCCCTAAAGCTCACTATCCCACAGATTATTGTTGAAGAAGAGCCAATGGAGACAGAAACATCTGTATCTGCTCAGATGAAAACAAGCAAAAATGCCACTTCCAAAGAGGAGAAACCTCAGCGAGTGAGAGGGAGGGGACGTAAACAAAGACCCATGTCTCCTGAATTAGGTGGGTGTGTAGTGTTTGTTCGTAAATTATTGCTATTTACCCAAACATTTGTGTGCAGTTGTATGCGATTTAAAATATTAAACGCCTAAAGGGCATATTCTGACAATTGTGAGATATTGAATTTCTGCCTTGACAAGATTTTGTTTTCTAGTTACAGCCCTATTCAGACCGAAAGCAATTTGCTCAAGTCATACTTATTAAGATCCTTTTCACAAGCCCTGGCAATTGGTCAATGTATTATTTTATAGGAACGTTTTAGGACTAGACCAGAAAGGAACAGTCAGTGTGGATCAGAAATCATGTATTACAGACTCGGCTCAAAAAAAACTCACAAGAGGTGTATGATTGGAAATGCCTCCAGCGTTAATAGTTTTTGCCTAGCATATTTAAAGTGCGGTTAGCAGTGGCTAATGGAAAGTTGTGCTTAGGCCAGTGGTGGGTTAGTGTTTAGGGCTCTGGACTGCTAATGGGAAGGTTATAAATTCAAATCTAACTACTGCCAATCTGCCACTGTAGGCCTTTAAAAAAAAAAGCTATGGACTAATGTGTCCATTAAATAACAAATGTAAATGCAAAATGCAGTACTGTGCAAATGATGTGTTTGCTTCCTTCACATTACATTTAATTATGTAGATTAATTTCATTAATTTCTTTATTGTAGATTATACCTTAAAGAAATTGGAACAAACGTTTTACTGTGACAGGTTGCAAAGTGCCTAAAGATACAATTGTAAAATGAGTTGTGTATGTTTGTTACAACCTCAGCAGCAGCCTCATTTCCTCTCTCGTCTCTTCCATCCACTCAGGATTCAGCATCACCAGTATACTAATCATCGACCTGATCATCTGTCCGAATCTGCACCTGTTTCTTACTGGTTAATAATATTAATTTAGAATGTGTGGCTTAACAAGCAGAAAACATTCCTCTAAAACTGGTCACGTACAGGGACTGAAAGACAAGAGCCAGAAACTTGTCAAAAATGAAAAACAAAAAGTCCTTTAGGAAGCCTGGAGAGCTATTTCTCAAGACTATATTAAAACCAAAAAAAAGTCTGCCTTTTTTGGAAGCAAAGTACAGAGAAATGAGAGGTGGTTCATTATTGACTTCTGCACAATACTGTATATTTGTGTCGCAGTAACATGATTATTCTTTTGGTATCTTTGCAGAATCTTCTGATGACTCCTACGTGTCAGCAGAAGAAGACCCTCTAGAGGCCCCACTGTTTGAGTTTCCTCTTCAGGACATGGTAGCATCCTCTGGTGCTGAGGTTGTGCTCAAGTGCATCATTACTGGCAATCCTCTCCCTGAAGGCAAGTTCTTCCTTTTAGCCTTTTGATGACCACAAAAAAAAAAAAAAAACACTTAGTCGTCTGACATAACTGCAGACTATTTAATTTTTTCTTTTGTAGTTTCCTGTGACCACAGAACTTTATTTTTATTTATATTAATTATCTCAGGCAAAAAATAAGTTAGTGTCTTATGCTGACTAAAATCAGTCACTTAATATAAACAGGATTATATGATGAGTTATTATTATTATTATTATTATTATTATTATTATTATTATTATTATTATTAGTGACATGGATGCAGAACAATGTGGAAATAAAGAACAGTCCCACACATGTGGTGAAGGTGGAGGGAGAGAGGCACTCTCTCTTTATCAAATTGACAAAGCCAAGTGATGCTGGCACATATACCATAACAGCTACGAATGAGGTGGGCAAGGCTTCCTGCAGTGCCACCCTGTTCATCAAACCAGGTGAGTGCTTACTTTTAGGTCTGTCATGCATAATGTTCACCCCTTTAAAGTTGTGTTTTCTGATGCCGAGGAAGAGACATTACTGTATGCTACACTACATTCTTTATTCTGGCATGATTTGTCCAGAACATAACATGATTACAAGCCCCTTTTCTGACACTAGCCTGGAGTCAGAAATCTCATCACTAATATATTTAGAAAGTCTGACACTGATGTGTATCAAGCACCCCACAGAGAAGCGTGGCATCTTTAATCCTGCTTTCCGGGTTTTTTCGAGCGGTCTTTGTTAACACATTTTAAAGGATATTCAGCTTTTTCCTTCTACTTTCTAGCTCTCTCGTTTTTTTTTTTTTCTTGAGTGTTCATGAAATAAAGACTATTTGAAAGGCAGAGAAAGGTGACATACCATTACATCATTGATCCTCAGAGCTTAGTACTTTTTATATTCCCTGCTGAGGGGGAGGCATTTTGGAAAGTGATGTGGGGAATTTTAGCACCTCTGGTTATTTTAGTGGGATTAAAGGACGAAAGAGTGAGTCATTTTACCAACCTACGTTCCCACAGGTCTGGGTTAGCAGCTCAGTGCTGGTGATAAACTTATCCCTGGAGGGAGTTAGTTACTAATTTAGATTGAATGCTTTCCTGTTTATCTTTCTACTTTCCATTTAAGTAAGCTCATTGCTTTCTTTCTCTAGCCTCATATCTGTGTATCTCTTGCATCCCCTCCTTCTCTCCCTTCACTCTCCATCCTTAGCTCCATAGCAATAGTTACCATAGCAACCATAGCAAATAGCAGACTGTTGTTTGAAGATCGCACAGCCACACCCACTAAATCTTTTCCATTTTACTGTTTGTGTTCTTTTTATTTGCTGTTTTGTCGGTGCAGATTTTATAGAAATGCACACAAGCAGCTGGACAAATTGAAAACGCACCAACTGATGCAACACAGCTCTAGAACTCTTTTAACCTTGATGTTCAAAAGATTTGTCTGAAGCAGAGAAATCGCCATGGCTCCTCGCAGCAGCTCTCATTACGAAGTGTTTGTCTAAACGACATACGCACTCAATCCTCATTAATTAAGTGCAGCAAAGATGCGTGTTAAACTGATTATGCAGCTTTTAAAATACATGTTGCCGTGTTTATGATAAAAAGGTGTCCCATAAAGGTAAACCAGTTCATAAATAAAGTAAATTGTGACGTGAAATGGAATCAAACTAAATTGCAAAGCAAATTGTCAGGAAATGCAGTCATGATCATCTGCACAGTGATTCTGCTTGAATGGAGTTAAAATACAATTTGTCCATCTTCCTATTAAAATTCATCTTTCATTCTCTGTTACAGTCTCTTTTTTTATATCCATCCCATTTTGAATAATAGCCTGCTGGAACATTTACATAAAATCAAGCGAGATAAGACTAGAATCTCTGGGGCAATGCGTCACTGCAGTTCTGTTTGACTTTATTGTCTGTATATGTACATTGATCTGGTGATGATCCGATTTTCTCACTAGTAAATTTGACCCCTAAGGCATTTGCACATGATATGTCACTACTGCATGTTTTACCACATAGGCCAAATGTATTTAGAACTAAATATACTCACAGAAAAAAAGAAATGTTGCATATATAAGTTTATTACAAAATTTATTTTGTCAAATAAATAAGAAAGTTAAATTTTTTATACCAAAAAAAAAAAATCTGCATGTCCATCGGCAGCAGAAATCTAAAATTCATACAGTGACGTAGAATCAACATTGGCCCATGACATGTCCTCCTTGCACGTCCAGCAAGTCTAGCTGCAGCCAATTGAATACAGGAGCTTAGTGAATTATTATGTGTAACCCTGGAATACCAGCAGCAATAGTGGCAGGATTTATCTGTACGATTTCTCAAATGATGGCATTGAAATAGTCTTAGGCATTGGATCTTGTCTTAGGGTTGTCACTCGTGACCTTTCAGACCTCGTGCAATCAGCAGTGGCATCTGTTGTTTGGAATCTGTTCCATAGTCTGGAAATGGTATTCCTGGCAACTCCAAACAGCCGGGCGTTGCATCGAGTTAAATCATTCCAGTGACCCTTTCTCTGCTAGTATTCTTTCTACACTGTAAGACAACACTGAAGGCATCAACATATGCCATAATCTGCTTTGATCAGCTGATACAGAGATGTGTGTCTCTTTTGAGTATACTCTGTAAAGCCTACATACTGTAACGGCTCTAATCTGACCTTCCGTTAGTTGGTGATTTCTGAGGCAGAGGGAGGTTTTGGTCTTGTTTTCCTAGGATGGTCTTTATGAGAGACAGTTTCATCATGGTGCTTGATGGGTTTTGTAAATCCACTTGACAATACTATTCTTGCAAGAACTATTCCAGAACAGCTGACGTTCGTGGCTTAAAATAACAACTGGCTATTGTTGTTGTTGTTGTTGTTGTTACTTAGCTACTTACTACGGCCTAGTGCCATGTTATTTCATAGTTTGAAAAAAATCTGAATTGTCCTAGAATGTAAAAAATAAATTCATGTGTTAAAACTCTTGAACAGATATATACTGTATATAAAATATACATATACTGTATATAAAATATACATATACTGTATATAAAATAGAAAAATAGTGCAACGTTTCCTTTGTCCATGACTCTATCTTGCCTTCACAGTTAGTATCAATAGTATCAATTTATCTGAAATGGCACCATACTGCCTCTGTTAGGACTGAACAGCATACTGTAATATATAAATAGGATGGTTGCTACGAGAGACATGGTATGGCTGTCTCTTCTACTGAAATAGTCCTTAATGGGAGCCAGGAGGAGCTCTGCATTTATAGTGTGTTTGTGTGTATGCACGGCTGCTTGGAAGGACTTCTCCAAGTGTTTTTTTTTTTTTTTATAATTTTTTTTTAATGAAGGCAAAGACAAAAAGAGATCATTGTTGTAAATGGGTTTAAACACACCTCTGCATTTTTATGGCCACAAGTGGCACAGGTAAGTTTGAGACTATTCTAAAACTAAATATAATATTGAAGAAAGGTATAGTAATTGAAAATGTTAGAATAATCAGTTGTTATATTATTGATTTGGGCTTGTATGTTCTGTTTTGTTTTTGCTTATTATTTCTTCATTTTCATGTTTTTTTTTATTGTTTACTAAAAGGTAATATGCTAGTAATAAGTGTTTGGCTGCATTATGAATGTCTTAGCTTTAGAGTGAAAATCATGTGCTGGTATCTGTGATATATACTGTTCACAAGGGGGTAAGCAGAACCCTGTATGTGCTGTCGTCTATTTATTCCCACTGCAAGCCCACAGGATCTTCTCTCCAACCCCAACAACGTGGGCTTTCTGGCAGTAAAACCACTTCACACACTTTTGGCACTGTTTTGCCAATTACATTAACCAAAGTTCTTATTATTCTCATGAACAATCATGAGATAGAGTGTATCATCATTTATAGAGTGTAGGCCAAGGATATAAAGAACCTGATTTGTAAAGATTCTAAATATTTACATTTTATATTTAATATAACAGTTACATATTATATATATAATGTAACAATTTGTTACATTATTATGATTTCTAACATCAATCATTATATAATTATTAATAAACTCCTAATTCAACACAACAGTGTTCAATAGCATCTGAATCAGACATCACATTCACAAATAATTAGGTTTGTTTATTTTTAGATTAGGAACTAGATAAGTGTGTGATATTACATATTAAATTAACATTTACGTTTTATAATATTAACTATAGTAGTTATCTCTTAAAATTATATATATCCTAAAAAATTTAAAATAAAAAAAAAGTTTAGTATAGTTTCCCCTTTATGTTTTACGGTATTAACTGTCACTACATATTATCACTTAAAATAATATTATATTAATATTACTATTTTCTAATTATAGTAATAAAAGAAAATCACTTAATTGTTAAAACATATGCCTACAATTAGATTTTTTCTTTTAATTCTAATATATTATTTATGTTGTTTCTTTATTTACAGTGTACTAATGAATATTAGCAAAAACTGCAAATGACTGTCAATATTAATTTTTTAATATTGATATGTTTTGGGAGACCTATAATTTCTATCACTAGCACTAACTCCTGATATACTGTATCAACAATACAGAAATTTTAAAATGACACGCAGAGTAAAGCAACAAGTCATTATATTACCAGAGCTCATTTTTTCATGTCCAATTCCCATCCCAAAGATGGAAAATGTTTGATAAAACCACTGAGCTGAATCTTCACACTGTCACACTAATATTTTGGATTTGCCATTACCTTATACATTCTCTTATCAGTCATTCACACTGCAGAGCTTTTTTATTTAACCTTTTCATCTTTAGGCTCCTGCTGTTCCAATCCTCTCCTCTCTTCAAAATCAGATTCGAAATCCTGCTTGGCAGAGACCGGGTAGAATCTGGCACAATCTGTGCTCGTTTGTGTGAATTTTACCCTTCAGGTTGTTGTTTTTTTTTTTTTGCCTGGCACTGGTGGGGGAATAGTAGTGAAATTATCAGTAGAAGGTCACTGAAGATTATGTAATGTGCTGTAAGAATATTAAGCCAGTATTATAAAGTAATTCACAAATGTATTACGTAACCCATGTGACGTGTGATGTTTAACCATCCGCGTTTTTTATTTGAGCCAAATTCTGAACTGAAAATGTAATTGGGGCTTTAGGGTTTTGGTCCACTGTATCCAATGCTTATGACCTAGTTATCATTTTTGACAGCACACTCACAAAAATAGCTTTTTATCGCCACCACAACATTGACTGCCTCTGACTCTTACATTGAAAAGATTCCGTAACCATGTTTCATGCTTTCATAAACTTTCCAGAAAATTACTCTCGTTCCGTCTTTTTGGTATTTTTGCTAAAGCCATAAACAGACTGGAACATGTTCAAAGTTCATCTGCTGGAATTCTTACTCCAATCAGGCGTTCAGCTCCCAGAAGTTTATGGTTAAATGCTTTTTTCCTTAAAAACAAACCTATTATTGGCAGCATATTTTTCTTTCTTCTTCCTGGTAGTCTTTTGTGTACAGTGACCTTGTATTAGACAGTTATCCCATTATGATTTTGCCTGTAGTTTAAATAAGCACTTGGCTAAGATTTAGGTGTCTTTCCCTCAGAGCCTAGCCAAGATGTGAGAGGCAACCTCGGTGTTCCCATGGACATCAGTAGCCCCATCACCTCTGATGAAGAGTACCTCAGCCCCCTGGAGGAGGCTATGGATTTCGTAGGATCATCGTACCATGGTCCTGAGTCGCGAAAGATCATAGACACTCGTTTTAAAGAGCCCCCTGCTTTCCAGGTGAATGAATGATCATATTAAATTTTAACAGTTAAATGATATGCCTTTGAAGAACAGCCATATAAAGTGTGTCTTTATTATATTTCCAGGTTACATTAGGAGATCAGACAGTCATAGAAGGACAAGAAGTGGTCATGTCTGTCCAAACGACTGGCCAGCCCAAACCAATGCTCTATTGGTAGGTTCTGTCATTCAAACACTTTAAGAAGTATTACTTTCACAGGAGCTATTGCTACAATAGTCTTTCTACAGTGTCACCAGGAAAAGGATTGGATATTTTAGGGAGCAAGTGAATCTTTTTTCTTACTGTAAGTTGGAATATATATATATTTTTTTAATTAGCAAGCCTGAGGATTTGAGTGATTTTGACAAGGACCAAATTGTGCCAACTAGACAACTGGGTTGACTGGACAACTCCAAAACTGCAGCTCTTGTAGAATGTTCCCAGTCTGCAGTTGTCAGGACATACCAAAGGAAGAAAGGAAAACTGGTGAACCGGCAACAGGGTCATGGGTGGCCATTGGTTCACTGATAGACTGAAGGAGACTGAAGGCTGGCCCGTGTAGTCTGATGCAATAGAAGAGCTGCTGTTGCTCATCAAGCTGAAAAGGTTAATGCTGGTTCCAGTAGAAAGGTGTCAGAACACCAGAACACACAGTGCAAAACAGGAACCTACAGTATATATACCGCTCAAAACTTTGGGATCACTTTCTATCTCCATGCTCCTGATTGTTATTTATTTCTACATTGTAAAACAATGCTGAAGACAATAATCTTTTTTGAACAGTTAACGTTGAGATGTATCTGCAACTTCTGTCTGGTAAAACCTTCATAACGGCTCTAATCCGAGGTGCTGTTTTTTAATTGGTGATTTCTGAGGCTGATGACTCTAAATGAGCTTCTCCTCTTCAGGAAAGCTCTTCATGAGAGCCAGTTTCATCATGCTGCTTGATGGGTTTAGCAAATGCACTTGACAATACTGTTCTTGCAAGAACCATTCCATGTCTTAAAATAACAACTGACTTTTATTGTTGTTACATAATTACTGTATCTAATTACATATGTGTTATGTTATTTCATAGTTTTAAAATCCCCTGTATTGTAGAATGTAGAATATAAATCACTAAACAAAAACAAAGATGTGTCCCAAACTTGAAAATGATGTGAGCGGTTGAGTGTATACTGTATATATATATATATATAAAGTTATTGATATGATATTAATAAGTACAATATGGCTTGATGTTGCAACTCTTATGTACAACAGTACAGCATAATCTAACATGCACATCCTGTTTTTTTTTTTTCCTGTCATATCTAGGCTGAGGGACCGAGTAACCATAAAAACAGGTCCTCGACACATTGTCCGCGAGACAGAGGATGGCAGCTGCGAGATGATAATAAAGTCAGCTGTGAAGTCTGACGCTGGTGTGTACACCTGCAAGATCATCAACGAGTACGGCACCAAACAGTGTGAGAGCAAATTAGAGGTGAAAGGTGAGGTCCTTATCTTATAATATGAACCTGGGAACCTAATAGAATGAGGAATTATCCTCATTCATTTATAATGACAGAAGCCTTTGAGGTCTAACAATTCGGTGGTCAATTATAAAGATATGGATATGTTCTTCCTAAAATAGTCACCGGCAGGTTGAAAAGCATACTGTACCTACCCATCACACTCTGCTACGTTTGCAAGAAAATTGAGTGAGCACAGCAATAATTTGTTCAACTTGGCAGGAACGCAGCATCTCCCTTGCCGTGGAGCTGTCGTGCTTCTTTTGGCATGTTCAAAAAAAGCCTGGTGGAGACGTGATCGAAGCAAGACGCAGGAGGAACTTAATAAGGATGTATTAATGACGATGTCGTCCAGTCGACTGTGTAATTAGCGCCCCTGAGGGACTTCACTTGCGTACTACAAGCATGGTGCAGATAGGAAAGATCGGATGGCCTTCTCAATGAGTTGTCACTGGTTCGTCACTGCGTTGTTGCTACGTCAATGGAGTTCTCACAATGACCCATTCAGGCTTGTGCTATGACCATGGTACAGTAGGTCCATGCCATGTTGTCGAGGGCCACATTAAATTCATATTATGTTGTTCTAGTGCTTACAAAGTTTATGGCAGACATGCAGCAGGTTATCAGCATGTCTATTTATTATATATTATTTTTAGTATACTGGATCCAATTCCTCACACTGTCTCCTTGTGATGAAAAGCACAGCGGTATTTACACCAACACGCCGGACACGGCACTACATACTAAGCCTGTGATGAGCGCGTGGTGCAATCTTATCAGACATAGTACTAACTCGGTTTGATCTCATAGGATGTGGTGATCACGTGTTTGATTGAAATTGATGAACGCATTGAGAACCTGGTGTGGTTTGGACATAACATGAACTTGATAAATGCATTTTTTTTTGCAATTTCGATCCTACTGCGCTATCAATATTTTTAGGACACTGTGGGAACTTCATGGTCTTCATTAGTGTGTGATGGAGCCCATACACAAGGTCCCAAAAGGTTTAAGCTTAATATTAATAATAGCACATGTTCATACCTGTGGAGTTGCACCATAAGGTTGACCATATTTCAAACTGTGTGTGGAAGACCTACTTCTCACTGTGTCTGCTTTAATTATAGCCAATCTGCTCTAGGATCTGGTTCATTAAGGGCAAGAGCCTCTTGTCTTCCCAAACACACATTACACATCAAAACTTTGGGATTTTTAGGAGTGCTTAGCTCCAAACGAAGCAAGTGATAATAACCCATTACTCCATTCATTGTGGGTAATAAAGTTACCTCCAGGGTCGTGGAGGTAACTTTGCTTGGTGGGTTTCCTTGCGCAAGGTGGCATGGTGGTGCTGTGGTTAGCACTGTCGCCTTGCACCTCCAGGGTCAGGGTTCAATTCCCGGCCAGGTGTGCATGGAGTTTGCATGCTTGGTGGGTTTCCTCGGGCTACTCCGGTTCCCTCCCACAGTTCAAAGACCTGCGGATTAGGCTAACTGGCGTTCCTAAATTGCCTGAACTGTGAATGTATGTGTGTGCCCTGCAGTGGATTGGCACCCTGTCCAGGCTGTACCCCGCCTCGTGCCCAAAATATCCCGGGATAGGCTCCAAGCTCCCTGTACAGGATAAGTGGTATAGATGATAAATGAATGAATAATAACCCCACCACAGAATTCCATTACAAAATAAATATCAGATGGACATTAAGATTCACATGCAGTTAGATTTAATTGTTTTAATTATTAACTCATTGTATTGTATTTGTCCACAGTCATCTCTAGTTGTGTAAGCTATTGCACTCATACCTGTATTATGGGGTTAAGACTAAGAATCAAAGAAGATTTGTCTTTGTATATGTCTATGTTTCAGTGTGTATGTGTGTGCGTGTCTGTGTTTTTTCATTCCTCTGTATATCACCTTATGCCAAAATAAATATTTAAACATTAGAAGCCCTCTCTGTTAGAAATATAAGATTACCTGCAACACACAGAATTGATGTGATTTGTTCTTGCCTCCAGATAACTACTGCCATGTTAGTGGCACATGGATAAACATTTCGGAACTATTCAGGACTGCACTTTAAATCGTATTCTACTCACTGAGTATATAAGTATGTACTGTATATAGTAAGGATATACAGGATGGTGGTGTATTTATTTTATGTTCCGTTCAATGTGGTAGTTTTAAAATTCATATAAAGCGCAGATATTCCTATTTAGTGGAATAAAATATCAACATGGTGGTGCATTGGGTCGTTTTGGCTCCACAGACATCTGCAGTTCAATCCTGAGCAGAGCTGTTGTGTACAGTTTTGCACGTTCTACCACATCTGTATGGGTTTCTTCTGGGTTTTCATTCCACCTCCCAAAAACAGGCTGTTATGTACTGTATGTTGGTTTTAAATTGTGACTTGGTACGGTATGAGTGTGTGTCGTCTCCAGCTAAAACACATCTGGATATCAGGCTGGATGTCATTTCTTTCGCTCCAGTTATGTTAATGGAAGTAGGCAGACTTTCGTCCTACAGTAGCTACAGTAGGGTTAGGGTATGGTGCTGTATGGTGCACGTCTGTGATTATGTATAATGTTCTGGAGCAAAAGAAAAGAACGTGTTGCTTCTTTAAGAGACCTCAATACAATGTATTCCAAAACGTGGTGCTCTTTTCCTGAAAATCAGCTACAATTCACAGAAATACATTAAGCTCAAAGCAAGGTCCTTAACACAGGCTATTAGCAGACCAGATCTACTTTGCCTCCGGGGTTTAGTTGACAGTTTTCAGGCTCTTAGCCAAAGGTCCATTTGCTCTGACAAGGACAATTATTCATGATAGACACATTATCCATGGACCTGCAAAGCCCATGTATTCTGGTAGGTTGGATCCTGGCTTTCTAAATCAAAGTGTGAGACTGGAATTGCAACACCATCTTTAACTTCTGCCTCCTGTATCTTCTCTGCTCGTCTTCCAGCCACTCCTGTAGAGACCGGTCTGGCCATAGCGCGGCCTCTCAGGGATGTGACGGTGAAGGCAGGGGAGTCAGTGCTGTTTGAATGCCATGTGATCGGACCACAGGATGTGGATGTAGACTGGCTGTCAGATGGGAAGCTCATCCAGCCAGCGCTTCTGAACTGTAAGATGCATTTCGACGGAAAGAGGTGCAAACTGCTGCTCAACTCGGTGCATGAGGACGACAGCGGCACATACACCTGTAAACTGAGCACAGCCAAAGGTGAGCATCTCCAGACATGACGTCATGGTACATGCAGTAAGTAGGGCATGCAGGCTTTTGTCCATTGTTTATCACGGTATCCGGTTTTATAACAGAGTACTTTGTACTGATTAGATAATTAAATGTTTTGCATTTCAACTTTTGCTGTTTAAATTGGAGATTCATTTAATTTTGTTAAATCAGAGCACTAATCTTTTTCGCGATGCCATGAGATTAATACTTAAACACTGCCTCTGATTATAGAATTGCTCTCATTATCATACTGATTGCCATTGCTCGTCCTTTGCAGAGGAACTCACCTCGTGTGCTCAGCTGAAGGTCATAGCCTCTGTTGAGCCACTGTTCACCCGAAAGCTGGATGTTTTGGAGGTGATTGAGGGTCGAAATGCACGATTTGACTGCAAGGTCAGCGGAACGCCGCCACCTAGGGTCACCTGGACTCACTTCGGTATGACACTTTTGCCTACCAGAAACTGTTATCCATTAGTCAAGCGCCTGACTAAACCATAGATATCTGTGTGCGTTTTCTTCTCCTAGACAATCCGCTGGTAGAGAGCGAAGACATTCGCATCCTAAAGGAAGGTGGCCGGCACTCGCTGGTTATCTCCCATGTGAGCAGTGACGACGAGGGGTTCTACACCGTGGTGGCCAAGAACACACATGGAGAAGCCGAGTGTTCAGCAGAGCTCTATGTACAGGAACCCCGGCCAGCCATGTCATCGCAGATGTAAACGCATCTTGTTTGACTTCATTATATGCATATAGAGTACTTTACATGGGAATAAGGAGGTGGGAGAGCGCTGTTTTTTTTTTTCTTTTTCCCAACAATGGGACCCCCTTTTATCAAATACAAAATTTTATTTAATTTGTAAATTGTTTGTAGAAGCAATTTCAAAATCAAGTATTTCCTACAAGCGGACCTGAGTTTGTGTAAATTTATATTAAAGGAGAACCTTTCCTGCAGTGCTTGAGCTGAAGTACTGGAAGATTTACGGCACACAGCACTTTTGGGGCACTCTTTCACTACTCAGTTCTTGTTTTCTTGTTTTTAGCTTTGGCATCATCATTATATCAGCTGTACTGTGGCTGCACTTGGCACTTTATGAGTGATTCCCATTCATCATGAGGGAGTGTTCAGAACAGAAGTATTTCTCACTGTCTCAGCCTTCTATGTCTTGTTAACTTGATAGAAACCTGCTGTAATGCAAACACTACGTTTTTTTTCACGAGTTTCTTAATATCACATGCTTAGCTAAAAAATGAAACTGCTAAAATATATGTGCTGACAAATTGTGTGGCATATCAGGAATAAAAGTATTCTGAATGTGCTGTTATTGGAAAAATAATGAATGAATAGGTTAAATTAATTTTATGACAAGGACATTATTAGCAATTCCATCAAATTATAGTACTGGAGTCCAAAAACTCTTGCAATTCACATACACCAAAAGTGAAAGAGCTCCACTCAATCATAAGCCTTATATCTCTCTCAAGCATTAACTAAGAGTATTCTCTTCTGCAGTCAGCTATACTTTATGCAAATTAATGTTTGATATGCATTGCTTGTATTTGTGATATATGCCAAACACCAGCAGATATATTTTATTTAGAAATGGAATTAAATATTTACGATTTATTCATAATGCGTTCCCGGTCAGGCTCTTCTTGACTGTCTATCTTTTACTCTCCAAACTCCAAATAGGGCAAAGTTAGAGAAGATGCCATCCATTCCTGAGGAACCAGAGGTTCCTGAGAGCGAGGTGGAGCGTTTTACGATGCCTGACTTTGTGAAGCCACTGTACGACCTGGATGTTGTAGAGGGTAAAGAGGCCGTGCTGAAGTGCAAAGTAGCCGGCCTGCCCTACCCCACCATTTCTTGGTTCCACAATGGCAAGAAGATCGAAAGCACCGAGGACAGGAAGATGACGCAGTGTGAGCCATTGCAATATTTCTAACTCTTCTGCATGGAGGTCAGAGCGTGCGGTCTCAGTTGAAATGAGAGTGTCAGGAGCTGAGATAGAGTGAAATATACAGGATGGCATGAATGTTCTTCTTTTACCCTTCTTTGGCTTTTTCCTCCCTTTGAAACTGCTTCAACTTTATCACTTGTAATCACTCTTCATCTCTGTTAAGCACTTCTAATTCTGTTTTCTCCTCATCTGCAGTCAGAGATATCCACAGTCTTGTCATTCGCTCTGTCTGTCATGCCCACGGCGGTGTCTACAAGAGCGTTATTTCCAACAAGGTGGGCAAGGCCACATGCTATGCCCATCTGTATGTAACAGGTGAGAAAAAAATCCATAACTTATTCAATAGTATATGCCTGGTATGCCTCATATTCACTCAGTTTGTATCTCTAGTTTAGTAGGAGGCTGGTTGGGTTGGAGTGTGGCAGAGAATATTGATCAGCAGAAGAAAAAAAAAATTGGGGAGAGAAGATGTTAACCCTTACCTACCTATATTAAGGCTTTACCCTGAACATCAACACTATTAACATTAAGACAGTGTAGATTTTCGGTCCTCCTTTTGCTATTCGGGGAGTTCTGGCTGCTTGGGGACATGGTTCTGCGGGGCTTCATGGGGCACCAGGATCCTTGCATGGTGGCGCCTCAATAGAAGACTGGAAGACTTATTTGTCCGATGCGTCCTATGTGTGCTAGATTCGATTGGGATCTGCGAGATTGGAGGCCAGGGGATGGCCTTGGGCCTTTTCACTGCATTGATGTTTTTCAGTGATTTGTGCTTCAGCGATTTGTGTTATTTCATTGTTGTTATTAACCTTAGCCATGACTTCTACTGTTGTTTCTTTTACCATTTTATTTCCTCAAGCCTTTAAATGATCTCCCATTCCATCTCATCAAGTACCACATAAGTTCAACTTTAGTCTGGATTTTTTTTCTGCGAGAGAAAGTAATATTTCAAAACTCACAAACCCAATCCTCTCTGCATGCTCTCTCTAAAAGATAAGACTTGTCAGTTCATTTGAGGTATACACCACAGGTTTGGGTTTATGTGTTACCTATCCAGGATTTCTCTTCTCATCTCTGTTGTAGACGTTCTTCCCGATCCTCCAGATGGAGCACCAGTAATTGAGTCCATTACTGGCAAGACTGTCACTCTTAGCTGGAAGAAACCCAAACGGCTGGACCCATCAATTGGTACTCACTCTAAATCATCTACACTCATATGGATGTACACTACTAATTTGTTTTGCTGTCACTCCTTCATGAATATAGGCAACACACACACAGCTCCCTCTTCGGATGATTTGGAGTAGAGCATTTTGCAATTCGCAGTCTTCAATATTCATATTCCTTTAAAAGATTAGCTGTCAATCTTTCTAGGCTTCATGTTGCCCTGATGTTTACTACTGTTTTTTATTTTTTATTTTTTATTTTTTGCATACATTCAGAATTCTTCTATTTTTAATTTCTAGAATCACTTTGCTGCCTTGGCGAGATATGTGATGTACTGTAGTACAGGAAAATACAGTGAGAGGATAGTTAGAGGATTACAGTGATATTAATAATACTTAATCGGACACTAAATACATTTTAGAATCATGAAATATATTTTTGCAGCATCTACTTCTTTAAAATTGTCCTCTCATACACAAGAAAAAATTGCACAACTTCAGTTAAATGAAACAAAGGCTGGATAAACAAAAGGGTACATTGATTTTGAATTTAACATAGATAAAATAAATTTTAAAAAAGTGCTATTTGTAAAGCCATATCAGTTTATTGATCAGACATGAGATGAATAAAAATCAAAACAAAAATCCACGAATATTTGCAATAGTAATCTCTAGTTCTGGTCTGACCATGAAAAGCCTGAAAATGTTGTTTTAATTAATTTCATGGTTCCAGATCCCAGCACCTTGATGTACGCTGTACAGCAGCAGGCCTTGGGCTCTATCCAATGGACTATTATAGCTTCTAGCCTGAAGCAGACCTCCTACACTGTCACCTCGCTTTCCAAGGGTATCCGCTATGCCTTTAGGATTCTATCAATCACTAGCAAAGCCTTCAGCAAACCATCTCCGGCTACAGACCCAGTACAGCTCATAGACAGAGGTAAACACACTTGCAATCATATTAATTAGCTTGAGTTATTTCATTATAATTATAATGGTATTATCTTTTCCTGCAGGTCCATACCTCAAAGAGGCCCCAGTTATTATTGATAAGCCAGACATAGTATATGTGGTGGAGAATCAGTCAGTCAGCATTACGGTCACGCTTAACCATGTCAATGCGGCTGTCACCTGGAAGATGTGAGTTATCTGTTCAATTATACAAATATACTTTGGGTCTATAAAACTACTTCTAAAGATCTTCCTAATAAGTCATTTCAGTCCTAATCCAAATGAAAGATAAATTGGTTTCACTGAAAAGCTTAACTGAGAGGAACTCTGCAGGGTCATTTCTATTGCTCATTCAAAATGAATTCGTTTTTTTTTTTTTTTTTTTTTTCAAAAATTTATCAAATTGGAATATGGGTTGTGTTGGATTTAATACTTTCAAGCATACCATTTTAATCCATTCCACTTTCTGTCTGCCTTTTGGTTTTACATGATCATGGTGTCATCTTTGATAAATGCATCACGTATTACTTTATAAACGCTACGGTTCTCACAACCCCAACTGTCACCTCGTTTTTCTTGCACACAAATCAAGCTTGAAATTTTATATCGTTTTATCGTCTAAGGGGAAAAATATATAATATTTGGAAATGTGATTTACGTGCCAATCATATGGTGAATATATATTGTTGCTTTAGTTGGAGGATTACAGTGACATAAATAATGCTTAATTGGACACCAAATACATTTACATGAAACAGCATCTACTTCTTTGATATTGTTCTCTTACATACAAGGGGTGTTCAAGTGAAACCGGGACTTTTCTTGTCCTTTGTTTCTCTATATAATCTCCTGCTACACTACTGCACTTATCCCAGGGCTTGACTAGTGCTTGGACCCCATCAAGGTAGAAAGTTGTCTCAATATGCTGCAGTCATGATCAGACTGTCTGCTTTTCTATCTGAACTGCTGGCCTCCCAGGAACTCCCTAATGGCTCTAAAGCTGTGGAAATTGCTTTGAGCGAGGTCAGGACATTATGGGAATGTGGCAATAAGGCCCAGCCGAGTACAAGTACTGTTCGTGAATGATTGTGTGTACAGTTCTCTCAAACAGATGCGTCTATTCCGCAAATTGGTGAAAAGTTATCAACTGATTTACAAGAGCCAGATGTTCTACTCTCTGAATGCACTGAAATGTTTTACTGTGACTACTGTCTCATCATCATCATCATCATCATCATCATACTGTAATTGAAGTTTTCTGTAAATTGGATTTACACCTTCTTCACACACAAGTCCCGGTTTTTGAACATCCCCAGTATATTATCTACAAATTATGAATACTGTATATATTTTAAAGTTGTTTTTTCTTTGTATCCAGAATGCCCTGTACACTGCACTTAAAAAGAGCTGTGATAAAACTGCCTCCATTTCTTTCATCAGGAGAGGAGCGACCTTGTCAAACAGAGCCGGGCTGTTTGAAATGAGCATGCCTGATGATGACCAGCACACACTAAAGCTCTGTAAGGTAAAGAGCAGTGACGTGGGAACACTTTGCTTCACTGCTAGCAATCCACATGGGACAGATTCCTGCCTCCTCACCCTAGAGATGGCAGGTAGGCAGAACATTACACAGTATCTACTCATCTTGGGCATGTTTTGACATTTTGTTATACTGTAACTCTGTTCTGTTCTTCAGAAAGGCTATGGCGTTTATAAGAACAACCTTTGACAGTGACCTTTTCACCGTCCTGATTCTTTCTTCTTTGTGTCTCTCTTTTTCCAGTGGCTCCAACTTTTGAGTCCATTATGGAGGATCTGGATGTAAACGTTGGGGAGACGCCTCGTTTTGCTGTGGTCGTTGAAGGGAAGCCTATTCCAGACATCCTCTGGTACAAGGTACTGTAGGGTTCCCTATAGGCTCTTTTTTTTTTTTGCCCAGAAAATGTTCATTTTGAGAGGCTGGTTTTGTGAGAAGGTAATGATATAATATTCGAAGCATCTGAAAAGCGTTTCAAAATTTCAAACCACGCTCTATGAAATGTGTTTGCACATATTTCAAAATTTAAATGAAAATTTTCCTTCACATCAGGAACACCCACACCTTACCTTCCCTACACATCAGGGTCTTGATGGAGCACACTCCTAGACACATTGAACATGTGCACACTGCTCATACAGTACTGTATGTTGCATATTTCTTGTTTACACAGAAAATGAGGACTGACTTGCACTTTGGAAACTGGACAATAACACTGCTGCTGACACACACATATCATTTCATTTCATGCCTCATGTTTCAATCATACTGCTGCTGTCATGTCTACACACCATATTTTTACCCCTCTATATTTTTATCCCTCTCAGTTTACAATTACACTTTGCACATTCTGTAAATCATGTGTAATTTATATATTGTTCATGTATTTCTTTTTTAATTCTATTAAATTTAGAACCCAGGATCCCAGGAGGCTTAGGGCATGAGGCGGGGTACACCCTGGACAGGGTTCCAATCCATTGCAGGGCACACACACACTCATTATGGGCAATTTGGGAAGGTGAATTAACCTAACCTACATGTCTTTGGACTGTGGGAGGAAACCAGAGTACACGGAGCAAACCCACAAGCTCCATACACACAGAGACGGGAATCGGGCCTGGCCGGGAATCGAACCCGGACCCTGGAGGTGCAAGGCGACAGTGCTACACCACTACACCACCCATATTTCATTCTAGCTTTCCATTTTAGGTCATACGCATTTCACTGCATATCATACTGTGTATGGCTAAGTACATGACGAATAAAATTTTAATTTCAACCTGACTGTTTATATATTTACCCACATTATATATTTATATATAGTAAACACACTATACATTTATATAGAGTGTGGGCTGAGATGTCTTCTATTTTTCTTCATTTCTTCTTGAGCTCTAAAGGCTCATATCTTCCTCTTTCGGTGATCTTACTCTCTCTACTTTCTTGCCTCTTTCTTACACTGACTGATCTCCCTTCCACCCACTTCACTTCCCATGGAGAATCCCCACGGTCTCTTAAGCATGCTAATTTATGCTATTAAATATACCACTGGATGTTTCAGCTTGTGGCTCAGGGCTACAATATGACTCATTGTATTTAACATCCGAACTCTGCATAAATGGAACATGGAAAATCTGGGGAATTTCAATGGGGAATTAAAAATAAAGAACAATCTAACCATTTTGTTTACAGCCTACAGATGCAATATGGCGAAGCTAATGGAGCACATTATGATGCACAGAAGGGCAGATTTGAAAGTGTTTGAAAGTTGAAGCATTTCCTGACTAGGTGTTTGACTCACTGTGAATGTTACTGTTGTTTTTCAGAATGACACCCTTCTATCAGAGAGCAGCCATTATACCTTTGTGTATGATGATAATGAGTGCTCTCTGGTAGTGGTCAACACTCAGCCAGAAGATTCTGGGGTTTACACTTGCACCGCCAAGAACATCGCCGGATCTGTTTTCTGCAAGGCTGAGCTCACTGTCCATGCCAGTATGAGTCCTTTTTATTTTATTTTATTTTTTTTAAGTTCATTGAATTGTGCATAATTGATCCATAACTTGACATAAGGCTGATTCATATGGCGATTGATTAGAGGTGGAAAGAGTAATAATAATAATAATAATAATAATAATAATAATAATAATAATAATTTGGTACTCAAGTAAAATGACTGTTACTTTTTTAACAGCGGGGTGGGATGGGGGATTCTAGTCTAATTCAAAAAAGACAAGCGGATATAAATCTCAAACTAGTTGTTATTAATTGAAGATTGTCTGTTGCCTTTCTTGTGCTTGAAATCAAAATGGTCGCTTAAATATGGCCAGGGGTTTGCTTCATAAGAATTTGATGGCATTTCGCTTTCAGCTGGGTCTGCATCACTGGCTTCTGTTTTGTCCGTCTCCATCGTTCTTGTGAGTTTAGCAGGTTTGTTCTCCCCGCCAATCAATCAGTTAAGGCAGGGGTCTCAAACTCAGTTCCTGGAGGGCCGCAGCCCCACAGAGTTTTGTTCCAACCCTGCTCCAACACACATACCATGTAGTTTTCAAATAAGCCTTAATGACTTGTTTAGTTGGATCAGGTGTTTTTAATTATGGTTGGAACAAAACTCTCTGGGGCTGCGGCCCTCCAGGACCTGAGTTTGAGACCCCTGAGTTAAGGGTTTCCGGGGTGCAATTTTTTTTCTTTCCCTGTTGCATTATTTTTATAATTTTTTTACTCAGTATTGAATATGACTTAAAATACAATGAAGTACAATACATCAAACAAAACATACTTAAGTAAAAGTAAAAGTACAGATTTTAAAAACTACTTTAAAAAGTAGAAGTACGCAAAAAAAATAAACTACTCAATTACAGTAACGTGAGTAAATGTAATTTGTTACTGTCCACCTTCGCGATTGATTAATACAGCATCATTCCATAATTGGGATGCCTTTTTTTTTTTTCAAATAATATTAAATTTACAAATACGAGTCAAAACACTACCAGTCAAAAGTTGGACATCCCTTCTTGTGTCTTTCTACTGAATCTTTTTAACAATGTTTTTAGATTTAATATTTTGTCAATAGATTAAAGCTATTTTTTACTTCTTTTTTTTTTTTAAGTAAACAGTGTCCTGGCATTTAACTTGTAGATCTTGCATTTCATAAAATGTTTTTAAAACCATATATTCTATAAATTCATTGTTTAATGTAGCAGCATGTTAGCAAAGCTCAATACTACAATTGTTTGACATTTCAGCATCTGAAGCTATTTTATGTTAAAATTACTTCTGGTTCATGTCGATAAAAGAAATATAATGTAAAATCATCATCATGTTTAATAAAATCATAAATTAGTTTAAAATCAACATCTTAATCTGAACCCGAATTATATACAGTATATATCCTATAGATTTTTCGCTGTTCATATACATAAACATATCTTTGTGTACTTAGATTTATGCCTGCATATTTCTGTAGCTAAACAGGAAAAGGATGATCCGATGGAGGATGAGGAGTCTATCCTGAGGAGGATGAGACGTCTGACTGATTACTATGATGTGCACAAAGAGATCGGGAGGTGAGTCATCCACCTGCAGCTACGCTTGGGCACGCACCATTTCTAAATAATGATTGTAGACGTCAGACCACAGCCAGGGAGAATCAACTCCGTCAGCTCTTACTGACATTCTAAATCCTTCTGAATCATCAGGCGTGTGATTTAACATTCAAGAAAGCTTTAGTGTCAAAAGGCTGAGAGTGTTTGGGTGCGTGGACTTATTTCATTTCTATGTGAGATAGTGAAGAAAAGAAATTCATGCTGATCTTTGGCATGACTTTTTTTCAGAGGATTAGGATGTTTGATATTGACATGACTGTACTTAAATGTTTCTTATCTTTTAGGAACCTCTGAACAGAAATGCATAAAAGGAGAGATATTCACTTTCATTCACTTTAGAATATGTGGCCTTCTGGTTTGGTAGCAAAGTAGGTCAGAAAACAGGTCTTGTTCGAATTAACATTTGTTTTAAAGAAGTGAGTGCTCAAATGAGCCTGATTGGTCATAATTCCGCTCAGCACTCTGTCCTCTGTCTCAGCCTCTGTGTTTATAATTATAATTCCTTTGACTGCCTGCGGGAAGTGCATTCATACACACTCACAGGTATACAAACCCAAGATACAGGACCATTGCTGCTACACCTTAAAACATTGAAACGGACTCCATCACTCACTCACTCATCGTCTTTACCAGGTAATGGGGGTCCTGGAGCATATCCCAGGAGCCTTCCACAAGGCTCAATGAGGGGTACACACTGAACAGGGTGCCAATCCATCACAGGGCACACACGGGC
Organism: Clarias macrocephalus; assembly: GCA_011419295.1. Taxonomy (NCBI): domain Eukaryota; kingdom Metazoa; phylum Chordata; class Actinopteri; order Siluriformes; family Clariidae; genus Clarias; species Clarias macrocephalus. Next base: position 125,749 of record JAAGKR010000178.1, on the reverse strand, counting down.
ACACACACACAGACTATGGGCAATTTGGGAACACTAATTAGCCTAATCTGGATGTCTTTGTACTCTGTGAGGAAAACGGAGTACCCGGAGGAAACCCGCCAAGCACAGGGAGAACATGCAAATTCCATTCGCACACACCCAGAGTCAGGAATTGATCCTTGATCCCAGGTGGGCAAGGTGACTAACCACTACGCCCCTGTACCAAAAAACTGACCAAAATTTTTTTTTCATAAACTATAATCATAAATCTTTAGCCAGCCCACTGGCCATGTGAAAATTCCAGTGTGTTTCCCTGTCCTGACTCACTAGCAAAACAAAAAGGTTTAGCTTAATCCTAAAATAATAACCTAGAGTATACTAGCTAATTGCATTGATATGGACTAAGTAAAACAACACGAGCATATGGTCATAAGGCACGTTACATTTGTGGCTTTGATAAAAAAAGATATTAAAGCCTAACTGGCATCTTTATTTTTACATTAACCATAAGGTTAATGTAGCATGTTGTGCTAGCAGGAGACATTAGTTCAGCCATTGTTCAACACATATTTATTTCTGCACACTGAAATGCTTTATTCTTCACATATCCCAGCTTCTTGTTAGTGGGCATCTATATATATATAAATAAAGCTTTTGCTGAACCGTTTATTAATCCACCTAGTAAACATCATTCCACAGTCATCTACATGCAGTATATGGATCAAGAATATACATACTACAAGAAATTATAATTACACCGATGCTCCCTGTTGCAGTATCATGTTTAGGTTGTAAACTATCAGAAGCTTCGGAAATGATGCCAGTAAAATCAAAGTTCTGACCTAATCCAGACTCTATCCACTATTAATGGGTGTTAATGCTCAAAACACCCATAATAAATGTGTCAAATGTACAATAATAATCAATATATTATTATGGATATCAATATTCCATCACAGTAACATGACTTAAAGCTGAAACTAAATTATTCTAATATGCTGGAAAATATACTGAGAATAACCGCTGATGTCAACTGCAGTACGTTTCATTGAAATGCTCATATTAAATGGACACAATGAAACGAGTGTAGAGCACAAGTTTACTGCAAATTTCAAGCTAGGCTCAAGTGGTGAGGACTGATTTGCAAATGTCAATATCATCCTACGTCTGTGACAGAAGCAATTTACATATTCATCCAGCTGTCTGGCAACATTAAGATGGTCACTTTATAGATTGTTAGTTTAAAAAAAAAAAAAAAGTCATCATCTTTTCCCTTCCTTTGCCTGGATGCATCTTCTCTTCTGCTGTGCATTTCCCTGAAGGGACTTTCTCCGCTCTAAGACATCACAGACCATTTGCAGGTTAAAATTGAATGATTTTTACTTCAGTCCTTCCACAGCACCTCTTTATCATCCCTGACATTTCCTTTCACCTGCTCGAAACTCACAACACACTTTCTACCTCTAGTAAGTGAAAGCCACAGGCAACATTCCACCTGCTGCTGAGATTCTGGTTTCGCTTCCCGCCATTTCATAGGCCAACTGCGAATATCCTACAAAGTTTTCCTCAGAAATGTTAAACTTGACTTTATTTCATTTCATTGAAATCGTGCCTTTCATTTCAGAGGAGCCTTCTCGTATGTGAAGCGCGTGACACACAAAGCAGGAAAAAGGGAGTATGCGGCCAAGTTCATCTCAGCTCGAGCCAAGAGAAAAGCTTCAGCCCTAAGGGAGATGAACATCTTGTCTCACCTTGATCACGAAAGGATCATCTACTTCCATGATGCCTTTGAGAAGAAGAATGCTGTCATCATCGTTACCGAGTTGTATCCTTTGGGTTATTTTGCACAGAGAGATTTTTTCTAGTGTATGATACTTATTTCAATCTCTGCTACAAACCTGTAAAAAAAATAAATAAATAAACTGTGAATGTATTCTGTTTTAAAAAATCATGCTTTATTGTACAGTGGGGAAAATAATGACTTGTTTACTCACTTACAAAGAGATGAAGGGTCTATCATTTTTATCATAGGGTTATTGTAAAGGATAGAGACAGAATAGGAAGCATAAATCCTAAAAATCCATCCTTATGCCTGAAAATTATTTATATAAGGATGACAGGAACATGTTACATAAATGACTTTTATGTAACATGAGCTTAGGTAGTAATTCTGGCTGTAAGACTTAATAGTATACAACTGTTTTAAAGGTGTTTTTATTCAGCAGGGTAAAACATAATTGGATATTTGGTAAAGTTTTCTTCATTTGGTGAAGTCGTCTCCAGTTGCAGTGCCATGTAACAATCCTTTTACCGACATCCCATAATGTTGCAACACCTCATTCATTAATCAATAAAAGATTTGTTTGGTTTAACCGGAATAACACACTTCAGCAATTATCACTTTTGCATGGTAGCAGTATTGAATAAATGGTATATAGTGTTGTAAGAACAGATTATAAGATATTGAAGCAAGGTGAGATATCAGCCTAAAACATATGAGATGACAAAAAGCTAAATATTTCACAATGAAGCCCTTTATGGGCTGCAACTTTTCTTAATGAATCTGGCCTGGCGCCACAAAGACTGTAGTGTTTGTGTGTTAATGTATAAATCTGGTTAGCTATTTTGTTGCTAGGCTAGCAAACACAAGCACATGAACACTAACTATATAATTTAAGGTAAGAGCCTGCAGTTGCCCTTAACAGTTACCTAAAGATGTCATGAGGATCTTCTGGATAGGGTAACAAAGAAATCAACAGTGATGGAGGCAGAGGTGAGCGACAGCTTTCTGTCCTACTGAGTTCTCCCGAATTAAGTTGTGACACACAGGCTGACTGCATGTGGTCTGCTAGATTGAAAATTAACTTCTGTTAAATGATACATAAAGTACACTATGTGTATATCCCCCCCCCCCCCCACTCCCTCACCCCCACCCCACACACACACACAGATTCGCTCCAGCATAAGACAAGTGTTGGATGGAATAAACTATCTTCATCAAAATGACATTCTGCATTTGGACATTAAGGTGAGTCTGTCTGTTGTTTTATATAATATTTAACAATCCTTCACACCATTGCTATCGGCTCCAAACGTTGCTGGTTTAGTGTTTAGCTATCTTTTGATTTCATAAACCATGTAATACTTCTGTCTGAGCTGTTCTTCTGTTGTTATTGCAGGTATATAACTTGCTTTACAGCATAACGTATTTATAGACACAATTTTATTACAGCTGGGATATAAATTCTTTTGTACCACACTACCACAGTGATACATTCTTGGTTTCTGTTCTTCATTCCTTTTTTCTGTTTTATTAGTGCAATTCATTTCCTACCATGGGTTAAACTGTTACACTAATTGTCATAGTTAGATTAATATTATTAATAAATATATCATCTTATATTTCCTTATGTATTTAATGATTTTGTTTTTGCAACTCATAATTAAACATGCAAAACATTTCTTCTTCTTCTTCTTCTTTTGAACCCTGACCTCTTGTATTTTGACTCATAGCCTGACAACATCCTCATGGCTGACCCTTCCAGCGATCAGATCCGCATTTGTGATTTTGGAAATGCAGTAAAGTTTACACCTGGTGAAGCACAGTATTGCAAGTACGGTACTCCAGAATTCATTGCCCCAGAGATTGTTAACCAGACACCAGTCTCCAAGGCAACTGACATCTGGTAAAACATCTGGTGCCTACATCTTAAAATATAGTGTACAGACAAGAATGTTATGAATATTCTAACTATTTTTTTTTCCTCAGGCCGGTTGGTGTCTTGACCTATCTGTGGTAGGTTCAATTCTATTCAACTTCATTTATATGGAAATTGTCACAAAGCAGCTTTACAGAAAGAAAAATTCTGAATATACTGTACGGTATTCTAAATAGAAATTTGGATATCTGGATATGAGTTGAATTTTGTGAAACAAAAATGTGATTCATTTTTAAGAATAATTGCTATGTATCTTGTTGGTATGTAATATTTTAATAACGTTTCCTCTTTATTGTAGTCTAACAGGCGTGTCCCCATTTGCTGGAGAAAATGACCGAACCTCCGTCCTTAACATCAGGAATTACAATGTGGCTTTCGAGGAGAGCATGTTTGCTGATCTCTGCCATGAAGCAAAAGGATTTGTCATCAAGTTACTTGTGGCTGACAGACTGTAAGTGAAAATCGCTGTTCAATCTATCCGAACACGTCACTGGTAAACTGTTTCCAAATTACTCACTGAACATTTAGCATTTTAATGTCATCATGTTCCTTTTTTTCTCCACAGGAGGCCAGATGCTTGTGAATGCCTCCGTCATCCTTGGTTCAAGGTAGGAGGGGGATGAATACCAGCAAGTAAATTTTTCAAAAGAGTGAAGATTGAAGAAGAGATAATTTGCCATCATTTGAAGAGTGCCATAGCCTGCACTTTCAGTGTTTTAATTTTCCCAAAAAAATTAATTCTGTTTCAGATACAATATGTTAAACGAGAAAGCACAAAACACAAAGAGGAATTAATATATACTAAAATCTCAATTTAAATACAATATTTGGGCAAAAGTCATGAGCCACTCCTTATTTTATTTTTACATTTGCCTTCCAAAGAGCCAGACTTTGTTGTATTTGTAATGTAGTATTGAGGAATAGTTCTCAAGGCTCGCTGAATAGCTTTTTCAGGTTGTATTTTTGGCAAGGCTTTATCCCCCAGCATCAATCCAGTCCCTGTACCAGAACATTTTCAGATAAATGTTTAAGTTTGTTAAGCCACACAGTGACCTGTGAATCATCCAAGCATAAAAAAAAATCCAACTTAAGGCATGAACCAGTGAGAAACAGGTGCAGATAATGACAGACAAAATGGAAAATGAAGTTCTTGCTGAGGTTAACAGCTAATTTTTAAATTGTATTTTTAGTCACTTTGCAGCTCTTCACATATTCCAATTTCTTTTATTCAATCGACATAATTACATGTCATTTTAAATTGAGAAATGAGGGTTGTCACAATATTTTTTTCTGTAAATTCTGTATATTTAAATGTTTATTATCATTAATTATTCTTATTTTATTAGTGCATGGTAAATTCATTTTAAGTTAGCAAACATTTCAATGAGCATTTATTCATCTTTTCAGATACTGAATAAGGGGAAAAGCATAAGCACAGACTCCCTCAAAAAATTCTTGTTGAGAAGAAAATGGCAGGTCAGAAAAAGAAGCACATTCTTCATTTACATCTGTCTATATTTTATTGATACATATTTTATAGTAACACATATTAAACCATTTACAGAAGTCTCTTATTAGCTACAAGTCCAAAATGGTCATGAGGTCAATCCCTGCATTGCTGGATGACTCTTCAAGCCATATTTCCATAGCTGTTCCACGGCATTTAAAGGAAGGTTCACCACCACCATCCTCTTCATCAGACTCTGATGAAGACATCGATGAGCTGCCATTTATACCCATGCCACTGAATATGGAGTTCTCTGGCTCCAGAATGTCACTGAATGAGATTATTGGGGATGATGAGATAATAACCAAGACGAATAGCAATCTAGATAGGTCAGGACCAGCTGCTCAAAAGCCAGAGCCCATGGAGTGTGAGCAATTAGACGAAGCTGGTGATACTGATGTGCGAGGTAGAGCAAGGAAGAGGACAACACTTGATGATGAAAAAGGTTCCTCTGGTGAAGAACAAGGGGAATTGTCTGAGAGGGCAGAGCAGCCCAAAAGACCCCTTAGACGAGGGTCTAGTATGGAATCTGACAGTTCTGAGGGAGTTCGTCGCAGAGGTGAACTGCGTAGAGGAAGCTCTGCAGATAGTGCACTACAACTCCATATCAAGCCAGAAGAGGGTACTGAGGAGAGTCCCACAGAAGGTAGAAGAATCCTTAAAAAGTCTGTTTCTATGGAACTGCCACGAAGAAGCCCAAGCCCAGGAACAGCAAAGCTGAGCCAAGAGGATTATGCTCTGAAACTTGAGTTGATGAGACAAAGGCTTCTTAGGGGAGGCTCTGTGGACAACAAGATGAGTGGTCTTCGTGGCCCCCTGCTGGAGACATTGGGCATGGGGAATGAAAAATGCTTTTTACGAGGGCCTCATCTAGGTAACCCTCCGTTAGTTCGAGCAGCGTCCAGTGACTCTCCTCGAGATGACATTCCAAAGACCAAAGTGCTCAGAAAGAGTGCTTCCTTCAGCCAGGGTGATGCTGAGCCTATGCCCCTACATCGGAGGATCGGTGCACCCCTAGAGATTCCTGTAGCCCAGGTTGAAGAACGGCGTCTGCAGGAAGCTGTGTCCATGTCAGTTCTTGCAGAGCCAGCAAAGCCAGATTCACGCCCCGTTACTCCAAAAGCAGTCACTCCTGAACCAAGAAAACATGAGACAAATCTAAAGGTAGAAGACAAGGACCCATCACCTGTCAGGGAGGTTAAGCATGAAGAAATTCCTATTAAGCAAACAGACATTGCTGCTGTAGTGAAAGGTGATGATCAGATATCCAGTGATGGAGCAGATCAAAAGAAAGATTTCAGGATGTTAGAGGAATCTGTCCTAGAACCTAAGAAAGTGCCCCAAAGTAGGTCAACCCCTGTTATGGTGCCAAGAGTATTAGTAGAGAAGATTGAAGAAGAAGAGGAAGGAGAGGAGAAGGAACTAGTAGAATCTGTAAAAGAAGCGGAGCTTTCTGTTACTAAGATGGAAGATGAAGAAATTGAGGAAGAGGTAACACCAATTAAATCCTCAGAGACCATAACACCCACTAGTACCATTGGTGATTCTCCAGTTGTGGCCCCTCAGAGAGTTGTCTCACCATATGTAACCCCCAGTCCCCCTGTACTTACCGTACTTCCAGATGGCAGGACTTCTGCATATGCAAGTATAATGCAGGCCATCATAGTCCCATCACTGCAACCACCCAGCCAAACCACAATCATCCCAACATCTACAAATATATCAACAACACCAACTTCTCCAACAGGACCTGTCCCTACAGCCATGTCCAAGCATGTTACAGAGCCAAATCTTGTGTCAACAACACCATCATCCAAGTCATTCACTCAGCAAACCACTGAACATCCTGCAGTTTTCTCCCGAGTTGCATCAGTAGAACAACCAACAAAGGAACCAAGTCCACCCAAGACTCCCACACTTGCTTCCTCAATGAGAGAGTCCTCTCCTGGAGGTCAAATTCAGGATCTTACCTCTGAGGAGGTCTTTGAGTCTCGGTTCAAGAAACGCGAGTCGTCCCTCACTCGTGGGTTGAAGCTACTTTCATGGCAAAAGACAGAAGAAAAACCCACTACAGTTGCTCCTGACGTTACTGAAGAGATGTATCGTCCAGGACCAGCTGGTGCGCCATTAGAATTTGTACACAGAAAACTGGAAGAGAAATCCAAATCTGTTCAGGATCTCCGTGAAGCAGAAAAAGATCCAGGTTTTATGAGAAGGCTGTCCATGCGTCTGAAGAGGTCTCCTTCAACTGAGAGGAATGAGGAAAAGCCAAAAGAAGAAGATACCAATGTCCCAAGGCGTCGTTTATCATGGGCTTTGGGTAGGCGAGGGTCACAGGACAAAAAGGAAGTGGAGATGATGAGACTGGATGGAGGACCAGAGGAACCTCCAGAGCCAGAAACCAAAAAGCCAAGTGAGTCTCCTGTGCTAGCTATGCGCAGAAAGATCAGCAACACAGTGGCTGGTATATCCATGAAGATCAGGAGCCATTCTGAGGAAAGGAAAGATGAAAAAGAGAAGACAGAAACCAAAAAGACTCCTTTGTTGTCTATATTGCGCCGTTCTACCTCAGAGGGAGGCAGTCTGAAGAGGATGGGTATCCCACAGAATCAGCTGGCTTCCCAGTCTGGTAATGGGGCCTCCTCTGAGTCTTTGGATTCCATGTCCAGCATACAGTCAGAGTCAGCTGCCAAAAGTATGTTATACAATTTATTCAAGAAATATAGTCATTTATTGTGAAGTTGATTGTGAACTAGCTTTGATTGTCACATGGGTTATGGTAATGTCTTCTTGCTTAATAATCATACATCATAAAGCACTAAATACATTCAAGATTAATTTTTAAGGAAAGTGACATACTATGATTAGTTTCAAGAAAAGCTTGTGTATGAATGCTAATACGAGATGCGAGATTGAGTCTAAGAGCTAATGTTAATTTCCTACAAGGTGCAGAGACTGAGAGGAGGTCACGATGGGATCGATGGGGCCTAACCAGAGGGAGAAGAGATAAGACCATATCCCAGCCAGACATACCCACTGCTATAGCCAGAGAGAACGGCTCGCTCCGCTCTCGCCAGTATTCCCGGACAGCCTCGGGTTTGTCTTTTTGTTCATTGGATGATCACTCAAATATTGTCGTGCATTACTGCCTCTCAACAGTGCATAAGAACCAGAAAGTTCATCCTTAATGCCAGATTTGTTGATCAGTTTTTTGTTACTTTGTCACTGGCTTGGATCATTGTCATTATTCGACACTAATCGTTATGAATTATGTATGCGAACAATCTTTTTGAATTATAAACGGAATAATAATCATTTATGCACCATTTACAAATTCTCATAGACTTCCCTCCAGTATTCCATATCAAACTGAGGGACCATGTTTTGCTCGAAGGAGATCCAGTCACTCTCAGCTGCTTGCCTGCTGGCAGTCCTCACCCACGTATCACATGGATGAAAGGTAGGAAACCAAACAAATATTATATAATTGTATAAATAATTGTATATTAGTATTTGACGATAAATTGGCTCATAAAAATCCCTCCTGACAAAATGTAACTAATAGAGACTGATCATCACAGTTTTAGTCTAATTTTACAAAGTATTCACAAACTGAGGAAATGACACTTTTCTAATTTACAATTGGTCTGCAATGAAACTAAACAGTGAAAATACAGATATAACGTCCACTACACTGAGTTACTTGTCAGTTTCAATGTTCTTTAATGCTTTAATAGTGAAGACAAAAGAAAAAAAAAACATTTGCTAGTTATAAAACATTAAATTAAGTCACATTCAATTGTTACTACATTGGTAATGTTCATTTAGGTCTGCCAAACCATCCTGGTATGCCAAGTAGCTCCTCAGGATTGCAATAACACACTGTGGCACTTGAACTAAATTAGTACACTTTTTTATTTTTACCGGCCAGATTTGTAACACTGAATCCAGCTCTTTAACAGTTGTTGCTTTATTATGTTGCTAGGCTAAATCATGGGGCCTATGAATAGATTTGGGGATGACACCGTCACAAGCATTTGAGATATTTATAGACCACTGTCTAAGGCTAAAGTCATATTTCACTCCACTAGCCAAAAAAAAATCCAATAATATAACAATGGGGGTAATTCAGGATGTACTTTGAAATGATTTAGGTCAATGTGATTTTGAAGAGAAATGGAGAAAAAAAAATGGCATGAATTTACTGCGTGTTTGTGGATTCTTTTGTGCCTGGTCAGATAAGAAGCAACTGGAGATTGACCCAAGAATGAATGTGATCTCCTGCCCCGATGGAAGACAGCTGCTGATGATTATGAAGACCACTAAGAAAGACGCAGGCCTTTATGAATGTGTGGCAACAAATTCATTAGCCTCTGTTAGCAGTTCCTGTAAACTCTCTCTCGCCCGTGAGTACCATAACATCCTCTCATTGACCGAATTTGCTAAGATGTTGCATAAATTCACACACACACACGCACACACGCACACAAACAAAAAGGAAAGCAAATTAACTTAGTTTAGTGTATAGTCCTTATAGCAGTTATTAAATATTACATTAGAATGAGTTATGGTTTGGGTATATATATTACAGCTGTTTATATGTCATACTGTAGATTGTGTGCGTGCGTGTGCGTGCGCGTGCGTGCGTGTGCGTGCGTGCGCGTGTGTGTGTGTGTGTGTGTGATTTCTTCAGCTTCATTTTTAAACAATATGTCCCAGGTCTGGGCACTTTGCACAATGGACCTGTACATACCCATATATGTAGAGGATGTGTGTACGTATGTTTACACATACAGCTTGGGGTTGGTATTAGGACTCAGTACGGTCACAGCAGCTGTGTTACTGCCTTTGTCATCACTGACTCCCTTATGTGTAATTCCACTCTTTGATTGGATGAAGAGGATAATATGGTTCTTATCACTGTGCAAAAGCAATTTGCTCACAGGTCAATAGGCCATAGATTTTCTATGCTAAGTTTGCCTTAAAACCGATTAATGGGCCAAAGTCATTTACAAGTGGGGTTGTGAAAAATTGTAATATCAGTGTTTTATTCTAACTCGACACATTTCGGAAAATGTAGAAACATTTGCATTTCCATGCAGAAATTTTACACTAAACTATGCCATTTAACAATTTCTAAAGACAATTGTCATGTGTTTAATAGGCAAAAAGCCACCCTAAGCCTAAATTCACTGAATCAAATTACTGCATGATTAGCGACTGGCAACTCTTTAAGCGCATGTTACATAAGAGTACAATCTTACATTACACATGAAGGAAATGCATTTGCAGAAAGTTCAAATCGTATTCAGTATTAACTACATCGTTAATGCTTCTTTAGGACTACCAAACCAGCCTGGTACGCCTGAAGTTCCTCAAAAGTATCAGAACACAGCATTGGTGGTGTGGCGTCCATCAGACACCGTGGCCCCTTGTACTTATTGCCTGGAGCGGAGGACAGAAGGTAAGCAACAGTCGCATGGTTAGCTCTTTGAGCTACTGATGTAATAATATTGGTCAATCATCATGTACCTTAATACATCATCTCCAAATATTTTTACAGAAAAATCAGTGAGGAGTATGTATTTTCTAGGGTAATGTATATTTTTGAGCTAACAGTGTAAAATCGCAAGTAGGTCTTTACTGCCCCCTGTAGAACAAGGTGGGTATTGCAGCAGATTCCTTCTTTCTGCTTCAGGCTTAGGGATCATCTCTATAAACCAAATTTTTTCAAAAGAGTAAAACTGCTTTCAACTTTTTCAAGACCATAAAATACCTCATCTATCTTATCTATTTTGGTTTTAATATTATTACTTTGTAGTTTAGGTCATGGTTTGCATAAGAAAATGTTATAATATTTCATCACCCTATTATTTTCCCTAGGTGAAAGTAACTGGCTAATTGTAGCCACTGGTGTGGCTGACTGCTACTACAATGTCACAGACCTTCCCTTTGGCGCCACCTACAGGTTTAGAGTGGCTTGTGTGAATAAAGCTGGCCAGGGACCTTACAGCAATCTGTCTGACAAAGTCACCTTAGATGCAGCAGGTACACTTTATTCAACTTTGCTATGTTTTTGATTCTTTAATGCATATTTTTTTGTTCATTTATTTAGTTTAAAAACTGTATTGCAAATGATGACTTTAAGCACTAAATGATAAGGATCAAACATGATTTTTTTTTTAATCTTGTGGCGTAAAAAAAAGTGCATAAAATAGTAAGTGCTTACTTCTTTTTTCAACACTTAAGAATAAACAGTTGTATCTGAAACTGAACAACTCTGTAATTGTTTTTAATTCCACCATTGATTATTAATTATGTTAGATTGTGTAGATATAGTAAAGTGGTACGTACTAATAGATTTTTTTTGAACTGTTAAAAGCTGTTTCCAAACAGTTTATTGATGGGAACATTTTGAGAATCTTTGCTCTAAACTAACCCAAATGTAGGAACTCCACGATTCGTTGTTGTTGTTTTTTCCCTGATAGCACCTCCAAAATCGACTGGAACAGTCATTGTCAAGACTCTTCCATCAACATCAGGTCCTGCTGTGGTAACCTCCACCATGACTGTACCTCCTATAAAGCTGACTGGTAGTAAATCTGTCCCCACTTCTTCTAAAACTGCAGCTGAGTCTCCTCCTCCACCTTCTCTCAAACCTGCTCCACCTTCTGCCAGACCTGCTCCACCCTCTGCCAGACCTGCTCCACCTTCTCCCAGATCTGCTCCACCTTCGTCAAGACCTGACCCATCTTCTGCCAAGCCTGCTCAGACAACCCCAGCTCCTGCTACAACATCTGTGTCAGCCTCCCCCCATTCTAATGTACCTAAGGTACCTCAGGTCCAGCCTCCCACCCCGAGCAAATCTACTCCCAGCACATCCACCCTGGCCAAAGCCAAGACTACCCTCAATATCACAGTGTCCAAACCTACCACTTCTCCATCTGCTCCCGTCGTCCCTACCCCATCCAAACCCTCGCCTCCTGTTATTCTACCTAAACCACGGACTCCTATCAATGTGGTTCCACCTATGGCACAGACTCCTCCAGTATCCCCACCCCCATTAGTTTCTCCTCCATCCAGCGTTGGTAAACCCATTTCCTCAGTACCCATGTACATCCCTGCAACCACAACAGCACCTGTGACCCCAGTTACCTCCAATACTCCCTCTCCGGCCTTGTCTCCACCTGTGGTGTTGGTTACTAGCCTCACTCCTGTCGCTGAGGGAAGTGGTGCTCCGGGCAGGGTCACTCCTAGTGGGAGGGTCACTCCATCAGGACGTGTTACTCCCACAGGGCGGAAAACTCCACTAAACAAACCGGGAGAGTCTGCCTTACGGCAGGGTGTGCCCCAGAAACCCTATACTTTCATGGAGGAGAAGGCCAGGTAATGTATACTACATAAATACAAATTACATTTTGAGGTTTTTGTTGATTTTTTTTTTTGTTGTTTTTTCAGGAATAAAGCCACAAATTGAAAGTTGTTTCTTGATTTTTTTTTTTCTTCAGAGGCCGCTTTGGTGTTATCCGAGAGTGCAGAGAAAATGCCACAGGCAATCTCTTCATGGCCAAAATTGTTCCATATGAGCCTGAAAGCAAACAGAATGTTCTGCAGGAATATGAAATCCTCAAGGCCTTGCATCATGACAAGATTATGACCCTCCATGAGGCCTATGTAACACCACGCTACCTCGTGCTCATCTCTGAGTGCTGCACAGGCAAAGAGCTCCTCCACAGCCTAATTGATAGGTCAGAAACCATCTGTCTTTCAGAATTACACTACCTTTTTTATTTATTATATTTGCCTTCATGATACACAGCACTGCACTGTATTACACAAAACAAGTGTGTCTTCATTTCATAATGATGTCCTTGATGTCCTTGATCATAAAAGAAATTATTTTGTCCTTAATGTAGTTCATAAAATTAAGCCTTTGTTTGTTTCTTCTTGCCATGAGCTCTTGGAGAATCCCATCTTCTTGTAATGTCAGATGTATTTCAGTCAGGAGCCACTAGTTAGGCTCCGACATGCAGTTGCATTGAAGCAATAAACTGGGATAATGCTTTAATTCTCCAGTTATCAATAATCATATATTCCTGAGAGAAGAAAGTACATACACACTTACTGTATATACACAAGGCTCCAGATTTTAATACCAAACCCATAACCTTTTCAGGTTCCGTTACTCTGAAGACGACGTGGTGTCCTATGTCGTACAAATCCTTCATGGTCTGGACTACCTGCACAACAGGAGAATCCTGCATCTAGACATTAAGCCTGACAACATTATAGTCACCTACACAAATTTGGTCAAGATTATTGACTTCGGCAGCGCTCAAACTTTCAACCCACTCTTTCTGAAGCAGTTCAGCCCTCCTATAGGAACGCTGGATTACATGTGTAAGTAAAGAATAGTGCGGTCACTTCTACCGTAGAAAGGAATTCAACCACAAACCATTCAAAGTTATTCTTTTTTTCCCCAAGAAGCATGTCTGTTATGTCAAACAAAGGTTTAACTTGGGGTGTATTTTTCTGAGAAGGAATGTTACAGATATGAATCTTCACATGCAAAAATGTAACACAATCTAGGTGTGTCTTCTGTCTATTTATGCCGTTTCAAGGGATCACATTAACCTTGTACCCTTAACCATTTGAGCATGTGTTTCTTTTGCTCCTTTTTTGGAAGTAATTGAGCACATCTTTGTGCTCTGTAATTTTCTTTTGAATCCCTGCCGGTTGTTCAAAGCTCCCGAGATGTTGAAAGGAGACGTTGTGGGTCCTCCAGCTGACATCTGGAGTGTTGGTGTACTGACATACATCATGTGAGTAATGACCGCTGGCCATACAAGCAGCGACGCTTTTTACTTATATTGAAGGGGAAAAAAATATTGTTGTTGTCTTTGTTAGTAGATGTCAGTATTTCAATGTACTGTACATTTATTCTCAGCCTTGTATTTTGTACAAGATTTTATGCAAGATGGCCTGATATGGGTAAACATTACTTTTTCTTTTAAAAGTAGAACAAAATAACATGGATTTCTTTTTGGTGTTATGGATATTATAATGTTCAGGCTTAGTGGACGGTTGCCATTCACGGAGAACACGCCATCAGAGACAGAGGCCAGAATCCAGGCGGCCAAGTTTGACCTCAGCAAGCTATACCAAAATGTATCCCAAAGTGCCTCTCTGTTCCTTAAGAAGATTCTGTGCAGCTACCCTTGGTGTGTACAGTATCATTTATTTTCTCCAACGATTACCTGTGTGTCCTTCACAAAAAAAAAAAAAAAAAAAAAAACAGTACAAAATTTTTTTTATAAAAATTGTAATGACTGATTTGCATTTGCGTGTGTGTGTGTGTGTGTGTTGTTATATTCCAGGGCACGTCCCTCCATCAAGGACTGCTTCAGCAACTCTTGGTTGCAGGATGCCTATTTGATGCGGCTCCGGCGGCAGACACTCACCTTCACCACCACGCGTCTCAAGGAGTTTGTTAGCCAGCAGCAGCAGACCAGGGCTCAGATGGCTACCAAGCACAAAGTACTCCTGCGCTCCTATTCTGCCCAAACCCCCACCACACCCACCACGCCCACCACACCCTCCACTCCTGTCACTCAGTGAGCTCGCCTTGGTTTTCTATGAAGCAATGTTACCCAAGGGGAGAGGATCTCAGAACAAAAGGACAGAGAGGCACGGGTCGTGATGGACTGAGACCATGTTGAGCCCTGGCTAGATCACACGAGTGTATGTGTGTGTGTGTGTGTGTGTGTGTGTGTGTGTGTGTGTGTGTGTGTATGTAAACACATAAGGCCTAGCCTCAGTAACACTCTTCAGAAAATGAATCAAACACTGTCACCCACTGTCTGATCTGGAATAAGAAACTTAAGCACATACAGTACAGATTAATACTAGCACACACAACAGATTGTAATGCATTAAGCTCTTTCCGCTATGGCCAGCATGCTCAGCACTGTTGTGTTCATTGTCCTGCACCTAGCTCCACCCACAAACAACTGTGCCATACCCATGTGCTACCTTGCTCTGACCTATGTTCCTTTTTTTTTTTTTAGTGTTTGAGTAAGATAAGATAACATGAACGTGTACAACATCATTTGCTAAACATATTGTAAATGTAAAGTTTTGTGGTGTTTCCATATAATAATTCTGGGGCCTTGACAATTGTGGAACGAAATAAAATTTAAAAAATCTGGTATTTCAGAGTTTTCTGCTAGTTTTTATGAGATTGTCGATTTTATTACAGGTAGTTGTTATACTGTATTTATCATTATTAATGTAAAGTAGACACAAAGGACAATTCCAAAGTTTTTCCTAAAGACAGAAAGAAAGACAAAGACATTTCTGTATATTGTACAGTGTTTTAAAACCATTTGGCTGTTTATGTTGAGAAAGAATTTTATGTAAGAAGTGGTATAAAAATACCTACCATAGGCTTCCACAGGGTATAAACGGAATCCAGTCATCAATATATATTTGTACGACCATATGATATTGTGAATAAGATATTTATTAAGAATATTTAAAAATGTATGTTTATGCAATTCATGTGATAGCGTTGTATAGTGGCAGACAAATGTACCGAGAAAAAACGTCACATTTCTAAGTAAGAGTGTAACAGCTTGATCTCTGAGTGCTGCCAGTGGAGACTCATTCCAAATAATGTTAAATTGACCCGAAATAAATCTGTTTTTGCAGGTGGAAAAACCATATTAGCAATGACAGACTTTTTATTTCATGTTTGTACAGCAATTGACCAACCGCTTTCTATGTTATCAGTACAGAAATTATACCTTATAAGAACAAAAATGTTTTTTTTTTTTTTTTTTTTTTTAACATTTATGGAATGAGTCACTAGTGTCAGCACTTTGTACAATATCTTTTTTTGAAATATTAAATGATTTCATATGAGGACATGACAGTTTCTCTTAAACACATTGTCTGCATATCTTTGTACAAACCACATGTGAGGACTGTCAGGTAGAATTCTTTTGCCAGTTATCTTCTTGTTTGAAGACATTAATTAATGTTTTAGTTATCAGGTGCTAATAAAGAGAAATAGTGAAGAGAAGATGCAATTTATACAACTCAAGGTCTCAGGAGGTTCAGATGGATATAATAGATGGATTTATCTATTACATATAGACGATATCTCCTTGCATTAGTTCTGTGTTGAAGTTTCCCTCCCTCTCTCTCTCTCTTTCACTTTATATGCCTTGTGGAAATCTATGAAGTCACTTTTGAAAAATTTCAGACTTCCAAAATGATTTTAAAACATTGTAAAAGAAACTGTGTGTATGTTCGTTTTTTATTTTTTTTTATTTTTTTGAAAATCACTGGAGTTTTCATTTAAGTACCAGTGGGCACTCAGTCCTTTCTAACTGTAGTGCCACTTGATGATGTTTTACAACAAATACAGCCTTGATTTGGGTCCTGAGCAGACTGTGACGTCAAATAAGTGTTTTTTTTTCTTTTGTTTTAAAGAAGGACAAGTAATGTTAGAACTGTTTGCAAAAAAAAAAAAAAATCCCAGGATTTGGAAGTTGCATATTTATTTATTTATTTTTTAATGTATTGAAAGATGCATTGGATTCAAAGTCTAGAATGTGTTGAACAGAACAGATCACAGATTTTATAGCTAGTTTTGTGTATTAGCTTTTTTTTTTTTAATGCATTTTCTTTTCAATCTGTACACTGGTGGAGTGCAAGCATGTGATCAATTTCTTTCAAAGAATAAGTAGAATAAAAATTCACTACCTGTGGCAGAAAGATGAGGTATTGTGGCATTATTCTTCAGAAAGTTTTCATTTTTGTTATTGGAGGGTAATTTTATCAGATTAGTCACAGAGATTTTTAGGCTAATACACAGTTCATCAGAATTCAACCTGTGTTAAAACTTTTTTTAAAACCTGTTTTACAGGAACACAACTAGCATGGTGTCCACTGTGAATGGCAGTGTTACTTTTCTAATTATAAAAATAATATAATAATAATAAAATATATACAAAAAGTATGGTCAAGACAGTGGCTGCTACACTGAATGATACATTAAAGAAATTTCTTAATATATGAAATGAAATAAGACAATTTCTTAATAGTAAGTTATGTTGTTGTCCAGTGAAATGTTTCTCCTCAACTTCTGTCATATAAACTTCTCTTCGTATTTACAAGAGTATACTGTTCATTTATTTTGCATATTAATATTGGAGTTTTATGATGGTTTTCATATGTAGCGTTTTTATTCTATCTAAGTGAATGATGATGCTCACCAAAAGCTTGAGCATGATATGTAGATTTTTCAAATAAATGGTTAGTCAGATTAGTGGATATTGCTAATAGGAATAAATGGTTAACATGATTTTTTTTTAAATGTGTCTAGTCCAAAAAACAATTATGATCACGTTTTAGTTCATTTTAATTATGTGGCTCATACAGAATTTGCCCTGATTGTGTATAACTGAGTGTGAAATCAAAATTATTTGTAAATACATTTTTCGAAATACAGAAATGATTCAATAACACATCAAAAACACCCTTAACTTTAGGTTTAAAAGTACATAGTTAAAATATAAATACATCATCATGTGCAGATCTAACAAACAGCCAACATCCATCCAGGAACGCAGTGGCAATTTTTGTAGAAGAACTATTTCCTTGTCATATGAGTGAGAAATGCAAATGGTATTATAATGCATTATTATTATTATTATTTTTATTTTTTACAGCAGCACTAATTTTAGACAGTATCGCATGATGGACAATTACTATCTGTGCTGCCAGCTTTTTGGTTTTTGTTTTAACTGCCACATTTTTTGTTTAGGGACGAAAATAAATTTCGGATGCTGTTACATGTTTCAGTGAGTAGTTTTTCTGCTTTTGCTATACACAGAACTATGCTGGTTTATTTACAGTTTTCATTTGCATAAAATACAAAGCTCAACTTAGTCATGGGTCCCTTTTGTATTTCTTTTGACACATTTATTATAAATGTTTAGTATTTGTTTTTCATTTTTCCAATATTTTTTTTTTATTTTTCCATTTTCATAATTTGTAGCTGTATTATTATTAAAATAATGATAATGTGGATTTGAAATGTTCCTGTTCAATAGTTCTTCAATGGAACACAGAATTACAGTGAAGTAAAAAAAATATATTTATGGCTACAAATAAAAGCTGTTTGGTAGTTTTAGTTGATGTGTGAATGTTGGATTTTTTCCCCTTTATTTTACACATAGAAACCCTTTAATGTGAAACCAGACTTGGAATGCATTGCGTTGCACTAAAACACTGACAGACTTGGACACTTTCTGAATGCTTTACAGGTTGTATGGAAAAAAGTGTATATGTGAAAATGCAGCATTTACTGAAATAAAGTAAGATATAAAGTTTACTATATTTGTCAATTTTATTAGCAAAGTTCATCTTAGGTGTCCTAACGTCCATTGGTTGAACTCATAATTGGACTACAGTGGTTGAGCTGGCATGGAATTCAAAGGATTAGCTTAAAGCCACAATCTGCATGAGACTGAGTGCTGAATATTAGCATATAACCTCTCGCTTAACTAGCAGAACTAGCATAGAGATGGCAACTGATGGTTAGCAACTAACAGGGTTAGAATTAACAGAATTAGCAGAGGGGGAAGTAGTTTTATCCCCCCCCCCCCCCCGTACTATGTAGAGAACTGGTGAGGAGAATAAAACATGGTGTGAAATATGGTGTAAAATGAAATACAATTTACAGTTTTGTAAAAAAAAAAAAAATTTACTTTCTCCTTGTATTTCCACTTATTTGGTTTTATAATATCAGATAACTTCCAGGGTTCTAGTATTGAATCCCAAATAGCGTAAAATGTAAAGCTACTGCACTACTGTATGCACGGTTTAAGTTCAAATCCACACAAAAAGTAGTAGCCCTGGTCAGGGGTTAAAGAAGGATTTGGCACTCAGCCTTGTGTAGTTAGCTTTGTAGCTCGTGTTAGCTGTAAACTGAACAACGTGTGTGGTTCAGGGCAATTCAGAATGATTTACAATCAATTACTGAGCAGAAAAAGTGTTGTTTAAGATAACTTAAACTTATCAGATCTGTTTTCTTCTTGAAAGACTGGTTTTGAATGTGGCTTTTGGCAGGCAGCTGCTCTACCCTCTTTCCAGTACAGTGGACTCGACTGACCTACTTTCACACATACTAGCAACCAACAGGTAGTGTAACTAATGATTATTAGAACACCTGCGATGTGACATTATACAGATAGTTAAACATTCCGGTGCTTTTATACACTACATCACCCCTCAAGGATTGCCCATCGTCCAATTAGATTACTCGGTCAGACCTAACGGCGTGTACTAGATTTGAAATAACTATTGCTGTTATTAATTAATGGTTTTTGAATATAAGTAATATAATTTTAAAATAAAGATCACATACCAAGGATTAGCCTAACCCTAACCATAAAATTCATCAGTATCAGTATTTTGTTTTTATTTATGATTAATCTCAAAAAACCTGAAAAAACAATTTAGTTAATTTAATTAACTTCCATACTGGACTTTTTCATAAAAGTGATTTTTTTCAAAAGACCAACCTTTTTTGTCTGCCTCTTGAAAATTAAAAAGACAAAATGTTAATGTCATCATGTCAACAATTAGCCATTTTTAAAAATAATTTTGTCGACTGAAGAAATGACAACATATTGGAATGAGTATACTTACTGTATAATAATTTTGGATTTGTTTGCAGACTTCACTCCTGTCAAAGCTGCAGTTATAGGAAACTAACCAACATATTCTGACAAACCAGAATCAAGCACTCAACAGTACTTTGGTGTAAACTAGATTATGAGGCAGATTTTCCACCGTCCCCAAAGAGAGCCACTGAGACTGAGTGCCATTATCTAAATGCTTTGATACAAGTGGTCTCAACCCGAATCCTAGATCTCCCAAAGACAGCCCACCTGTGTAGAAGCTCTCATCCGGGAGGACTCGTGTTTCACGAGGACTAGTACTACTCAAGCATCCTCAGGTACAGCCCTAACTGCATTCTGGGTAGTCCCCTGAGTCTTTCAGCCTTCAGTTCACTATACAAGGCCTGGCCTGCTACTTTGGAACACTTGGTGAACATCTTGTATGGACCACAGAGAATCAGGAGACCACAGGTAAACATCCAAAGAAGGACAAATGTTGGTGTGGCATCTGTAAGCCTTGTACAATTAAGGCTTTATTAGATCAGACTTGTCCCATTGGGGTTGTGTATATAAAGCCAGGGTGAGGGCAATAGTTTATTTGTATCGTGAGTGAGTCAGTGGGGATTTTCAGCAGCCTGGGGTAAGTTTTATTATTATTATTATTATTATTATTATTATTTTCTTCTTTAATAATTATTTAAATCAGATACTGCTGGTAAATGCTGCTGGTCTATTACATAAAAAGCCCATTGATCTCAAAGTGTTGTTGGTTATATTGTGTCCTTGACAATTTTTAAGTAGTTATTGTGCCAATTTGGCACTTCACAGATTAAAAGTTTTAATATATTCTCTTTAACAGATGTCCAAAGTCAAGGCTGCACCCCCACCAGGGTGCACAATCAACATCAACGACCCTCAAGTACAAGAAGCAGCTATCCGCATCCAGGCTTCGTATCGTGGCCACAGGTAGCTAAACAACTACACACAACATTAGTGCATACAATATAATTCAACTTCAAATAATGGAATTTTAGACCAATGCGTTAATATTATTATTATTTATTTATTTTTATTTTTATGTTACTTACAAGACATAAGAGCAAGATAATGTAAACATGTCCACAGCAAGATTTGTTCAATTTAAATGACTCCAAGCAAGGAAATCAGCTTCACGAACAAACATGTTTTTTATGGAATGTCATGAAGGATGTCAGTAGGTCCTTTCCTTTGCTAAATTTGTTTAAGGTCCAGGAAAGAGCTACGTGAAAAAGGGCCACCAAAGTTTCTGCAGGAGCTAAAAGATGTGCTCCTGGTGGAAGGAAGTGCAGCAAAGTTGGAGTGCCGAGTCAGCGCTTTTCCTGACCCCTTCATCATCTGGTCAACGGAAAACGGAAAAGAGCTTAATGATGGACCCAAGTATCGCTATGTGTTTGAGGATCCTGACGTTGTAGCACTAGAGGTGCGTGATGGCGAGTTATCGGATCTGGGCAGATATTATTAAAAACCCCTTTGGTCAGACATCTGGCTCTGCCAGTATCATAGTAGAGGGTGAGTAGAATTTGTGAAACAGCATAGTACACACATGTATTATTTCAAAAAAAGTACTAAAACCATTTCCACACTCCCAGCTAAGATGACCAAGGGACCGGACAGTGTAAAGGGCAGAAGAGGGACCACAGTGGTGCTGAAAGCGGAGATCAGTGGGGAGCCGCCACCTGATGTCGGCTGGCTAAAGGATGGAGACGATATAGTGGAAGACGACAGGTAGTAACATTTATTAAGCATGGAAGTTGTATTATTCAATCCCATTCATCTAAGCAGCTCATTTACTGGGTTGTATTCACATTTCCCCTAGAGTATTTTTCGATGTAGGCGACACCAACACTATTCTCACTATCAAAAGTGCAAGGCCATTGGATTCAGGAAAGTATGAGGTGTTTGTGGAGAACAACTTAGGAATGGATCAGTCCTTTGCTCGAGTGGACATCCTGTGAGAACTTCAAACTGTTATACAAATCTACTATAAATGACAAACTAGGAGGTTAAATAGTGTGTATAATATATTTTGACGTCTCTAGACATCTTGTGGTCGCTTGTATTATTAAAAATAATTTGTATTTTGGTATTACATATGGAAAAAATATTTTACCAAATAGTTTGAGAACAACATTTATGTGTTACATTCAGGGTTTTTAGAATATGAGTAGCACTGAGGAATGTCATAACAGCAAAATATGCAAAAATGTACTTACCTTTTAAAACATGCAGTGCTGAATAAAAAAAGCAGTTTTTCTTGTTCATTTCATGTGATTTTTGTCTTTCATTTACCTGGAGCTACCTGAATGTCAGTACCAAATGAGAAGGGTTTCTAATGTGAAAATTTTAATATCACATGCAGTTATCACTGAAACTTGTAATCTCCTTCAACATGAGGTGAAGGTCATTAGTGGTCTTTTTTCTTTATTTAAAAAAAAACTGACAAAACAAACAAAAAGGGAATACCTTGCAGACTTTCAGGAGAAATGAATATATTAGCTATATATTTAATCAATTATTAACAATTAATGCTGTGACAATGCATACGCTTGTCAAAATGATGCCATAGACAGTGAGAGAGAGAGAGAGAGCGAGAGAGAGAGTGTGTGTGTGTGTGTGTGTGTGTGTAAGATGCCACAGTGGTGTAGTGGTTAGCACTGTTTGCCAGCTTGTGGGTTTCCTCCGGGTACTCCGGTTTCTTTTCGCAGTCCAAAAACATGCAGATTAGTAATTGGCGGACTGTGTGTGGGTGTGAACCCTGCAATCGATTGGCACCCTGCTACCCCGCCTCATGCCCAAAGTCTACTGGGACAGGCTCCAGGCTACTAGGTACTGGATAACCAGTATATACTGTATATAGTGTGTCTGCATTATTATTCCCCATTTAATGATATTCACACTGACGTGATTTAGAATGTGCCATATTTCCTGAAGTGTACTGTTTATCTTTCTGCTCATCGGGTAATATAAAATTCCACGCGTTGAGGTGAATGTTAGAATGATAGAAGTGCGGAAACCTAACTCTGTGAGGAGTTGGTTCCCGGCAGGGGGTCCTGAGCTTGACACACTGTCGCTGCACGAAGCACTCGGACTTTGCGGACTCTCCCTAGTCTTCGTTCTGCGGCGGTTTCAAGGCGCCCCGCGCGCTCTCCCGCTCCCGCCGGCGGAAAGTTCGCAAGAAACTTTTCACACCTAAAAACTCGGGGGTTAAAGTGAACAAATCCACGCTGATACGTTTACTGTGGGTTCAGGGATGTGTTTTGTATAAGTCTTAGTCTTAATTCACGCGTTTGTTCGGAGAGGTAAGAGTGAAGCGAAAAAGCGCATCCTCCCACGGCGAGGCCGAGAGCGTTTAAACTTTGTTTTGCGTGTTAGACTTTGCAGAATTTAAAGGGGCAACGGACGCGTTTCTCTTATTCATATATAACACCTATTTGGAGCTGGATACAGAGATTTTAATCACAGAAATATTTTTAGTTTTTAGTTTAAGGTAGTTTTAGACCAATATTTAATGCTTAATGTATGAATAATAATTTGTGCCACAGTCTGAAACGTTACACTTAAAACTACATTATTTTAACCAACTTACTTTATATTGAAAAGAGGTTTTTAGATTGTTTTTATATTTGCGTGCATAAGATTAGCTAATGTTTTCACTTTAATATTTTTTCCACAAATTGCATGAAAACTAAACATTGCCTAATATTATGATAATAATAATTTGATTACTATTTAATAATGTGTAAGTTGTATTTTATTTAGACAACGTTTTTGTTTTGCACAATTAAACAGAGCTTGGAGAAACCAAAAAAAAAAAAAAAAAAAACCCCGAGGCCCCACGTATATTCTACTTCTTTCTTTCTTTTTTTTAAATGTAAATTTAAAGCTGTAAATATTATGTAAACGATGGCCCATGTGAGCTTTATTCACCGTTGCCCCTTTAAGACAAAGGGCGCCTTGAAACCGCCGAGTTCCATGTTTGTATCTTGAAATTGAGAGCAGAGCCGAACTCCATGTTGAAACAAAGTTGCCATTAAGAAACGAAACTTTTTTTGAACTTTCATTTTAGATTTTTTTTTTGTATTGCCTTCGTTTTAACTCCAAACAATCAGGAATTCTCTCTGTCTCTATCTACGCGCAGGATGCATTTCCTGAAGTGCTGGTAGGATTGCTGCGACGCTTAGCGTGGGGAATTTTATTCTCGGTTGTGTGGTTAGAAGTTCAGAAAGTGCAGAAGTGCGGGATTTTGCGGAAGCTTCATGGACGCGCCGTCATCCATCATCACGCAAGTGAGTCGGGATGAAGAGCCGAGCGCTCCTCTGCGGGACAAAGGTGAGGAAGTCAACAAGTGGCACGAAACTGCCAACAAGTTTTCTGATTCAAGTGTGTGGCGGCTCACATGGCCGGGCCGGAAAGCTGTGTGTGTGTGTGTGTGTGTGTGTACAGTACGTACTGTACCAGTTATACAAATTTTATATACATGCATACATAGTACATATTATTACATATAAATATATCATACACATTTTATACATGTATAGGAAATGTTCTATACTAAGTTCTATACGTTGTAGGAATTTTAGGTACACGTATGGTCAAAAGTATGTGGACACCTGACCATCACACCCAGATGTTCTTGTACAGTACATACCGTTCCCTTTTTTTTTTTCTTTTTTTTTTTTTACAGATATAATAATCTCCACTCTTATGGCAGCTATATTTCAGATAGCTGTGGGGATTTGGGTTCAGAGATGCACCCTGAGGTCAGGTACTGATGGGTGTATGGACGTGACCTGTTTCCTGGTTGAGGTCAGGGATCTGTGTAGGCCACTTGAGTTCTTCCACGAAAACAATAGCAAATCAAAAGTCCTCGTGAACTGCGTTTTGTGCGCAGGAATATTGTCGTGTTTGAACAGGTTTGGGAATGTTACTCCCAGTGAAGGTGAACTGTAATGCCACAGCATGAGAAGACGTCCTGTAGAACTGTCTGCCTCCAACTTTTTCGGCTTACATGTGGGTGTGATGGTCAGCTGTGCACATACTTTTGTCAGCTTAAATCTTTGTGTTTAGTTGTATATACAATGTACTCTTTCTCTCTCTCTCTCTCTCTCTCTCTCTCTTTCTCTCGAGTGTTTACATATTACACAATAATATTATCACCTTAAAATTTTCATTTACTTATGTACAGTAATATACGGTTTATATTTATTTACAGTTATTTTATACAGTTTTGTACTTGTAATTGCGTTGCACTAACGGACAAATTCAATTTATGATCATTACAGTTTTATTTGATCTTATTTTATTTGCACTCATATTGGCCCGTGATGTACAAATGTTTGTGGATTGCTGTCTTTCTATACTACTCTTTGTGGCCTAAATTGACCCCTGGGAAATATATACGGTATAAGAGGAAATGGTGGCTCAGTGCATTAAGGAAGGTTGTCGGTTCAAGCCGCATTTCCGCCAGGTTGCCACTGTTTGGCCCTTCAGCAAGGCCCTTAACCCTGTCTGCTCCTGGGATGCTATATATATGTTATTTATTGTAATAATTAAGTGTCAACTGAAATTAAGCCTATGTTTGGTTCAGCTTATACACTTTTATATATACAGTACATGTTGTATTTACAGTAGCTTGATGATTTGGTCGACCCTGTACTTGACTGCCAGAGGAAGGTCCTGCTGTGGTCTCCTGCCGTTGTAGTTCATCTCCCTTAAGGTGCAACGTGTTGTGTGTTCTGAGATGCTTTTCAGCTCGCCATGGTTGTAAGCAGTGTTTGCTGTTTTTAAGTTACCATGGCTTTCCTGTCAGCTCAGACCAGTCTGGCTATTGTCCTCTCACCTCCCTCATCAGCGAGATGTTCCTGTACAACTGCCACTCCCTGGATGTTTCTTTCTTTTTCTTTTCTTTTTTTCCCTTTTCTTTTTCCTTCATACCATACTGTGCAATGTCTAGAGACGGTCGTAGATGAAAATCTCAGGAACTCAGCAGATTCCGAATCGCTCAAACCAGCTCATCTGGCGTTAACAGCCGTGCCTCGGTTAAAGTCACTGACTTGGCATTTTTTTACGCATTCTTGTGTTTGATGTGAAAACATAAAAACGACTGACTTTACCTGCATGATTGTAAGCGAGCTCTTGGAATGTCTCATCGGGTTTGCCGATAGCCTGAAGGATGCCCCTGTTCGATTGGTATTATGGTGCTAGCGTCGGAGCCTAGTGTCTCTGGTTATCCTGTTTACACATGATTTCAATAAATGACCAGGTTTAGTACGTGTTTCACAACAGGGAAGGTACAAAACCGCATAAGCTCTCTAGGGTCCAAACCAATGCCTTTCTGTCAACTGTACAGCGTTGCACAATGTACAAATGCAGCAGGCTTTTTTTTTATTATTATTATTATTTGTTGACTTTGGAGAAATTCAGATCTGATATGAAGCGTGGAGAGTAGGTTTAAGAGCTTTCACATCCTATTGCTTTTGCAGGAGCTTGTTTATGATGTGCTGTTTAGTTAATTAGCAACTTAGTAGGAAATATGTAAGTAAGCAATAAAACACAGCGCACAAAGCGGCTGGCTGCGATGGGAAAATACTCACGGACCGGACTGTCTGATGCGGCCTGACACAAAGGAGATTCACTAGATCCAAACGATTATGTAATTCTTTTTTTCTTAATAACAGCATGTCATGAAGTGTTTTATTCCTTTTGTGCCAACAATATCTTATTTCAAATATAAATATAAAAAAATTGTAGAAATATAGCGTGAAATATAGCGCTATAAATTTGCGCCCACCAACATCTCTTTTTCTTCCTTGTGAAATTACGACAAAAAAGCACGTCACGTTACCAAAGATCTACAAAGCCCTCTGTGTTAGAAAACGTTACAGTGTTCTGTCTGACATTAGAGACCCGCTAACTAATAAAGCAACACCGTCTGTATAATGGGTGTACCCCACTGATTATTATAAAACTTGATTCGTTTGACCAGGTGTTCGACTTGCATGGCATCATCATTTATCTACAGCTCTATCCTCCACTCATTTTCCTTCAGAGCAAGCTGACATGCTGTGTGTTTTAAGGGGAAATATGTTTCCTGCGAGTGGGACGAGCAGTACGACGCTGTGTGGTCCAGAAGCTTCGCTTCATGTGTCGTTCAGAGTATATCGTTGGCTCGACTCGACGCTTCTTCCCATTTAAAGTCTCATCAATCTTAGTCATCTGATACACAAAGTCCTGTACTGCTAGTCTGGTAGCGGAGGAAGAATCACTGGCCATGACACAATGTACTAAATCTGTGCTGCCGTTTAATTGTTTACTGCAGGTCAAAGGCTGGACATCATGTGACGCACTGTCACTTTCTGCAGCTCGAGGCTAAAATGGCAGGATGTCCCACGAGCAAAGTTTGTGGAGGGAAAAAAAAAAAGGTTTCCTTGCATGTGCTTTCTCGCATTGTCTGTGGCGTTGTTGTGTAAATGTGAGCTTCTCCTTATCACCTCTGTGCTCAAGGCTAGTATCAGTGAAGTAAACAGTGTGCTGGAATGCTGCAAAACGCTCTAAACATCTTCTAGTAAATGGTTAACTCTTTCCTAATGTTTTCTGTTATTCCGTTGGTCGTTCTGACGTAGTTTGTGGGAGCACAAGTACAAATCGAATCCGATCTCAGAGACGGTTGTTTCGTTCTAAAAGAAAGATGTTCATACCAGTAATGCATGCTTGTATATTTAGGTTTGATTTATTTATTTATTTATTTATTTACTACTTTTTTATATGGATTTCTTTGCAGTCATTATGTACTTATTGTGAAATGCTCAGACAGAAACTTTTGCTACTTTGGCTACTTTGGTAGCTCTAATCCTTCTTTAAATAAGATAACTGTGTGCGTCTGAGTGGTTACACGCTATTGCTTTTAGACAATTAATCAATTAATCAATCAATTTATTTATTTATTTATTTATTTTTAGAGCAGTCGTTGATTTCATTGTTTTTTTTCAAATGTATTTATTTATTTCGCTTTAGAACATTAATAACACTAAATAAATAAATAGATAGATAAACAAACAAACAAAAAAAGTAGAAACAGTATAAGTACATAATTATTGTGTCCATATTTTACAACAATTATATCTGTTAATTTAGTTAAACTGTATCTGTGACTTATAAGTGATGTATAATACAACAAAATAGCTGAGGGTTTTGTTTAAAAGTCCGGCAAGTCCTTCACCTGCACACACTTCAACTAATAATGTACTTTTTTTTTTTTTTCTTCAAGGACTCTGCAACATATTTATAATAACAATGTCATAATACAGAGTGTCGAAGAAGTCAGGACTCAAATTTATACCTTCAAAGCTTTATTCAGCAGCTTCATGCTGAGTGAGTGAATAAATGTAGCCCATTCCTTATAACATTTGTTTATAGTTATTAGATAAACAATACGAAATAACATCAAAGACAAGAGTTAAGAAGAAAAGAACTTAAAATTAGACTAAAGAGTCACGGTGATGATTTGCCACACAAACGAATCGCGTTACATCACTGACTTAATTTTTCCCTAATCTCTAGTACATTATGTCAAAAAACCTTTTCTGATATATCACAGGCATATTAGTGGTGTTTTGATATTAAAATATCTATTAAAACGCTGATTGAAAGCAGCAGCATAGATTTAAAAAATCTCTTCCTTTTGTTGTTGAAGAATTTATTTTTGTGGAGGTTAAAAGCATCATTATATTCGGTGCTGTTCATCTGGTTTAACGAAGCACTGCTGTTTTCCTTGCAGCTGGTTTATTATAATAGATAATCTTTGACATTAATGCTGCAAAATGAATCACATAAAAATATACATTGGAGTATGAACGTGTGCAGTTACTCTCACATACTCATCGTCTATACCGCTTTATCCAGTATTCAGGGTTGTGAGGACCTTGAGACTTAGGGCACAAGGCGAGGTACACGCACACGCACACACACACACACACACACACACACACACACACACACACACACACGCGCACACACTCATTCACACACACTACGGGCAATTTAGGAACGCCGGTTAGCCTAATCTGCATGTCTTTAGACTGTTGGAGGAAAACGGAGCACCTGGAGGAAGCCCACTAAACACACGGAGAACATACAAACTCCATGCTCACAGACCCGAAGCGGGAATCGAACACTGACCCTGTAGATGCAGGGCAACAGTGCAACCACTAAGCCACCGTGCCGCCCCGTGCAATTATTGAGCCATAAAAAAAAGAGTACAATCTATTATATGTAGTATATGCATAGTCTGGAATGTATTTATTTTTGTCAATAATTAAAAATTTGAGTTGATAAATAAATATTGGCTTAATGAGATGATTTTTTTTGCTATAATTTGTTGTTAAACTGGATGAATGCATTTAAATACAAAAATTAAATAGTTGCAATAGTTGCAAAGTTGACAAGAGAATACAACCACATTGTGTAATTTTACTGTAGTATTTATTCTTTTATACTAAAAACAAACCGGCAGAACAGTGGTGCAGACAGTAGCATTGTCAGCCCACGGCTCCAGGGTGCCCAGACTCGCATTTCTGGCTGTGTTCCCCCAGTGTATGTTTGGGTTTCCTCTGGGTTTTTCAGTTTCCTCTCACCTCCAAAAAAACATACCAGTAGATGGGACTGGCTGCATTAAATTGGCAGCACATATGAATTGACTGTGTGGATGTATTTGTGCACGGTGCCGTGCGATGGACTTCACATTCCTATTTTGTACCCAGCATTTTCAGGATAGGCTCCAGGTCCACTTTGCTCTTATCCGAGATTGCACAACCAGATTTCATCACTGTAATCTTCTGCTGAGGAATCAGTGCTTTGTCAGGAGATCAATTAGTAGCTGATTGGGCAAGAAAGTATTTGTGGGAGAAAAACGTTGCCATGTAAAAGCTGAATACATAGAGCTTTGTTTCGGAACCTAAATATTATAAATGTTGCATTTTGATAAAAACTATGTTTTTCTATAATACGCACCACTGTGTTGGATGCAAAAAAAGAAAAAAAAATGCCTGTCTCATGATTGACCCATGTACTTGATCGGTTACTGCACACCGTACATTGTGGTCAGTATGAGAGGATCTGCCAAATGAAAAAATGTAAACATGGTAATTTATGCTAAGTCTGGTATTTTTACCGCAAACTGTGGTCGTACTCTGTTTTTTTTTTTTTGCCTTTGATATAAAAAGCTAGTCTTAATTCAGCCTTCGTGAAAATGTCCGGTAAAACTCGAAAGCACTTCAGAGCAGCTGCTCGTGTGTTCTGGTGATTGATAGCGTTGCGTGTTGAGAGTGGTGACCTGCAGGGAGTCTCACACTGCTCCTGCTTCAGCTCTGGATGGCTGACGAACCTCTCAGTTTGTCTTAGTGACCGCTGAGCACTTGCTTTTCCTGCTAACAGGCCCATTTTCTGTGGAAACGCCAACAAAGACCTTTGGTTATTTTTATTTTTTTGTGGTGCTTTCCTAATTTTTTGGCTTAAAACTACGGAAGTGTAGTGCAGTATGCGAATGCATGGCAACAAAAGGGACCAGGCTTTGCTATAAAGGCTGTATTTCCTTTTTTTTTTTTTTCCCACTGCTGATTTCTGTTATTTCCTCAGGTGTGTTGATATGAACGCCTGTTTTTTTTTTTTTTTCTCTTCAAAATATTTTTCGTTGCCATGAAAATGCCCGGGATCGTGTGATTCTGCTGCTGCGTCAGTATCTAACAGGAAACAGCATGTTTCTGCATGGCATATTTATGCAAAAGGTAGTCCAGATCATTCCCTAAGGCTTTAAACATGTGAGTAACGTTTCATATGTATCAATGTAAAACATTTCCCTGAGACTATCGAAAAGCCTCCCATGCGTGCGCTAGAAAGCCGCTTAAATCTCAGATCTTCTGCTGATTTCTCGGTGGTGTGAGGTTTATTCATTGACGTTTGCGCGTTTCCACAAAATCCTGTCCGCGGTGTATTTTCGGACTTGACGGTACAATGATTTTCCTGCTTTAACACACCTGAAACAACTCATGACGTATTTATCAAGGCCTTCATGAGGTTAAATGGGTGTGTTATCACAAGCAAAACACTAGTGGCGCCTCACAGGGCGAAAGATATACAGTACTGTGCACAAGTCACAAGCCACCCCTTATTTCTATATATCATTTTTTTTTTCCATATTTTGTTTCAGACGAGCCAGACTTTCTTGTATTTTAATGCAGTCGTGAAGAATAGGTCCTAATTTTTGGCTTGCGTTTTCAGTCCAGATGATGGCAGATGATCAGGCCGGTGATTAGTATACTGTACTGGTGATGCTGGATGCTGAGCGGTTGGAACGGACGAGAGGGGAAATGAGGTCGCTGCTGAGGTTCTTACATAAACAACCAGTTTTTAAATAAGACTTTTTGGCTTTTTTTAGTATTTAAGCGCATTCTAGTGTTGTTTTGTTAAACATTTATTCCAATCGCTTCAATCTGTATCAATTAATTAAATTTATTATGTGGAAATGAGAGTTGGCTTAAGACTTTTGCACTGTACTGTATATGTAAATTCATGTAAAATGAAAACTAAAAGTGAGCGTATCAGTTTGACTCCTGCAACAGTTGAAGAAACAGAGTACCACTACCCCATAAACCAACCCAACCCCCTGCCCCACCCGGCCCCACACCCACACCGGCACCACCGCTAACTCACCATAACCAGTACGTTTAGAGATACACACTATCCGAGGTTCTGCAAGACTCCAAAATGAAAAGGGCAGAAGCCTTGGAAAGATTTTTAAATGACTTTGATTTTTTTTATACTGTTTGCTATAGGAATAAATAAAGAATTATTTATCAACTTGTTCATACTGTGTATTTAATATTGAATTCCCATTTACTGAACAAATGATTAGTAAATGGATGAAATTAATGATTGTGGTGAGTGAGTCATCGGTGCACTTGCATCTGTGAACAAAAGAAAAAAAAACTCCTAGTGACGCCTTAGTGCGTGTTTACCAAGACTCATTTTCACCCACATGCGGCTTATCGGTTGTTATTAACAGAAGAACAGAAACATTTTCATGGCCAACTGTTTAACCAGGCATTACTATTGCTGGTTTCATTCTCACTTTGTTCGTTAACTGTAATCTTAAGTGATGGTTCTCCAGGCTTCCTGGTGATCTGAAAGTGGACATGACGCATATTAGAACCAGGCTCATCAGAATCGGAGTGTTGCAGTCGAACTTGAGTTAAGTGCAGGAATCTGGCGCAAAAACAAACAAACATATTATATAAGCGTTTGTTGTATGCATTGCTCCAGGGAACAGCTGGCATTGCTGATGTTTTTTAGGCACCACCCCATCAGCACACCTGCAAAAAAAAAAAAAAGAGAAGAAGAAGAAAGAAGACACACCCCTCCCCTCTGCTGTGATGAAGGAAATGAAACAGTTTCAGAATGCATCACAAAACATTCAGGAAATTTACTTCTTTGTTGTCATGTGAGTGTCGCTGCCCTGTCTGTTTTTTTTTTCTTTTTTTTTTTCTCGAAATGTCTAATGAACATGGCTCCGCCCGCCAGCTGCAGCGTCTTATCTCAGAGCAGCATCGCTCTCAAGCCTGCCTGTCTGTACTTGCTGGCGTGTTCTCAAGAATGTTTGGATATTTCAGTAATATCACAAATAGTGCAGTGCTTTCTAATATGAACCTGAAAATGAAGTCAGGAAATGGATGTCGGCAGCTGTTTAGATGCTGCCTGTAATCCAGATCAGGCCCTGGAGTCTAAACGATCTTTGTGAAAACTGAAAGTGAAAAATGAATTTGCATCTTAATTGGAAAGAGTTATTGACTTTTGGATTATTTTCTATGTATAAAATATATATAAAATGTGTGTGTGTGTGTGTGTGTGTGTGTGTGTGTGTGTGTGTGTGGCGCTGAGCAATTTAATAGCAATATTGTGATGAATTATGTCATAGTAAACTTTTCTGACATATAACAAGAAGTATCTCGAGATCTATTGATCTGTTTCTTAGAAAGGAGCTGATAGTAGTTTTGTAAAATTGATAAAAATCAATTAAAAAACGGTGGCACGTTGGTGTATGTAGTGGTTAGCACAGTCACCTTGCACCTCCAGGGTCCGTGTTCGATTCCCGGCCAGGTTCGATTCCCATCTCTGTGTGCATGGAGTTTGCATGTTCTCCCCGTGCCTGGTGGGTTTCCTTCAGGTTCTCCGGTTTCCTCACACAGTCCAAAGACCTACAGATTAAGCTAATGTGTGTGAGTGTGTGCCCTGCGATGGATTGGCACCATGTCCAGGGTGTACCCCAGCTCGTGCCCCAAGTCTCCTTGTATAGGCTCCAGGCCCCCGCGACCCTCAATACAGGATAAAGCGGGATAGACGATGAATGAGTTAGTGAGTAAATCAAAAAGACATTCTGCATGGTTTAATAATGTCCTCCTCAGTGATCATTTATTATGAAATTTTTATTTTGCTAACCTTAATTAAGAGTCATGATGTTGCTTGTCATATCAGCCTAGTGTTTAGTACGACTCTGTATTCTTCATACTCGGATGAGAAGGGCCTGCATACACACACGGCCAAAAAAACAAAAGCTCGAGCAGTGTCGGATAACTTGCGTCATCGGCCCTGGCATTTACCCCGGGACCACCCTCTCTCAGCTCTTGATGGAAAACCTGTGGAATTCCACGTTACATAACAGCGGGAACTTTTCCCGCCTGCCAGGACCGAACAGGCTTCGCTCCAGCATCGATCATCTAGACTCGGGCCACCCAGTCAGGGGACCTTTTAAATGCTTCAAAAACTTGTCATGATCTCTTTTATGTCCCGGGTTCTGAGCTAAAAGACGCCCCAGGAAATGCATCGGCCGCCCGCTCGCACTAGTGTTTTAACAGGGACGATGTGTCACTGACCGATGTGTTACTGGGTGACCTCGCAAAACTGTGTCAAGACATCGTCCAGCAACATTCCAGCACTGGGTCCAAACACCACCTGTTCTTCATTTGGTTATTGCATAGTTAATGGTGGACTGCTGAAAGACCTGGACAAGAATAGTCTGACCGGTTTTAATGGACGTCTGGCTAGACAGTGCCATCTGGGGACCATCATGGACAATATTTAGTTTTTAATTCTTGTTTTATAAAAGCGAGAGCCTGACACCAGTGAATGGAGCCCAGATGAATGGCGTTTGTTGACTGACTTTTAAGCTCCTTATAGTGATTGATTAGGGCAAGTTTCAGCAAGTACTGTAGCCCATGATGAAGGAATGCATTTAGACAGATTCCTCACTGATTTTGTGAATAACATGCTGCGTTGGTAGATGAACCCTGGGCGCACATGGACATGACTTATTCTTTTATTCGTTTTATTTTATTTATTTTTTTTTTACATGGAGTTAATGCTGTTCTTCTTTGAGCCAGACGTTCTTGTATTTTTTATGTAGTCTTGAGCAATAGTCCTCCAGTCCATTTCCAGGCCAGTCCCTGTTCCTGACCACTTTCAGATGAAGGCTTTTTGTTCGTCACGGCACACACTGACCTAAAAATAAGAATATTCGAAGCATAAAACCAAATCTAACTGAAGGCATGAACCAGTGAGAAGCAGGTGCAGATGATCAGGCCGGTGATTGGTATACTGGTATACTGCTGTGTGGTCGGAACAGATGAGAGGGGAAATGAGGTCGCTGCCTAGGTTGTTACAGCTACATAACAACCAAAACTTTGCAGCCTGTCACGGTCAAACATTTGTTCCCATTTCTTTAATTGATTCTACAGAATGTAAGTGAATTAAATGTATGAAAAGAAACGAGGTGTGGCACAAGTCCGTTGCATAGTACAGTGCGTATGCCAAATAACCCAGTTACTCAGCGGCACTAGAGGAATGATGTCTAAAATCTAGTGAATCTGGTCTAGAATATCACTGCAATCATAGATGTTTGCTTGAAAATTGTGAAAAAAATGAAATTCAGTTAATATTTACAGTAGAAAGTTGAGGGTTATGGGTTAGTTAAGCTAGTGATCTTGTTAAACGTCATTGTTCGTATGAAGAAAAATGAGAATTGCAGTGAATTTACACATTTTCTTTAGGGAGAGAAGAACAGATGTTATGGAGGATATATATTGAAATTGTATTCATTATTAATGATCATTTTAACCAGATTTAGGTTTTATAACATTTACCTATATGGGAAGTACACTATAATATTTCGGACAGTATCAGAGTGGCGTTAAGTCATCTTTAAGCTGGAAATGGCAGTAGATTGATCACAAATGCACCAAAAAATTGCACAGTTGAATGTTGACGGGCTTCTATTAAGAGCATCATGTTTTCTCTACCCAGTCAGCCTATACGGTTGTATTTTCTCTAGCATGAGATAAAAGTCAGCAACCTCACAGAAACGTTATGGCCACTTAAGTGTAACCGTTTATACAGTCCAGCTAATGTAGCCTGATGTTTACCTAGCCAGATCCTCCGCTTTGAGCCACGCTCACGTCTTTGTGTCACATATTCGTCTCATTTATAGGAAGCTGTACCGGATTACACAAACACCTTGTGTCGTTTTTCTAAGTTTGTGATCATCTGCCTGCCTGTGAACAAAATGAAATGGTACAGATTGCAGCTGCGCTCGCCGATATTGTGGGTCTTGAAGTAACGCGCGCTTGGCACTGTGGGTAATCCGGGCTGTTTGCAGCCTTGTCTGCGCCAGCCTGCCTCGCCGAGTGAAACCCGATACAGTGAAGGCTGCACACGCAGCGCGGGCTCTTACTTCACTTCCTGTTCCTATTTTGGTCTGGCCAGGCCCCGGTGCGCAGCGCAGGCGTGTGGGCCGGCAACATGGCTGCATTCCAGTGGCGGAGTCTGTCAGAGGGAGTGAGATGGTGAGCAAAAGGAACTCGCGGGGCCTCTAGAGGGATTCATTTGCACATGGAGTTCCAGTTGAGCTGCAAAACTCTATTTAGGACACGCTGTTGTTGTCTTGAGCTCCTTTCCTGGACTTTGCGCTGTTATGGATTGAATCGACCCGACCTAAATTAAAAGGGTTGTAGGTTTTTGTATGGTGTTCCATACAAAACGTTATGTATGAATGTATTGTAAAATATAAGTTGATGTATCTTTTATTAACTATGATCTGTAAACAACAATTTTGGTTTGTTAAAATCATTCATTAAAGAGGTACTGATGAAATAATTGTGTGAAAAGTCGATAAGTAATGTGCAAACTGATGTAAAAAAAATAAAAATGCCCTTTGACCTGGACTAAAATGTTGTGGTAATGCAACCTATCCTGATAACTCATCCTCCCCCCCAGCCACCCCCCCCCTCCTCCCTTACTCTTGGCGGCTAGTGTGAAACAAGTTGTTAGATTGTAAAAGGGGATCGCATATCGTCATAAGATCAGATGTTTGTTGGTCACTGACCGCAATGGATTAGCAGTAGTGGAACTTTTAAAAAATCTTCCAGATCACTTCAGCTGGCT
Source organism: Clarias macrocephalus (assembly GCA_011419295.1). NCBI lineage: Eukaryota > Metazoa > Chordata > Actinopteri > Siluriformes > Clariidae > Clarias > Clarias macrocephalus. Next base: position 89,327 of record JAAGKR010000178.1, on the reverse strand, counting down.
ACTGTATACAGTATAGACTGAGTCAGATGAACTCGACTGGAGTTGCACCGTCTTCAAAAGGAGAAACAAACACGCCATGCAAATTCATTATTAGCATTCAGTAGACTACATAGATGTCTAACATAGAGGAAAACATCGCAGGGCATACATGTACACACACACACACACACACACACACACACGTGTGCGCGCAGTCACACAACCAATCTTAGACTGCAGGTGATTTGAAAACACCTATCAGTCTTTTGGACTGTGTACATGTCCACGGGGAGGACATGTAACCTCCGCACACACGGAATGGATGTGAGATTTGAACCCCCAGCCCTGGTGGTATGACGGAATAGTGCTAACCCCTGAGCCTTATGCGCTTATGCAGATTAAATTGCTTTATGTCATTTTTTTATATATACAGTATAAAGACATCCAACCTGTCCAGTTTAAGCATTTTCTTGAAATCTGTTTTTTTTTTTTCTTTCTTTCTTCTTTTCAATACGTTGTCACCTGCCAGTCATTCCGAATCAGACACACAACAAAGTTTTGTTTTGCGTCTCCGTTTATGGCCTGAACAGAGTGTGCTATATATATATATATATGGCAGGTTCCATCATTGCCTACTGTCAGCAGCTGCCTGTCTGTTGCTTTTTAAAGCTCTGATCTGTAACATCAGAAGAGTCAACACAGAGAGGAGCACGATGTTTCTTCACAAGGTTTCGGCTCAGGTCTCTTCCTTCCCCCACGTCTTACCGTTACTGTCCGTTCACGGTGGCCAGGATTCCAACCGGCGCTACCCATAAGGAAGTCTGCCAGGTTGTCGGTGGAGGATATTTGATGTGTTTAATGGAAGGATGCTGAAAGACCACACACACGTAAAATTCCCATGCACCTTTAGTAGACCAAACAACCCCACCAGCAAAAAAAAAAAAAAAACCCTACACGGGGGGTTGAACCAGGCTAAGGTTTATTACATAGATCATTTCATAAGGGCAATAAATCTTATGAACCTTTGAAGAGAGCTATATATATAGCATATATATATATAATATAACATATACATATAACATGGCAAAATTTTTTATATATTTGATATTATATAATATCAAATATAAAAGACATATCTATTTTGCCATCTTGTTTTGGTGTATCATTGTAAAGTGGGGATTAAAAAATTTTTTTATAATAATACTTATTTTTTTATTATATACAGTATAAGTCTGAATTAACTGTCTCGTGCAGATAAGCCTAGTTGAGTGTTGACCGGCAGGCTAATCCGTCATGCTGACAGGACCTCCTGCGTCTTGGTTGCAGTTGACAAGATTTTGTGTTGCCAAAGGCCAGCACTCGTCACGTTCTCCTGCCTTACATGCTGTTCCTCCAGAGCCAAACATAGGTCGCTAATCACAAGGATTCCCCGTAATGTCTCACTATTCACTGAACCCCCGTGTTCATTTGCTTTACCCGCTGACAAATTTCCCGCATATTAGCGAATGCGGCCGAGGCATGCGAGATAATCTCGGCCCAGAATCAGTGACTGCGATGAAACAGGTTGCCATTGTGGGAATGTAGGGAGTGGAGGGAATACCGCATGTGTTTAGGGTCCTGTGGGTGTGGTGATGAGCATATGTTTTCAGTTATTGACTGCTGTCTATGGGCTCAACCTTTCTAAAATACAGCATGGATCTCGGGTAACAAAAGTATAATATCCTGATTTTAATATTCATAGGAAAGCAGGTAATGTACATTGTTGATTTTATATAGTTTGTAGAGACGAGAATCAACAGGGAGCACCTGATACAATATTATCACATTTGTATCGCGATTCTGTTAGTATCATGATTATATAAATATCATTCATTCACCCACTCGTCCTTATCCTGTGTACACCCCAGCCAGGGTGTAGACCTCATGCTCTCAGTCTGCTGGGATAGACTCCAGGGGCCTGGAGACTGAGAGAGTGAGGTGTACACCCTGGACCGGGTGCCAATCCATCATAGGCCACACACACACACACACACACACACACATACACACACACACACACACACACACACACACACACACACACACACACACACACACACACACACAAAAAGAGGGCAATTTGGGAACTCCTAGCCTAATTGGCATAATTAGCCTAATCTGCACATCTTTAGACAGTAGGAGGAAACCGGAGCTCCCGGAGGAAACCCACCGAGCACTGGGAGAACATGCGAACTCCATACACACAGACCCGAGTCAGGAATCGAACCCGGAATCCGGAGGTCCAAGACGACAGTGCTGACCACTTATCCACTGTGCCTTTATAAATATCCATATATATATATTACATTTCGCTACAATTCTAAACAAACTTATCAAAAAAAAAAAAAAAAAGGCTCTTACCACACAGGATGCTGTGCTGCTGCCAGTGTGTTTATAGTACGGCCTGTAGAATTATAAAGGAACTGCAACGTTTCACCAACCCCAAATGCATACATGTAAAATAATTTTAAAAATAATGGAAATAAAAATTTCAATAATAAAAGCGTGGTGATGCATGAAGGGGCACACAAAACAATCACAAAACATTGCTAAATACATTTTTCCCCCTGTCTCTTATAGTATTTGAACAAGATAGTATGTGACTTACAGTTATAAGTAAACTTTCTTTATTATTATTATTATTGTTATTATTATTGTTATTATTATTGTGACTATTTCTTTCAACCACAAGTCAAAATTTAAGAAAAAATCTAAATTTTTTTATTCATACCGTTTATTGTTTTTGTGTCTTTGACAATAATAACGATGGCCAGGTGTCATTTCATTTTTTTTTTTCTGTTTTATCGAGTCAGCATGCATTTCAAAGTAACCACAGCTCGATGTGTTCCAGTTCGATACATTTGTGTTTGTGTTTATCTGTACAGCTGTAGAAATCCCATCGTTCCTGTTTTACAGTTATAACACTTTTATGTATGTACACTGTTTTTATTTTATTATGTTCGATTTTTTATTTTATGTTAGAAAATGCGGTTTTGAATTTCGTTTTTGTATCGTGATCATTTTTCTAGGCTCTCTCGGCTAGATATATCTCGTTCCATACACACATGATATTCTGCTACTATTTATTTCTGGAGTGGTCCTAAAAAAAAACTGATCTTATGTAAGTAAATACATATTTTTTAGGATTGTTGCTGATATTTTTTGCCTTGTTGTCCAGGTGCTCCAGCGCATGCGACGTCAAACTCAAAGAAGCCTCGCAAGCGTGGCTTTTTCCACAGCCTCTTCTGCTGCCTGTGTCATGACGAAACGGACCATCTGCCCGTCAACAACAACGCACCACTGCTGGTGGAAGAGAATGGGACCATCTCAAAAGTAAGACATAGTCAGAGCTTTCTCAAAGGTTTCCATGAAAAGTGGCTTTCCTGCCCTGCTGTTTCAGCGGTCCGCCCATGAGGCAGTCCGTGCTTAAGACAACACGTGCTCAAGAGACACGTGATCAAGAACTATTACCTCATCGTGTTTCTCTGTGCCCAGTTATTAATTATATTTATATTGTTGTTCATATTTATATATATTTTTTCATTGCCTAACCACAGTTTCAATCCTGTCTCCATCAGAAGCTCTGTAAGGTAAATGGAGTATGCGTCTGAAGAAGCTGTAAAACAGCAGGATAATGTAACCCATAAGTGTGTCTTGGCATAATATAAAGCTGCTTATGACTCAATTGAACCCCATTCTTGGAAAACAACATGTCAGTTAGCGACTAGTAGCAGATCAGGTGGTCAAGATGCCGCAGGGTGTCTGTTTCAGATTTATGCCTTACTTCAGCTTTTAATAGTGATTTGATATTCTGGGAGTTATTTGTCACATCTCCGAAGCCCCCCAAAATAAATCCGTAGGTCTCCTGAAGGCGGGCTGAAAAAAACGGGCAGGACTCGGAGGTGTCGCTCTCATCTGCCTGTCATGTCAATTCGTCCACGACCGCTAATGCCCGTGGCAGCCCGCAGGCTCAACACCCTCCCGAAGTCCCGCGAGCTTCCTCCGCAGGCGGACGTCGCTGGCCCACGCCTGCCCTCTGGACTCCGCAGACTTTTCAGCGCAAGCGAAACCTGTTGCAGGATGTCCGGAGCGTTTCACGGCTTCTGAGCTGCGCAGCTCGCGCATGGACGACACCAGCAAATACTTGGAATAGTCCGCCTTTTTTACGAGGGAGGACACTGAAGCTAATATGCCAGCCGAACTCTGTTTCGACCCTTCGAAAGTCTTACAGCAAGACTGTCCTGCGAAAGAGAGCAAGTCCTCGGAAGTTGCAACAGAATCGAGTATGATTTCCGCAGAGCAGCATACAGCTGTTGATTTTAACGTGCACCAGAATGTTTCTGGAGTAATGCAGCCCGATGGAGATTATATGGAAAACGGACAGCTCGGTGGAGAATTAACAGAGCGAGGCGAACCGGATTGTTTTGAGAGCGGCAGTCTGTCTGATCACGACCTGGAACGCAGTGAGTCTTTTTCAATAAGCTGTGATTTTGTCCACTCGATCGAAAACGATGAATCTACCATCAGCGGCCAAACTGTAACGGAAGAACCCGAGCCAGAGACGTATACCTTATTTCAGGCCATGCCTGATCTGTGTTTGTATTACGAACAGTTAGATAATGAAATCCAAGAGCTCGTTTTATCAGACCTCGAAATGGATTACGAGCACGAAACGGAATCCGAACAGCCTTCAGAAGAGGACAGCGGCGATGAAGAGTTCGGAGAGGTCAGCGCTTTAGATTCGTTTGAGCAATACAGTGAAGAAGAGCAAAACGTGGCATTCGAGCTGGATGAAGAATCGTTCGAACAGTGCGAGCTTACTAATCAAACCGTGCCTTCTGAATGCCATAACACACATTTGGAATTCTCTCAAATGTGCCAGGCCTCTAAAGAAAGCAAGCCAGCTGAACTCTCTTGGTCCCTTGAGCAGCAACCACCTGCTGGGCATAAAGGAAACGTATATGACAGCGAGGTGATTGCAAAAAACAGGCAAGAATCCTGTACAGACTCATTCGTGAGTTCAGTGCACAGCCAGCTCTCTGACGACTTTGCTGAACCGACTTTGGATCAGAATCAGAACTTTAAATATTATACAGAACAAGATTCTGGTCAGCTGTCTTTAAATGAAACCGAGAGTGATGGGATGCTAGAACAGTGCTCAAGTTGTGCGAAATACTTTGAGAAATGCGAAATTCCCGAGCAGCGTGAGCCCTGCGAGCCTGCTCAGAATTCTGAAGACTCAGAACAAAGCGAACCTTTTGAAAACTCCCCTGAATTGTGTGAGGCCTTTGGAACACAGTGCTCTGTGTTTCACACCTCTGAACTCCCCAGAGAAAACCCTTTTATAGACCATAGCGCAAACGAGGTTAGAAAGCGGCCAGAGTGCGATATGATGTTTATCGGATCGATGGAAACCTTCGAGGCCCGCTGGCTCTCCCAGTTTCTCGCCGTCGACAGTCACCAGAATAATACCTACGAAAAACAGGAAGTCGACGACCTCAGTGTTGCAGTCAGTGAGCCAAGAGATGAATTACTCCCCTGTGACACTCATGCAGATGTTGAAACTGTAACCGATCCCCCAGACACCTCTCGTGTGCGGAGGACGCTGTGTGCGGACTGTGAAATAAGAGAAAAAGCGCAGTTAAGTTATAACACCTCGTCTCAACTGTTTGAACTTTGTGATGTTACGGAAGGGACGTGTGACTACGAATTCGATGAAGACGAAGACGGAGAAACGGTTGAAAAAGGAGCGTCAACAGATGAATATAGCGAAGAGGAATACGCTGACTGCGTTGAGAGTAAAAGCCAAGGCAGCGCAGAAACCGATGAGTCATTTACAAGTTTTGCCGATGAGCCCGATGAGATTCAAACCGATGTCGGAATACCTTCACTTGAGAAAGACGACCGCTGTCCTAGACACACTCAAGACTCACATGAGGTCATCGATGGCCTTAGTGATACCCCTGATTTGTGTACGAGCGGTGGAGTAGAATCACACGAATTCTATTCTGAAAATGAATCTTCAGTAAAACAAGTACATAAAACGTATGCGGAGGTACTTCGCTCTGGCCTGTGTGTGGAACCAGTTCAGGAAACCGAACCCTGCCTTGAAAATGAAATGCACATTAATGAGGAAGATTATGAACTCAGCGATGAAGACGCGACAGCTTACGTCGGGGAGGACCAGGACCCGGAACAGGATCAGGACCCGGACCAGGACTCGGACCAGGACCTGGAACAGGATCGGGACCCAGACCAGGACTCGGATCAGGACCCGGACCAAAACCCGGACCCTGAAGTCATCTTGGAAGATGAAACGCTTGTTGAATCTCACGGGGAAATGATTGTGCCGGACTCCAGTGAGCGTGCAAGTAAAATTTATGGGCTTCCCACTGTGGATGAAAGCATTTACAAGAGAGATGCCGAAGATCCCAGTTCTATTCAGAGCACATGTCATGAACAAGGAATCCTTGCCCTTGATGCTAGAGATGACAACATTACAGAAAGCGCGTTCGCCGAAGAGTTCACTGAGGTTTCCAGCCCTGTCGAAAAGGGAAACAAACCTGACCTTGTTTCACCACCAGATGAAACCGAAAGCGCAAACACGAATGAAGAAAGCTGGTCTGACTCGAGTGATGATACCCAAATAAATGAAGAACAAAATGAGTTGGAAGTCCTAGACGAGGGTCCAGGTGAGGGAGTCTGCGGATCTAGCTGCGGCGACATAGAGACACGCGAAGACGTCAGCGCGTTCACGTTCCACTCCGAAGAGGATGTAGCCGAGGATGGAAAGTGCAGTGAGTTAAACGAAAGTGATGATCCCCAGAATAGTTCCCATGACTTAGACATTGTACACAACGATGCGCGACCAGACGAAGATCCCTCCATAGATCCAGAGCCGCCGGGGTGTCGTGATGCATCATTAGATTCAACAGACGGAGGAGCGACAGAGGAGGAGGATGATTCCCCACCCCAAAGTGAGTGCAGTGAAAAGCTGGACGAAATCATCCATCAAGTCGAGCGAAGTGAGCCGGAAGACTTCTTTAAGCTAGCTGACGAAAGCGCAACCTCTGAACAGATCGAGGCCTTCGAGGACACGGAGGCATCCGACGACGAGGATTACCCCGATTTCTGCGACTGTGAATTCTGTGTGCAGTCTGTAGAGCAGGTACGATGCCTCAGAGTCCCATGTGCTACTGTGAACAAGGTAGTGTGTGTTGAGCGCAACTTGTCAGTAGCTGGCAATCTTTAGGATTTGAAAGCATGTTGTTTTTTTTTGATGTTGTAAATGCATGGGTTTTGCCTGCAAGTGTTGAGTGCTCGGCTTGTGCTCGTGGTTTTATTTGATCGGTTCCAAAGCGCTAGAGTTTTAAATGTTTGACGAGCACGATGGCAACAGAAATTAAATACGGCTGCAGCAACCAAAATAAAAGAAGCCGCATCTTGGGTCAGGGCTCGTCTTCCACGCCATGTGGCTTGTTATTTAAGTCCGCAGCTTTGACACGAAAAGTTTGATTTAGTGACCCTTCCTCAGCATGAACGTTTTTTGAGTGACCGTTTGGAGCTGGGTTTAGTGTATGCGTGTATATTATGTCCTGTAACGTCAGTTATAAGCCCTGCGCGCTTTTGGCATTTTCGATGAAGAATCAGCTGGCCGACAGAAGCGTAACGGCACCCCAGCAGCTCATAGTCACACGATCTGGGCTGAAGAATGAAACCAGTCAAAGAGCCCCCCTATGGTTTCCCGCTTCCATAACCCGGCGGCTCGTACCTCATGCTCGGAATACTCATAAAAATGTTTATTGGTTTATTCGACAGTTCACATCTCATAAATTCCTTCATGTATCTGTTCGCAGGTGCCAGCCAAGCCACTGCTCCCCCAGATAAAGTCGAAAGATGCGGGGAAGATTTGCGTCGTGATCGATCTGGATGAGACGCTAGTGCACAGTTCGTTTAAGGTAAGCCATGCTTTCAACGTCAGTCCGTTCGACGCCTCTACAGCACGGCCGAGCGAGCGCGTGCGTATAACGGTCACGGGATCCGACGCGGTGTCGGATATCTCTGCGTCAAACTTACCAAAGTTAAGGAGTTTCATGAGATGAGGTAATCGATATGCGCGAGCAAATGGGAGTTAGTGTGCAGCAGGTGGTTCAAATATGTGGTTACATGGCAAGCAGCAATTTTCCTGCAATGTTGCAACTTGAGTAAACTGAAAAGTAAAAGGTCCTGAGCATAGACGCGATTTAGGTCAAGTAACGGTCACGTGTTCCTTTCCAAGCCCCGAGAGTGCAATCGTGTACATGTTAAAGGTCAAAGGTGTTACTTGATCTGTTGTGAATCTTTAAAGTACTATGAATCATCTCATTTAAAAAGAAATAGGACGGAATTCATTGCAATCATCAGGTTAGTGTGGCCGCGTGGTGTGTTTAGGTTAATGCAGAATCAAATCACTGTACTGATTCTATTTATTTATTTGTTTCTTTTAGTGAAACATTCTCTTTCTCTGCTCTGTAGTAAAAGGATTGGTAGTTCCAGATGCATTACTCAGATTACAAAGCGTCAATATGTAGTGTATGTGTGTGTTTAATACTCGGCTGAATAATATAGCTTAAAATAATAGAACCATCAGACGTAAAAAAAAATAATAAAATAAAATAAAATAATAATAATAATAATAATAATAATAAAAATCATTATTGCGTAAGGTTCTTTACTTATTTAAAAAAAAAACGTCTTCCTTTCTTTTCTTACATTTCTTACATTCTCTTTTTGGATAAACCATGTCGTTGTTCAAGAATGAGAGCTCCAGAACACCTTGTTTCTTTTTCTTTTTCTTTTTGTTCTGCTGAGTTTAATTGCATTACATCAGCGAGCAGGTATGTGAGTCTGTAATGAAAAACAGAGCTTGTGTTCTTTTTTTTTTCTCCTTTTTTTTTTCACGTTGCGGTATTAAGGACGACACCAGAATTGCGTCACTGATGACAGTTAAGGGTGTTAGCAATGCCACTTCCTTTACTCTCTGTCACCTCTGTGAAAGTCTGTTTCTTTTGCAATAGATTAATTTTGGACCGGTGTTAGTCTAGTCACGCGTTGTTGAACTGTGGTTTGTTGAATATGCAGGTTTATTTTAACACAATTGACTAGCTGAATGTCCCATAAGCCTCATAAGTGACGGCTCATTAGATCAAACTGCCGTTTAACTGAACTATTTATCTATTTAAAATGCTGAAGTGGTTGCGACGGTGTAGGGCAGGTGTTTTTTAGAACGACTGCAGACTCGCGTGGTGTGGACTTCTCACGTGCGGCTAAATATATCGCGCACACATCACGGCCGTGGAGCACTGCATTACATTATCAAGTTTCACTATGATGTATTTATGTGTGTATGCAGATTGCTGGTAATGAAATCTTGCTGTAATGTAAAGGGTATAAAAAAATGACTTTCCTGATGTATTGCTTCAAAAATATTTATCTAACCGACCAGTCTGTTTATTGGGCTAATCTCTGTTCTTTTTGTTATTTTCTGTTTGATCTATGCATCTCTTTATTATCTCTGACCTAACTGGGTTGTTGTCTGTTTTTGCCTTCAACAGCCAGTGAACAATGCTGATTTTATCATTCCGGTGGAAATTGATGGGTCTGTACACCAGGTAACGGCATTGTCGTATCGGGGTTTTATTTATTTATTTTGTTTCATTTTATCATAAAATTTGAATTTTTGTAAATATTGGATGAAGCATTTCATAATGTCATTCCTCTGCTTCTGTTATGTCTTTGCATCAATTTTTTTTTGCACCTGAGCCAGCCTTGAGACCATGAAATTATGAAATGTTCTAGCATGTAATTCTGTGCTTTATGTGCTACAAGGTTTTAATCCTGAATAAAGTCAGACTTCATACTGTTGAAAAATATTTGTTCAATATTTTAGTCTTCCTGCAATTTGACATTTAATTGTGTGTGTATATGTATATGTATGACTGTACTGTATACTGATAATGTATGCAATTAGGCTAAGACAATATTTTTCCCCATCTTCATTGAAGCAAAAACACAGAATTCTTTTTTCATATGAACATAAATGACAACATATGAGTGCATTATTATTATTATTATTATTATTATTATTATTATTATTATTATTATTATTAACATACATATATTATAATAGCATATTGTAACATACATGGTATACATGAACATACCTTTTCTTTATGTTATACCTTTTGCATATTGGGTTTGTGCATAAAAACAGGTGTTCACTGGGATAGACGAGGTAGGCGTTTACCTAAAAAAAATAAATAAGCAGGTTTAATGATGATTTATGAACGTGTTTAATTTGATCAGTCTGTAATTCCGCAATCAGGCTAAAAAGAAAATGCACTTTTTAAATATTCATCAATCATTATGTCATGTAAAAAAAAGCATGTGGTGATCAAATGGTCATACTGAATGGAGTGTACGGATGTATTATACATTTGTAGTAAAGCCTAATTACCGTCACATGAAGTCTGTATAAATACTGTAGATATAATCACAACTAGAAGAGGTTAAGTATTGAGCCACTCCTTGTGTCATATTTTGCTCCCAAAGAGACAGACTTTCTTGTATTTTAATATAATCTTGAGGAATAGTTCTCCAGGCTTCTTGATGGACTTTTTTTTTTCAATCCCAGTACCTGAGCAGTGTTTTTGTTTGTTGAGACACACAGTGACCTATGAATCATTCAAGCATTAAAAACTTCCAACTTAAGGCATGAACCAGTGAGAAACTGGTGCAGATAATGACAGATGATCAGGCCGGTATACTATACTGTACTGTATACTGTACTGGTGATGCTGAACGCTGAGTGGTCGGAACAGACGAGAGAGGAAACGAGGTTGCTGCCGAGGTTGTTCCATAAACATTGTAACTTTAGGCACTTTGTAGCCTGTTGCAGTAAAACATGTGTTCACATTGCTTTTAATCTAATATGACGAAATGAAGGGTGGCTCAAGACTTAGTAGATATTAGATAAGTAATACCGCACACTTGTAAAAAATACACTTGTGAATAAGTGCCAGGAACTTTTTAAAAGCATCATGCCTTCATCCACCTCATCCATGTGTTTAACATTATTATTGTAAGGTGTCTCACACATGTCTTCTCCGTTGATGGCCCTGAGCAGCAGAGGGCTATTTCTGTGCCCTGATGAAATAGCTCGAGCATGAGTGGATACACCGGAACCACCCTCCCCACCCCCCCCCCCCCACCCCACCCCTCACCTTAATCCGTCTCTAGACTCATCCCTGTGCTTCCAGATTCTGAAAGTGTGACACCCCCCAGCACCCCTTTAAAGGACAAATCCAGACCCAGTCGGGATGACACTTTCCAGGGCTTTGGCCTGATTCAAGTAATCCAGGATAGGCTTGTGATGTCGGGAAAGCCTATTCGGGATCACTTGGTTCAGGAACAAGACCACCAGCTTCAAAAATACATCTGGCTGTCCGTGCTGCAAATCGAACCAATTTTACGAAAACTCATAACTGCGTTTATAAGCTGATGATAATATGAAGTGACTCTTTTGCGCGTTTTTGCTAGAATGTCCATTTTGTGTGTAGTTATTGTGTTACATTCTGTACTCAAGTTACTTGAGTCTGTATTTGATCTTTGACCAAATGCTTTAATGCTTGATTCTGCACAGCAGTAAGAACTCATGCATGCTCTGTTTCCACTCTGATCCCAGGTGTATGTACTGAAGCGACCTCATGTTGATGAGTTCCTGAAGCGGATGGGCGAATTATTTGAGTGTGTGTTGTTCACTGCAAGCTTAGCCAAGGTAAGGGCTTTTATGCTGAAATTCTTTCAAATAAGAGTAAACGTGAACAAATGTATAAGCACCCCCACCAGGCATGTAAATAGTGATGTAGAAAATAGGTGCACTCCCGTCCTATATGTCCTATGGTTTGTTTGCTCAGAAACCTTAATAGGTAGTCCAGTTGTAGCAAACCTAATGTAATGACATGTCGAGCTAGATAAGGGTAGACAAGTTTATCCACAAATTATATACAAGTGATAGAGTGAGAGAGTGAGAGAAAGATCAACAGTATGTCTATTAGTGACGTGAATTTATCAAATAATTTCAATCATGATTATTCACAATAAAATCAAAAACAACAACAACAACAACTCAGATTTACTTGCATTATAAACATGCAATCTTGGAATAAAGAAATGCATGACAAAGTGGTTAGAGGAAACATTATGCGGTTTATAATATCCCAAACATAAACATTTAAAAAATCAAAATTGCACAGCTAATTGGACGACCAAAAACTTAAATTAAAATCTCTGAAATGGGACCGGCGACATGGTGACTAGGTCCTCTGGGGTGTGGCGACTCACCGACGTCGGGGCGACTCGCCTTAGCCGCCTGAGCCACCTCTCCTAGGGCTTCTATTTAATATATTCTCTTAAAAAAAGTTCCACTTGAAGGTAGCTCGAGCACCCAACTTTTTATGGTTTTATTCAAACTTCCATCTAGAAGGTTTTTAGAATGAAACTTGCCATTCATCATATCTGTCAGTCATCTTATTATCTCATCATTGTCCCTTTATCACACGGCCAGATAACCGTGCTGTGGTTATGGGCAGCCATTAGGGTCAAACGATTATATTATTGGTTGTATGATTAACTTGATTAAAAAAAAAAAATGTTGAAATTTCTGGATTAATCACATGTTAATAAGTTAATATTGACAGCCCTAGTAGATTTTTTTTTGTTGTTGTTTGCAATAAGGTTAACATATAGGCTGATTTTTTTTTATACCTAGTGTTACTTGTATTGGCTCCAGATTCACAGCAAGCGTGACCATTATGAAGTGCTTACTAAAGATGAATAAATGAAGAAATGAATAAATAAGGATTAGTTTTTGTTTCTCGTTGTTGAACCTACCTTTTCACTGGGCAATGGCTGTGCTTAACGAAATCACATTAATTTCTTTCTTTGTGTGCAGTACGCAGATCCCGTGTCGGACCTACTGGATAAATGGGGCGCGTTCCGCTGCCGCCTTTTTCGAGAATCCTGCGTGTTTCATCGTGGAAACTATGTCAAGGACCTAAGCCGCCTGGGCAGGGACCTCAACAAAGTCATCATCGTGGATAACTCGCCAGCGTCATACATCTTCCACCCAGACAACGCTGTACGTCCCTGTATCTCTCTCTGTCTACCTCTAGAGTGTATAATGTGTATCTGTCTTGTGTTCACTGATTTGTCCATGTCATGATCATTTGTCACGTTTCCTTTAACACCACCCCTCGCTGTTGCCTGCCTGCATCCAGGTACCCGTAGCCTCTTGGTTTGACGACATGTCTGACACGGAGCTGCTGGATTTGATCCCGTTCTTCGAGAGACTAAGTAAAGTGGACGACGTGTACGCGGTGCTCAAACAGCAGAGGACTAGCAGCTAGCGAGGTCGACGGGGCAGCTTTCACCACGGGGCCAGGGAGGCTGGCGGGGTCCCGGAGCGCCACTTCCCTGCTACATGGGATCTGCTGCTGGCTCGCTCCTCATCACCTACCCAGAATTCCATTCGCAGGTGGTTTTACAGAGATCTTGATGGAAACCTGGTATGGCTAGAACGATGGAACTGTGAAGGACTGCTTTATCTCTCACACAAACAAACATGAAAAAAGAAATGTATCTTTTTTTTTTAACACTTGAAAATGTGTTATTTCTTCTTTTATAACTTTTTTTTTTTCCACTTTAAAGGTTAAGGTCAAGGGATGCCCTGTTTAAAAAGATTATTGCTGATGTTCGACTTTGTTTTTAAAGACCATACAGTAGATTATTACATTTATTTTGCTGAGGATGGTGCCAACATTTTTGCAAGTAGCCTCATGTTTCATGGGTTTACATTGCTGAACGCGCGTTTTAGGGCCGTTCGGAGTGTACGGATTTTTCAAGCTACTCGGAGAACCAGAATTTCTCCCCAGGCGTTCATAAGAGCCGAGGGAACTTTTTGATTCATTCCAAAACAGGGTGGGGAACGAGCCTGACACTGAGCTGCCTCCATGCAGGCCTGTATTGTTAAAAGAAAGCAGTTTTGTTTTGTATCATGCTTTCATTCTGTCTAGTTTGTGTGCTTAAGTTGTGAGATGCTTTTATAGACCGGCCCAGTGTGTCTTTCTGCTGGCCCGTGTCCGATAAGAACGGTCACATAGAAAGTTGGAGCATGAAAGGAAAACCAGACGTAGTGCGTTTTAGAGCTGAACATTTAATCCAAATTCTTTTTTTTTCTCTCTCTCTCATTTTTTAAAGAAAAGGAAATGTTTAATTTTTGACATATTTAAGACTCTAAAACCTCTCAGCTCCTTTGTCTGCTTTCTTCAAGATGAACTACGTCAGTAAATTCCTCATTGGAATCTGCTGTTCGTGTAAATCGTGTCTGTGTAGAAGTTACTACGCAGGTCTCGAATGAAGCATGAGCTGATTTGCCAGAATGTCAGTGCTGTTCTTTTAAGGCATTATTTTCCCCAATGAGGTCACCTCAAACAGTGGGAATGCCAATCACGTAGCAAATGAGGCTTTTTTTTTTTCTTTTTAACCATCCCAAATGTAAACAGTTATGTCATTATTTTCTTTCCCTGATTTTAACTTCTTAATGGAAAAATGGTGTATGTTATACAATCATGTTCAGATTTCAGACTTTATGGATGTTCCAAAGGGAAGCAGGAAGCGCATCGGTTGGTAATAAGGTTTCTGTTCTCAGGATAGTGGATAAAAGGAGATAAAAACATCGTTAAAGAAAATGACACCGAGCATGCTTACTGTCCATCACTGAGGCCAAGGTTGCTCTCTTCTATGACCCAAGTGCTCTGTATCAAATCTATAAATTCATAACCGTTTGTGACTTTTATTATATTACTTGAAAAAAAGTAAAGCATTGTTAAACCAGAATCTGATCCAAAAGTGGACGTCCATTTTACAAGAGCCTTTTTATCATGAAACACTCTGTCCTGGGTGCCTAAGTGTTGGCCGCGCAGCCTCGCCGGCCTAGCCATGCCAACGAACGTGGACGGTTCAGGCTTAGCACTATCAGATGGACTATTTCGCAAGTGTTGATGCTGTGAGATTTGGTGATATGTTCAGATAAGATAATCAAGAGAAGACAGGAGGACTTTTTGATGATGATGATGATGATGATAATAGTGACAACGATGGCGACAATGATGTTTGTAACGTTGGTGTTTTGTCTTTTTTTTTGTAAAAGATTTTGTACATTGGCATGATAACGGTATGGCCATGCTGATTTTCTCGACTTGCGATAATGAGTGTTGAGCTGCACCGAGAGCGAGAGAGAAACTAGCCTAAAGGTTTTAGTCATGCTTCATTCTTACAAGCACAACTGTTTTTATTATTATTTTTTTCTTCCGTCTGTATATGAACCTGTCCCTGTATTTTTCTCCTTGTTAGTGAAAATTGAATCGGATGTCCAGATTACTCTAGATTTAATATATTTTTGACATCAGATTATACGTTACACAAGTAGATCGGTACTAACCCTGGATACACAGTGTTTAAAATCTTAAGACGAAGACTCCAGGTGCAGCAGCCTGCTGATCTGCATGTTTTTCTAAACTGTTCTGTTCACTGTCCTCTCTGATCGCATGTCGTTTTGATACAACGTCAAAACGAAACCGAATCCCATATCTGGTGACGTGGTACATTCCTGAAGACCTCCTCAATCTCGTAGATCTCCCTTATTTATTTTACAATCTTCTATAACAGGTTTTGTTGGTGTCCACTTTACATAACAAGTCTATGCTTTTCTCCGCTGATTTCTGTAACCCTGGAATGCTGGTAAATGTAATCAAGCACTTAACTGATCTCAAAAGCGATCTGGGATGGTTCTGAGCTCTAGAAAAGAAAATCGTGATGATGATCTGTAATGTCTTTTTCAGATTGCTCTGATCTTTTATGCTGGCCTTTTGGGAAGACACTGCCGTTTTACATCTTTTATCCTTTTTGAAGATGTCATTGTACGATCAGGGTAATAAGCCACAATTGCTGAAGCATTGGAGGCTTTTTTCCAGCACAACACCAGCACCGATAGCTTGTTACTTAGGATCAACACTCCTCTACCCCTGAAAGTAGGAGTTTATGCGAGTAGGAGTGGTATAAAATCTTTCATCTAGATTGACCTGATAAAAGTGCATCACAGTATAGATCAGCAGTCCTGTTCCAATAAAAAAAATTAAAAAAAAAGACTAAGACCTAAGCCAGGCGTTTCAGTGTAATGCTCGACTCGGGTTTTTAGATGAAATTGCTCCCCCTGGAGTTCAGTTTCATGCAGTGTTTTATGACTTTTATCACTACAGTTCTTGATGAACTATGAGAGTCACTATGCAAGTAAAACTGATGTGAAATCAGTCCTCTGCCCCAGTCATACTGTATCAGAATTTAACAACCGAACCACTGGCGCTTTTCTTTCCTGCTCTTATTTTAGTGTTAAAACTTTTGATGAAAGGAAAGAAAAAAAAAACACAAATACACAAAACTCCAATCAGGAATGGGTGCTAGTTTCAGTCGATTATAACCAAGTACTAAGGCATACTATATTCATACTTGTCGCTCTGGCAGTGTCTTCTGAATTCATGTCGAAGCAGTGTAGCCAACTCCTGATCCGAGGTTTAACTGTCTGTCTACTTTGATATTCTCAACTACAAGAGTAACACAGTGTATATAGCCATTTATTTAACATGTATACCTTCTGCTTTTTTTATTTGTTGTATTGTACTGCCCCCTCTTTACTACATTTAAACACACCGCATTCATCCCAAACATCTGTAATCTGTATGGTAATTTGTGTAGGGCAAACCAATTCAGCATTAATGGCTAGAAAAAGTTCTGTTTTTTTTTTTTCTTTTCTTTTCTTTTCTTGTTCTGTGATTTGGAAATAGGAAATCCGAGTTTAAATTAAGTCGGCTGTAACCTAGTCATGAAACTTTTGTAATTATTAATTGTATTTTACTGTACTGAATGAGCTATATCATAAATGAAACTGATGGAAAAAAAATTGTGGGTTTGTTGAATGTGTAGCAAGGTGAGACATAACAAAAGATAAAAAAAAATGACGAAGCTTGATTGGTAAAGTTTTTTTTATTATGATTTTTTTTATTTTTTATTGGAGGTTATATGTAAAGCAAAGAAACAGGACTACTGCTGACTAAAAGAAACTTTTAAAACATATAAATGATGCAACAGGTCATACTGCTCAAGAAAATGATTTCTATTTGTTAAATGACATGATAAAAAGTATTGATTTAGTAAATATTTCTGCCTTGCTCTCAATATACTAGCGATCATTATTCAGCCTTCATATGAACCTTTTGGCCCTGTGCTTTTCTTCACCTGTGTAAACGTATAGCTCGCAAAATTCCTTTAATTTGCAATCCATAAACAATTATTTAGAAAAGGTATCTATACAAAGGACAATGTACATAAATGTAAAATAATAAAACAATTCCCTCGCAACTAATTTTAGTGTTGGCTCCCCAGACAAAAAAAAAAAAAAAGAAAGGTCAGCAGCAGTCTTTATCATCTCACAAAGTTGTGCACCAGGACTAATGAACCTTAGCGTAAAAACCAGATAGTTAGTCGACAACTAACTATCAAAAGACTCTGATAATGTCTTTTGTGCAACAGGTGCAAGCAGAATGCAACTTTGACACTCCCATGCTCCAGGGTGTCGACTGGTTATACTTAAATAATGGTGTCAATTCTGTCAGGTACTGATGCCACCAGTGGAACCTGCTATTCCATACAATCCTATGTTTTCCTATGAATTAAGATCTGACTATTTTAAATTCAAAGTGTCCCAGTGTTCCATCATGCTCGTCAAACCGGTCACACAGATTTGGCCCTAAGCACCCTACAGCTATCGTCCTAGATTACAGTATGTTCTGTTTGGAAAAACCAAAACAAAAGGCACCCTTGGAGCCTGGCCAGTTTTATGCTATGATGCATTCCTCCAGGTGCTCAACAATTGACAGTGATATTGGAGGGTGTGCCTATTTTTATTCTGCAAATAGTTCATGATCAATATGTGATGGATTCCCCTAATTACTGCAACTTACTGTAAGTCTACCGTCATTTACAATTCAGGAAAAAAAAAACTTCTGAGCAGACAAGAAGCCCCGATATGTAACAAATCATTGAATTTTCATCAGAAGGTAAGTAATATTGAAGTTATTATAGATTGATTGAAAAACTCCCTGCTCACAAATGCGGAAATTGTAAAATAAAGCTGGGTCCGATTCAGGCAGGGATTATCTGTAAAGGGGAGAAGACACATTATGAAATCAGTTTGATCAGGATTCTGCAATGACTGATTCCACTCAATATCAGCCTGACTATGCTTATGTGTAAATATATATATTTTTTATTTTTTTTAAGAAAAAGTTGCCATTTCAGGAGGGTCAAGAAACAGGGTAAGAACGCTTCAACACATTATTAAAACCAGGAAGGGTAGTGCAGAAGTGTCCAATTTTTGGAAGACACATAGTTGGAGATGAATCATGAATGGGGATCACTTGAACACTTAGTGAAGTTGCATGGTAAAAAAAAAATCTACAGTAGAATTTACAACTTGTCTTCACAAAGTAAGAGCATTTCCACACACACACACACACACACACACACACACACACACACACACACACACACACACACACACACACACACACAATGTGTTATGAACTTACAGGATTGTGGCCAGCTGTGTGGCCATAAGAAAACCACTTGTTAGTAAGACTAATCAGAAAAAAAAAGCTTTAGTTTGCTAGGGAGCATAAAGATTGGACTTAAGAGCAATGGAAATAAGGTCATGTGGTCTGATTAGTCCAGATTTATCCTATTCTAGAGTGATGGATGCATTAGGGTAAGAATAGAAGCACTTGATGCACCTATCATTTAGTGGCCACTGTCTGGAGGCAGTGTTTTGATATGGGTTGCTTCTGTTGGTTTGGTCTAGGCTCAGCAACATTATGTGGCAAAAAATGAAGTTAGGTGGTGACCTGAATGTACCAAATGACCAGGTTATCACATCTATGAAGTTTTTCTTCTCTGATGACACGGGCATATTGCAGGAATCAAATTGTGAAAGAGTGACTCTGGTGCATGAGGAATCATTTTCACACATGAACTGGTCACCACATTATGTGCTGTAATCGAAGCTAAATGTGACTGAATGAAATAGAGATTTGTTTTTTCCTTTTTGGCCAGGAAGTGTGTTTAAACAGTGTATGTTTTTAGGAACATTGATGCAGTTACAACATCTAATTATGTGGCTGCCATACAAAAAATATTTACAGGCTAAGATCTTAAGCTAATGTTGACATCAAATATCAAAGAGAAGAAAAATGTATGATTTGTATGATTTTGTTTGTAGCAAATGGGAACCAGATGGTTTTCAGAAACTGATGATCTCCAGAGAATTTCACAGAGTTTAAACATTTTATATATATAGTGAGTGACAGTTCTGTGGGAATATACGAATCAATTGTAAGACAGGTCAGAGGAAAATGACCAAATTTAGTTTGAGCTGCCAGGACATATATAGTAACGCATTGACGCGTGGGAAATCTTTATTTATTTATTTATTTATTTATTTATTTAAATTTATTTCAAATGTTCAACTTTGAATTTTTTTCCCTCTGACCTGTATTATCAACAATGTTTCCCCACCCACAGACCTGTGTAGAACTGTCTGCTGCACCAAAAGACAACACTTTAATGAAATTCCCAGAAGATCAGCAGTTACTCAACCAACACGGTCAATCTGGTACCAACATCCACACCATGATAAAATTCTTTAGCTTAATCTGAATATTGAATCTGATGCTCTGACCTGTATCTGCATGAGTTATTTTGCCTTATTTATTTTGCTGCCACATGATTGGCTAATGGCATGAATGTGGGGTTAAATGTGTTCCTAATAAAGTGGACATGGGTGTATATCTGTATAAGGTAATGTGCACAACTTGTAGCAGAAGCACGATGCCATTTGATACTAATTTAAACATAGTCTGTTGCTGTTTACTCAATTCCATTTACTGTCGATTTCTATTGATTATTTATGTTTAAATAATAATACTTGCACATAATATTCTCATACTGTATTTTGAACATAAAGGTTATGTGTATTTCTCCCCTGTGTTCTCTATATATCATGACCTTCCAGATCATGATCTTATAACTTCACAATACTAAAGTCTTAATATTTGCTTATGCTATTATATTTTTCTTAAGATCCACCAAGCTTGACTTACTTTTTGACATTAAGGTTTGCTGTGCTTTTGACCTTTCCTGCATCAAACACAACAACACCGTTCATGTCCTCTGATGTGTGCTTGAAGGTGAGCTTGTGCACTGAGCCCATTTTCTCCAGGAGAACTCTGGGCCCAGGTTTCAGCACCTCTCCATTCAGAGTCCAAATGGGTGATTTCACCACAGGAACAGAGACCTCACACACAAAACATGCTTCCTCTGGAGCCGACACCTCCACATCCTGCAACTCCTGCACCATCAGGATCGGCTGGGCTGATGCAAACACAAGAATAAAAGCAAACGTTTATTATACTTTCCATTATAGGTCCAATGGCATTATCAATTTTCTTAGTTTTTTTTTTAAAGCTCCATAGCCATATTATTCTTGTCAGGAATGCAGTGGATCTTGGGATCTATCCCAGAAAAGCTGGACATAACACAGGAATACGCCAGTTTATCACAGGGCCCTATTTACATGGATTCAAAACCAGGGCATTTATCTTTGTGCCTCATAGAATGTTCTTGGCAGATGGGAGGAAAACAGAGAACTCGACAGAAATACACATGGACATAGAGGCATTTGTTTTGTTTTGTTTTTTTAACACAGTGGCATAGTGGTTAGCACCATGGCCTGACACCTCCAGGGTTGAGTATTCGATTCCCACATTGCGTGAGTGCATGTATTGTAGTGTGCATGTTCTTTCCAGGTTTCATCCCACAGTCTTTGGCTCTGCGAAGGATTGGCAAATTACCAAATTGGATATTTCTCATTTACATAATTCCATAGTCTTCTATACTGCTTATCCTATATCCAGGGAAGCCGGGAGCCTGTCCAGGAAAACTTTAAGCACAATGTAAGGTACACCTTGGAGAGGGTACCAATCCATTGCAGGACACACATGCACACACCACAGGCAATTTGAGAACTCCAATTAGCCGGATCTTCATCTGTCTTTGGACTGTGGGAGGGAACCGGCGGGAAACTCACCAGGAGAACATGCAAACTCTACACACACAGACCCAAGGTGGGAACTGATCCCTCAACCCGGGAGGTGTGAGGACACAGCGCAAACCAAAACGTGCATACCTGACATGAATGACTACGCAATTAAATATTTTGAGACAGGCTTGCTTTTTTTTTTTTTCTACTTTCACCTATCCCAGTGGATGACTGGGTGGGTTAGTGGTTAGGATCGTTGCCTTGCACCTCCAGGGTCCTGGTTCGATTCCCATCTCGGGGTCAGTGTGTGTGGAGTTTGCATGTTCTCTCCATCCTTCTGTTTCCTCCCACAGTACAAAGATATGCAGACTAGGCTCATTGCTGTTCCCATGTTGTGTGTAGTGTGTGAATGAGACTGTGCGCTCTGTGATGGATTGGCACGCCGCCTAGTTCCCTATGTATAGGATAAGGTACTTATGACCCTGTACACTATAAAAGATGAATTACCTATCCTCAGAGGTGTAAAAAAGAAGAAGAAGAAAAAAAAGTCGTTATGACAACTCTGACTTACTTTTTAAATTAGTCTTTTCTTTCTTTCTAATCAATAATTATTTAATTATGATATATAATTTCTTATATATATTTTTTGTCATGCCCACAGTCACTACAGATAATTTGAGCAAATCGCTAATAAAAACGGAGCAAAAAGAAAAAAAAATCCGTTAATAGATCACGTGACTGGATTAGCACACAAGCTAGTTAAAAAAATATCATTTTAAAGTGCGTATAGTGCATACAAAACAACTAGTTTTCCTGAAGACGTCATGGTTTCGACCCAAAGGTAATTAAATATAACACTTACTTGAAGGGTAAGAGTGTGTTTGGGTTTTGTTATCAGTAATTAAGCAGAGGTAACTCATTTATTGCACTAACAGATATTGTAGCTAATTTGGACGCAGCATGTTAGCATATATTAGCTTGCCGACTATAGTGTCGTTTAGCGCTTAATTTGTTTGTTTATATGTTTATATATCCAATTTCGCACTCTATAACATTATGAAATTAATTACATCCTGTATTATTGCTTAATGTATCAATGAAACTGTAGTTCGTTTTTTATTCTGTGAAATAAATATTTTATCCTCTAACATAAAGCCTCTTAAATTCACTTAATTTTTTCCCATTATAATGCAGTTTAAGTATATTAAATTGCATGGACTCAGCTACTTAATACTTTTATATGAGATTTCGTTTTTCTTTCACTATAAGGTACTTTAAAATTCACTAAATCAGCCACAATTGGGCAAGCATTACCATGTATATTTATGTTATTTTCATAGTCATTTTGTATATTTCTGTTGGTAAACATTTTTAAGGTCTCAGAAGAGCAAAACAAACTTTTTCGATTAGCATTAACAGGCAACTTAAACGGTTCTGAAAGTCTGTAGGCACGTTTGGGAGTCTTTAACTTTAACCACTAGATGGCAGGATTGGTCCTTTAATTATAAGCTATACGCTCAAAAGTGTGTGGACACATGAGGATCACATACATATGCACAGGCGATCCTAGAGTCTGTTGTGGCCCTAGGCAAAATTTTATTTACTACCGCAGAGCCTGCAGAAGAACTGGGGTGTTATTTCAACCTTGAGAATTTTGCTTTGTGTGTGTTTATATATTGGAATTGTATATTACATATATTACATATATATATTGGAATATTATATATTACAGAAATTCTATTTGTGTGTTTCTGTAGGAATATAACAGTAGGCAAGGATTAAGGTCTGACAATACACTGGAGCAGTGTGTGGAGCGACAGCAAGTGACAGTAGCATGCAGGCCTCAAGATCTGCATTGTGGGTAACCTCTAGTAATAATTTCATTTGTCAGCCTTCTGGAGCCCCAAGCACTTGCCTGCCTTGCCTGTTGACAGGAAGTGCCTCTGCCCATATGTGGTTCATTCTCAAACTCTTGCCCCTACTTGGAAAGCACACAATTGCATAGGATGTCTTTGAAGGCTGTAGCATTATTTATCATTTCTCTTTACTGGAACTAAGAGACTCAAACCAGTTCCAGAATGACAGTGCCCCTTTGCATAATGTGAGCACCATCACGACATGGTCTTACAGCAGCAAGCACCAGTGTCTGACCTCACGTTTTTTCTGTGTTTTATTTTTTATTTTTTTAACTAGAAGAGCACAAGACCCCACAGCCACGTTTCAAAATCTAGTGAAAAGCCTTTACAGAACATTCACTCACTCATGATCTATACCGTTTGTACATGTTCACAGGAGGCCTGGAGCCTATTTCAGGGGATTCAGGGCATGAGATTCCTTCTAATAATCCTTCTCAGGGCAGTCAAGTACACACACTGAAGGTAATTTAGGAAACATCTACCATGCATGTCTTTGGACTGTGGAAGGAAACCAGAGCAAGTAAAGGAGGAGAACATGCGAACTCCACGCACACAGACCCAAAGCAGGAGTTGAGCTCTCAACCCTGGAGGTGTGAGGCCACAGTGCTAACCACTAAAGGTATGTCCCTGCTTCACAGAATAGTGGAGATTACTTTTAAATAACACGTACGGATTTACATAAGTATGTAACAACAATCAGTTGTTATTTTAAGACGGGAAGGTCAACTGTCCTGGAATAGTTCTTTTAAGAACAGTATTGTCAAGTGAATTTGCAAAACCCCTCACCACCATGAGCACCGTCACTCATGAAGACCTTACCAGGAAAGCAAGACCAAAACTTACCTCTGCTGCAGAGAAGTTCATTTAACAGTTCATTTGGAAGTTCATACAGTAGTTACCAGCCTCAAAGATCACCAGTTAACAAACAGCACTTCAGATTAGAGCAGTCATAGGCTTTACAAAGCATCAATTATGTGAAGGAGATTATTTTGGATACTTTCAACATTGGTTTACAACGTAGAAAGAAATAAAAATTTAAGGTGTGTCCAAACTTTTGACTGGTTGTATAGACTTTAGATTTTTCAGTTGAATTCATGTTGATGATTACAGAAGCCTTTTTAAATCCACTTCTAAATGGATATGTAAATTGACAACTGACTTCCTCACCTTCTACAGTGAGCCGTGCTGAGGATGTGTTTTCCCCGACCTGCACGCTGTACATGCCCGCGTCCTCCATTGCGACCTCCTGAATCACAAGTTTGCGATAACAACCTTCACTGCAGATCTCAAAGCGCTCTGAGGGCAGGATCACATTAGGACCTTTATACCAGCGAATGCTACAGCGTGGGTTGGACACGGTGCAGTCCAGTAAGGCCCGAGTGTACTCCAGAGCCGTTTTATCCTCCAGCGGCTTTACAAAATTCACAGGTAGTCCTGTAAGAAATAATGATGTGGTAAGATCTAAGCACATTTACAACTCTGAGACAAGGAAAGTGAAATACTTACTCTCCACCTCTAGGTAAGCTATAGACTCGACATTCTTGGCAACAAACTTGATTTCTCCTGAATCCTCTCCCTTAACGTTGCACATAAGAAGGAAGTGTTTGGTTCCTGGGTTACAGGGTTAGATATGACAGGCATTACAGTCATCTTGAATTATTAGGTGAAAAAGGTTAGAAATTTCTTGATCATGTTGAATGGTACTGAAATGTCCTACGTAAATTAAACATCGATCAAACGCAAAGCAAATGAGGATGGACATTGATGAGAAGCTATTTTCTAAATATGACTTAATGCATAAGGGATCGGTTTATACCTTCCTGACGGATCTTGATGGTGCTTGTAGGTTTGATTTTCTCTCCATTCTTAAACCACTCTCCAGGTACATCATCCAGAGACAGCTCGCACATGAACACAGCATTCTGGTCCTCTTGAATATCCAAGTCTTCCAGACTGTGTAACACCTCCAAGTCTCTCTCTGTAATTACAAGTAATTACAAAGCTCCAGCCACAGTCTTTAATCATACAGTCTTATGCAAAAGTTTAGGCACACCTTGATAAAAAACAGATTTTTTTTGTGGAAAAGATGTTAACACGGTCTCTCTTGTAAATGGAAAAAATGCACAATATTTTCAGTAAACCTTGGTGCATAGTTACTTTTTATGCCATAAATTGAACAAAGATAAAAAAATAAAAACATTATTGTGGCACTGTGCAAAAGTTTGGGCACCCTAAGATTTCCAGAGTCTCAGATTCTTTTTACAAGGTTTCAGACTAAAGCCAGATTAAACTAAATTGTTTACACATCTAATGCTTTAGGCACAGGAGAGAGCCCAGTACCATTTAGTTTTTATTTACTTCGGAGTGTGTCTCAAACAGTGGACATTGATAAGTACTTAATTCCCATCATCCACTGGATCACAACCTAGGAGTGATCAGATCATCACTAGACCACTGATCTACCAATAAAAATGTGCCAATGCACTCTTATTCTAAGAGCAATAATAAGTACATAATGAGCACAAATGTGAGAAACTAGAACTGTAAAGAAAGATGAGACTGGTGTTGATATACAAAATATTCCTGGTGCCACCAGTGGAATTTCACAATTGCCCTCAAGTTAAAGCAGGGACAACAGTAACACTTGGCTTTTTCCTGCAGGTGGCAGTGTTGTATCGATAGACAGCAAGCAGTGCATTTTTCCGAAGAAATACGCACACAGCACTTTGTAGCCATGTTATAATTTTATGACTGTGAAGATGTTCTTTCCTTACCGTAAACTTCCACAGAGCAGGAAGTGGTGGCATCTCCGGCATCGCACACATACACGCCCGAATCTCCCAGACCGCACTTCAGGATCTGCAGGAAGCACTTCCTTCCCATGGAGTATATACGATGATTCTTACCTGGCTTAAGTTCCTCTCCATTCTAGGTCAGACAAGAACACCACTGAACCTTGGGCTAAGAAGATTTGTCATAGATAGAACTGGAATATCTTATCATGATGAAAATGAAACTTAATGGTCATTAACATATGACTAAGTAATGATTGTTATAAGGTCCATAATAACGTGTTATTATGATCCATCAAATCCTAAGAATATTATTCATAATATTAATAACAGAAAAGGCACTTAATATGGCAATAATAATAATTATAACAACACAAGCAACTTGTCAAAGTCTTTTATTTGTGTAATTCAGCAGTTTTCTTACCTTTGTCCACTTGACAGTGACATTGTATTTGGACAGCTCACACTCCAGGGTGGCTCCTGTACCCTCTGGGAAAGTGCTATCCTCCAGCTTTTTCAAAATGGACACTGGTGTTTCTAAACAAATTGGGTGGAAGATGTTTTTTAAACAGAGGATTGAAGAAATGTAGGTCCAACAATACTATGAGTTATGTTTCTCATATTACAGGAGTAGTTTAGCAGTTATTGGGCTGTACTTGTGACTTATAGCTCATGAAATGCCAGCAACACCAGTGACCTTCTTTCATGCCCTGGAAAAAGAACCCAAACCCTTGTCCGCCAAATTATATAGATGCCTGTTTTAATGACTGAACGAGTTTGTTTGCATGGATGCACACGTAATTTTTTAAGAGTTCCTAATTTGATCTATTATATATATATGGTGATATTATAATGAGAGACTTTTTCCTAGTTATGTACACGTGTTCCACCTTACATTCATCGACCCTATGTTCAGCTATACCTATCATCATTATATCTTGTTGCATTTTATAACATTTTGCAAGCGACTTTCATCCACTGCCTCATTTATTAATAATGAATCATTATTTGCACAGCAGTGTTTAGTGATTTAGTGGCATTGTATGTGCTGGGATGTGTGGAGGGTTAAAACGTCTGCAGGCTGAAACATCTTGTTGATGAGAGAGCTCAAATGGGAATGACCAGACTACTTTAAGCTGTCAGGAAGTCTACAGTAACTCAAATAATCATGCTTTACAACCTTGGTGAGCAGAAAAGCATCATAGACATCAAACAGTGAGCTGCACAACGGCAGAAGACCAAATCAGGTCTTGTCAGTCAAGAACAAGAATATGAGGCTTTGTCAGTGTCCCCATCATTCTGTGTAAACTTTAGAGACTGTTGTATATGAAAATCCTAACTAATACACACTGTATATGGCAAATGGGAAAATGTGTATTTCATACCATCGAGTTGCTGAGGGGCAGCAAAGATCTACAAATATGACCAAAAACGTGCAATATAGCTAACAAATTGGATAAGGTTGGGCAACTCCAAAGCATTCATGGCAGTTAATAAAAAAGAGACGAACAACATAGTGCATTATAAAATATTTCTCATACTGTTTTAATCTGTGCTCCTCCAACTACATCTAAAGATTTTTTAGTATAGAATGGAGTTCAGTATGAAATATAAACTGGTACCTGTTTTAAATATAAAGTAAGTTTCAGCATTGAATGTATAGATTAAACTTCCTATTTCCATACTGTTACACCTGTGCAGACATGTACAGTATGTGGCACACAGATTGCATTAGGCTGACCTCCATAGCTGTTTTCAAGTGCTTAAGAGCCAGATATTGCTAATCCAGTCTGTAGTATAATGATGGACTGAATGTAACCAGACTTAACTTGGCAATGGTCGAGTATGCACAGAAAGCCCTTTGTTGCAGTGGCATTTTCAATCTATTGTCATCCTCACTGACAGCTCACAGACTCCAACAGATAAGCTCCATTGAGTGACTTGGCATAGAAGAGATTACCTTACATACTATGAACGTATGCTTGATGAATGTTTGAAAAGTTTCGGTAGCTGCACTCTGGCCATGCGATCAAAATCTTTTTATACGTGTAAGTCGACACGAAGGAAGGGCCGCAGTGAAAGCCGTTAATCCATTCCATTGTACTGCCATCACCGTCTGAAATTTAACCATCTTGCATCATGTTGACTTGCATCATGCCTCAGAGTCTTACCCCCTACAGTGACTGGCCTACTCCTGACTGAATTCCACCCCTTATAAGTTAATTGCTATCAGACATCTTTTGCAGTTATGAACTATTTTGGTCATCTGTGTATTATGCAATGCATTCAGGATTTAATTATAAAAATATTTTAAAAGATTGAGTGTAAATATTGTTTTTGAACGGCACTTTGTCAAAGCAGCATAAGCAGCAGTGGAGTCTATTGTGTGTTTGCATTAGATAAGCTGCAACAATTTAGTTTAGCTGTGAAAATGTACCAGTATAGTAGTACGCAATAAATAATGGAAAAACAGTTGCAGTTTTCTTTGCAATATTGCTGAATGTTGATGATTTTAAACCTTACTTCTTACTGTACATAATTTCATATAAATCATATCAATATACATTAATACAATAAATGATGGATTGTAAATCTCAAAGTTCTAAGCAAATACTGTTTTCTGGTTTCACTAATCATGGGATTTTATTAATCAGAGTGTTTACCTTTAACAATAAGTCTAGCAGATGATCTTGCATTTTCGGTAGAGAATGTATAGGTTCCTGTGTCCTCCAGCGACAGGTTGGCTATGGTCAGGCAGTGCACGCTGCCTTTGGTAGTCATGCGCCAGTGGTTGTTGTTTTTGAGGCGGTTTCCATCCTTTAGCCACATTCCTTCAACATTGCTGTGTGTCAGCTCCACCTCGAAAGATGCTGTCTCACGTTCAAATGTTTGGATTTCGCTCAGTCCTTTGCATATTTTAACCTTCCGTGCTATGTGCAAATGAAAACAGTAGTAATAAGAAATCACAGGTGCATTTACATTGTTAAAGTATGTTTTTCGTGGGTAATGGACTTAGGAATAGATTTTTAGGGATAGACAGTGTTTATAATGTATTATAAAGTGTTCTCAAACAGACAGGCATTCCCCATAGAAAAAAATTAAAAATAGTTTATTTATATTGGTTGGTGACACCACCCTAGAGTTTGAAGGCCAGTGCATATATTTAGCTGCTATGAAAAGAGATCCAAATTCATACGAGGTGCCAATGACGAGCAAAGCACTGACATTACCCTACCACACACACACACACACACACACACACACACACACACACACACACACACACACACACACACACATTCTATATATATATATAGCTGCATGATTTAATGAAAAAAATCACACTGCCATTAATTTGACACTTAATGCTCCTGGGATTTAAACTGCAATAATTATTTATTAAGTGAATCATTTTGTTTTTAATTGTATTTGTCTAGGTTAACAGAAAATGATACAAATACTTAAATTACTGATGAACTTTACATAAATTCTCCATGCGTATATTATCTCTAATAAATTGTAGCCTTCAGAGATTAAATAATTGCACAGGTCCATATTGTGATTCCGATTTGTACACAATTAATTTTGCACCACTATCTACCAGCTTGGTTTATTGCTGTGAACAAGGATTTTTAACAAAGTTAAGGGGAGGGTATTGATATTAAACTATTAAATGTATTAAATGATATTTAATACATTTAAATGCTTGGTACAGCATTGGCTTGGTACAGACCTCGGTTTTGAAGTCACAGTTTGGCGCGCTTTTGGTAATAACTAACTAACTACTAAAAACTAAAAAATAGTAAACATTAGTAAACTGGACATAATTTGCTAAAAAACTAACAAATTCACATGAAGGCATATAAAAAAAAACCTCTACATCTTAGTAATTAGGTACGGTAATTTGTTTCACAAATCTGATAGTTAGGACTGACTGTCCACACTCTAATTTAAAAGTGACCAGGCTCTGTTCAGACCACCAGCCCAAATCTGACAAATTGTTAACCTGTCTGCATTGGTCGCTGTGGTAACAATGCCGGAAGCTCTTTTGCAGCATAATATTTCCTAATATTTCACCCTGTTTCAGTACATTCAATCTACCTCTGCCTGCACTGATGCATCAAAAGTGGTATCAAACATTTAACTTTATCCTCTGTCCAGGGTCTATTGTTCTCCATTTCCATACTGCAGTTATGCGAGTCGCTCATTCTGAAGACAAGATTAATTTAGCCACACAAAAAATTCAAGGGCATAGCTTTTACAATGCAGAAAAAAGACCCTCCTCTAAAGCATAGCAACTTAACTTTCTATAGAATTATAATTATTATTTCCATCTCAACTTCTTCCATTGTCTCCCTGCTCATTTGTCAACCATGTATCCATGTCCGATACCACGTTATCAAACGCAAATGTCAGGTTGCGAGTGGTGTGATGGACAGTTTGAAATCCAGTTTGAGCAGGAAGTTTGTCCAGCTTGAGGCACATCTCTAGGAATACGATTTGAATTTGATTTCAGATCGGATTAGCAAAAATCAGATTCTTTTCAGATTTTTCTGATTACTGTTCAGACTACATGAAAGCAATCTGATTGCAATCTTATTCCAATCAGGATATGACAAAGATTTAATTTGTTCTGGAGGTCTAAACAACATTTTAGTTATTAATAGCAAATGGTGCAACCAGTGGTTCTTTTAAATAAGGAATATTTTCTT
Source organism: Clarias macrocephalus (assembly GCA_011419295.1). Taxonomy (NCBI): domain Eukaryota; kingdom Metazoa; phylum Chordata; class Actinopteri; order Siluriformes; family Clariidae; genus Clarias; species Clarias macrocephalus. The sequence goes on along the minus strand of JAAGKR010000178.1, from coordinate 58,645 downwards.
ATTCATGTTTTTAAAACATCATACTATTACTTATAGATGGTACAATTACTATTTTTGCACAACTTAGTGACCTTTTTTTTTCAACAGAGAAAATTGGAAGCATATATTTTATGTTGTTAAGTGCCACAACAATTGAGAAGATCTAACTGTGCACTTTGTATTGGCAGTCCACAATGTACAAGGTATTCAACAGGTTTAAAAGGCTGTCATACATATGTTCAGTATTGCTTAGGATATTTAGGAAATCACGTTAAAGCTGAAATCAACCGAATTTATGATTTATGGAGCAAATAACCAACACTTGTAAAGCTGGATTGTATTCACTCGTATTACAATTTGGACCAAATGGCACGGTATGAATATACTTACTGGTACACCCCTACCAATAAGTAACTCAAGTGTGCTCTGGTATTTATCAAGGGAAGTGTTACTTTGCTACTTTAATATTGAGTTACTGTCCACTGGTTTATGGTTTGTGGTGCACCATGTGCAACATTTATAATTTACTGCCAAGTGAATATGATTTTTTCGAATAAGAATTCAGAGAATGCTCACAATGGCAGAACTTATCCTAATTGGGGACAATATGATGAATGTGGACCGAATTCAATCTCTGAATTAGAAGGAACAATCTCGAGGCTTTTTCATTACCGCAAATTCTGTGATTTTGGAATTTGTGATTTTGGAATTTCTGCAGTAATCTTGACACTTTCACAGCCAAGTCAAATGGAATGAATGGCAGCCACAAGAAGACCTTTATCCAGCCCTTGATCTGGTTCTTTTTTGACCTGCTTAATTGGATTGTCCTGGCCTTCTGATCTTGTGTCAATACAGAAGAGTGCTCTTTGGGAATCATCTGTCCCTCAGCTGTTTCTGACTGTCAAACCGTGGAACAAGCGTCACTGATGGCACTCTCATATTACTCTTACTCAGTTAATTGAACTGGCATAAAGAAAACAACAACAGCAACAAGGGCTCGGTGTCACAGCGGCGTCGCCCGCAACCACGGTAAACAAAGCATAACAACACATAGTGACAAATAGACAGCAGTGCAGACTCACGTTCCACGGTGACCTCGGCTTGTGTGCGGTCATGAAGGGTTTCACAGCTGTAAGTCCCACGATCAGAAAGGGCAAGATTGTGGATTGTGAGTGTATGCTTTTGGCCACTCTGCTGCAGGGAAAACTTAGGTCCTGGGTGAATGACCACACCTTGTCTCATCCACTGCACTTCATCAGATTCCAGGCTCAGCTCCACCTCGAGGGTTGCCTCCCCAAACTCCTCTGCCACCACTGACTTCATTTTCTTTGTGAACAGCACCTGTTTCTCTGTAGACAGTCAGTCTCTAATTGGTCATCAATGTCTAGACATGTTTTGAAAACAAACCCTACCATAAAGGTAGGCTGTGGTACAAAGAATCTCTTGCATATGCCTGCTACATATACTGCGATTCTTGTGTCCCTAATGCTGTGAACAGGAGAATGACCATTTGCCTCTGTCAGTTAATAGTGGAATTCTAACTGGAGAAGCTGCTAAGTGCAAATCATTATAGGCCCCTTTTCAACAACCACGTCTGAAGGGGTCATTATTTATTGCAAATATGTTGCCATGGCAGTAAAGACCTGTACAAGCTCTCAAAGAATTTATCTAATGCCCCTGTTTCACACGTTTCATCAGTGTAATGGAAATGTTTGACCTATGCTTTACATCCAAAACATTTCAAGAACATTTTAAAAATAAAACCTTTCTGGCTTTTCAGAAATTAAATTAGAATGTTGTTCCGACATGTTGAGTTTAGAACAAATATAATTAAACAATTGTAAGAAATGTAATTAATTAGCAATAAATAATCTCTCACCTTGAACCTGTAGAACAGCTTTGGATACTACTCCTTCTGCTTCTGCTGTTAGCTTGCAGCTGTCTGATAACTGGCAGTTTCTGATATGCAGCGTGTGGCAGAGTCCATTACTTGAGATTTTAAACTTCTCATTCGATGTAATGGGCCGGCCATTCATACACCAGACCATCTTTGCATCTTCTGGGGAAACTACACACTTGAATGTTGCACCTTCTCCTTCCATTACAGCTATATTGTACAGCTCAGCAATAAACTCCACAAAACGGGGTGCTTAAAATAACCAGAGAAGACATATTGGAAGAACAGGATAGATCATTTTTATTGATCTTGAAGGAACTATTGCTCAAAGCAATACGCATAAACCAAAATGGATACAAAATTTTTAAAAACCTCATAACAATACAACACAAAACATTACACCTAATATTGTGTAGGTTCCCATTGTGTCTGGGAAGCTCTGGCCCCTAGTGGCATGATACCATAAAATCTCTGAGTATGTGCTGTGGTGTCTTTCAAACATCGATCTTTTTGGTGTTGTAGGTTGCAGGGTGGAGCCTCCATGGATCAGACTTACTTGACCAGTGCATGAGCACATGGGATCAAGCTTGAGTGTTCCAGTGCATGGGATCAGGGATGGGTGCTTAATTGTATTTTTAATTAAACACCCATTGTATATTATTTTTTCAGTAATTTGTGCTGTATTAGCTTTTCTGTTGAATTAGGCTGGACAGACTGTTTTTTGGTCCCCTTGGGCATGGGACAGGCATGGGTACCCGTGATCCTGTCTCCAGTTTGCTTGTATATAATTGGTAATCAGTGTTAATGTGTGAATGTTATGATATAATTAATTAAAATAATTTTACTTAATTCAGATTTCAAATCTTAATTTAAAAACTTGAAAAAAAAAATTTTACTTGATTTTTTTGCTCTGTCAGTGTTGAATTATTGAGCTTTTGAACATGAAGACAAGCTTCTTCAGTGAAATATACTTACTTTTGACTACTACTGTTGCACATGTCCTCTCATCTTTTGACTCACACGTGTATTCTCCTGCATCAGCATCTGTTAATTTGTGTATTTTGAGGCTTCTTGCTTGACCATCAGCACGTATTGTAAAATGTCGATTTGGTGTGATTTCTTGGTTGTCTTTTAGCCACTGGACATCACCTTTGGATGTGTGCAGTTCACACGTCAAAACAACGTCGCTATCTTTGAGCCCTACAACATTTTGCAGTGGCTTGGAAAATTTTACCTTCATACCTAAAAGAAAATAAAACAGTTATAAATATCTTTAAATACATGATTAACATTTATAAGGACACTTTTATTAGTAATCCAAGATTAACACACGGCATATTATACACACTATTCTAAAATCTTTTTAAAAATTTATTTCACAATAATTGCATTGCCTAAGCACTTGAATATGAAGGGGTACCGATTTACCTTTGACTTGTACACTGAAACAAGCTTTGTCTGTGCCAACATCACACTCATATTCTCCAGAATCTGATTTTCTAAGATGGTTGATAGTGAGGTAGTGTGTACGGCCATCACTTGTGGCATGAAAACGATCATCTCTGATTTTCCTGCCTTCCTTTCTCCATTGCACCGAAGCATTATCTCTGTTAACCTGAGCACACAGTGTCACACTTTCCTCTTCATGGGCAGAAATGTTTATCTCTTCATTTTTGATAAACTTAAATGGTGGCTCTATTAAACAACAACAAAGACAAAATATTATATTTGGAGGTTAGCATTGCTTTATGCAGTGTTATTTCAGGTTCATATTAAGGTTAAAATGTATTGCCCTTATAGTCTGCTGATCATATTAAGGGAAGTCATGGTAAGCTTGCCTTTAACAGTCACCATGATGTTCATTTTGTCATCAATGGCATCACATGTGTATTCTCCTGAGTCAGACACCTGAAGGTTTGAGAGCACAAACTTTCTCATTGTGCCTCTTCTTTCAGTGTGGATTCTCTCATCTGCCTCCAGTACTCTCCCATTACAGAGCCACTGAACAGTGGCATTCTCCCGAGACACCTCACATTCAAGGATCAGCTCATTTCCAGTAACGAGTGAGTAGTGCTCTGGGGTCCTTGTTTTTCTTAGGATAGACACTGGTGCTTCTAAATAGAACATAAAATTAAGCTTTAGTGTATTGTGCATAAATACATATTTTTGCACCTACAGTACCGTAGCATGCGACTGAAATTTTTAACGTACCTTGCACCGTGACATTAAAGACAATTTTATCATCCTTTGAATTACATGTGTATTCACCAGTGTCCTCAATCTCTGCATTTAAGATAATCAAAGATCTGAAGGTCCCTTCTTCTTCAAAAGTGAAGTGATCATTAGCCACAATTTTCTTGTTGTCCTTGTACCAGAAGACTACACCATTTGCTCTGGAAAGTTCACACTTGAGCACAATGGCATCTGACTCGAGAAAATGCCTGTCTGTTAAGATATCATGTTTTTGCAGAAATACGAGTGGCCAATCTGCAAAAGAATAATAAAACACATTACTGGGACATTGGCAATAATGAAGCTAATCTGCTATTAGTAGTTTTAACAAAACCATACCATTTATTTTCAAACTGAAATCCATTACATCATCTTTGGCATCACATAAGTATTGGCCTGCGTCTTCGAGCCTCGATGAATGAATTGTTAACTGTCGTGTACTGCCGTCTTCAGTTATGGTTATATTACTGGTTTCCTCAATCTCTTCTCCATCCTTCTTCCAGCTGACTTCGGCGTTTGGTCTAGACACCTCACAATCAAGCACTATAGTTTCTCCAACAAATTTTTCAACTTCGTAAGCCATCTTCCTTGGTCGAATAAATCGAACTGGGGGTTCTGCACAAACAGAAATGGTCATCTTAAGAATTAGTTGTATAACAATTAAAATGCCAAAAAAAGAAATATGTGTAACATCAAGTCCACCAAATGGACAGTCTGTGGACACCTGACCATCACATCCATATGTGCTTGTTGAACATCCCATTTCAGATTTAGATTCTCATTTCCTTTTTTGATAGCCTCTAATTTTAAGGGAAGGCTTTTCTCTAGATTTTAGAACTTGGCTGCATTTCCAATTCAACTACAAGAGCCTTAGAGAGGTCAGGCACTGATGTCAAGTGAGGAAGTGGCACTTGGTTAAAGTGAGAGGGAAATTGTAATGCTACAACATGCAAAGACATCTATACATTTGTGTGATTCCAGCTTTGTGTCAACACTTTTGGGGAAAAACTACATGTGTGATGGACAGTTGTCCACAAACATCCGGCAACACACTATTTATTTTCTTTCCATCTTCCTAGTTGATTTGTTCAGGTAAATTACACCACCTGCAATGTTTACGAAGAATGTGACAGAGTCATCATTGGTGTCACACACATATTCTGCAGAATCACTGACTGTTGTCTCTGGTATAATGAGTCTTCTGTAAACACCATCAACTTCAAGAATTAGATTGCTGTTCTCTTCTACCTCAAGCCCATTTCGATACCAGCGCACAGAAGCATTGGCTCTGGAAATTTCGCAACTTAGAACCATTCTCTCTGACATTTGCTGGCAAAGTTCCATTTGGGATTGGCTTGGGGAAACTATGCGTACTGGGGGTTCTGTAGGAACAAATATAAGGAGGTCAGTACCTGATGCAATCAGACAAATAGAAATGTTATTTAAAACAGATCTACAAAGTATAACAAGTCTAAACAGGGTTGGGGTAACAGCAGAATACCATTTGGTATTGCATATTCAGAATGCCAATCTGAACTATCTATATGCAGGTCTGTATATGTACATTTTAAAGGCAGTATTGAGAATATACTTTAGAAATCAGTGTAGCACAATATCTAGAGAAAAAGCACAATGTTAAAACAGCAAAGTTGTTTCATTCCATTCAATTCAGTTTTATTTTTATCAATAAAACAATTGTCATTGTCGCAAAAAAGCTTTACACAATCAAAAGAATTATTGAAGTTTGTATGGAATGTGAATATGTATGAATCAAAATGGTCAGACAGTCCCTGATGAGCAAGCCGAGGGCAACAGTGGCAAGGAAAACTCCCTGAGATGGCAATAGGAAGAAACCTTGAGAGGAACCCATCACCAGGGAACCCATCCTCATTTGAATGAACAGAAAGCAGGAATTGATCTGCACCATGTTTACCATGTGTTTTTCAGAATATACTCTAAATAATTTACAGTTTATCTATTGGAACAGATCACATCAGGCTTCAGACAATTAACAATGATATCAGGAATCACAGAGTCAGTCCAGCTACTGTAATGGCCATGAAGTAGGCTGATGGAAAATGTGGTGTATGCATCTTCAAGATTGTAAAACCTAGTGTTTTGTCTCTTCTAATATGTTTCCATGTCACCTATTTTGTAATCATTTGTGAATGTGGAATGTCTCTTTACTGGCAAGGACTGAGCCTGAGTTAGTGTGAGACTTGTATGGAAGAAAAGTATGGACTAGATGTAGATGGCCTTACATCTACACATGGGCTTTATTACCATTGGGGTGTTCTTTCTCCTACTACTGAGTTCCCACAAAAATAGGTCTGGAGATGACTAGGTCTGGAGATGTTTAAAAGTGTTTAGCTGAGTATATTGCAGTTGGCGTTTGTTCAGGGGTGCAGTGGGGTTTCTTAAGTGAGTTGTCATGGTAGGTTTACCTTTAAAACCAGGAAACCATTCTGGTGTCCTAAGTTTTTGGAAAAGCCTTTAGTGAGAATGAAAAGAACTTTTATCTCCATATCAGAGAGGTTGAGTCTCAAACTATTGTACTATGTTTTAAGTCTACAAGAATCTGTGGCTGGAAGTCTGGCAGTGTCTGTCATGGATGTAACCCTACCACATGCTGGTGGATGCCATTGGTCAGGGAGGTTTTCAAATTTGGAAGCTCTCCTGATTCAATTGAGAAGTATATGAGAGCCAGAATGTCTGCAGCATAAGCAGTTCCAAAAGCAAAAGTTTAGTCATGGGAGATCAGAGATGTTCTGGCATCTGCAGTCCTTGCAAAATGCTGCTGAGCATATACAGAGGCTAGTTGACTTCTCTTGCTGATATTGTTTGAGCAATTTGTGAACCAGTGTCAGAAATCTCTGGTGTTTTAGAGTCCATTTATATGACTAAGCTGTGGGTGCCTTTATAGTGGCCAGGATGTGAGTGAATAGATGTTAAAGGCACGGGTCAGGATTGAGGCTGTGTAAGATACCTTTGGACTGGACTGGACTGGACTGGACTGGACTGGACTGGACTGCAATGTTGGAAGGTGGTCCATTGTTTAAAAAAGTGGACAGTTTCCGTTATTAGGGAACCCCCTAAAATGTAATGCCAGAGATATATGGAGAATAGTCTCTATCTGATAGTACTTGGGATCTAAAGGGAACGTTGGGCCAGCTCTTTCTTTTCTCTTGCACAGATTTGTGAGGGCTCGTGGAATAATTCCCAAAGTCTAACTTCAAGTCTGAGGTAGGAGATTTCTTCTTGAAGGGACTGAGGTGAGGTGGGAGACTCCACCCCTGTTGGGTGACATGACCAGAGTTATCGTCATTGTCCTGGTTTGAGGTGATACAGCAGGTTCTCATTTTTCCAAGAAAGCTGGAAAGGAAAATGAGGTTCCTTTGCTTGGCTTGCTTTTCATGATTGAATTAAGAACTCAATAAAATGGAGTAGCAATGGAACAGAGCTGAAAGGGATCAAAAAAGTCTGGGTTGAGCTTGTTAACATGTTGCCACCTCAACTTCCAACCATCCCTTTGGTAAAGATGAACGGGAATGAATGAATTAATGAATCTGCTACATATATATATATATTTCTTTTTATAAATAAAGCACTGGGACTTTTACAATACATTTCTCATAATTTAGATTTTATGTACCTTTTATGCTTAAATGGAAGAATTTTGAGTCATCATCAGTGTCGCAGACATACTCTCCTGAATCTTCAACTCTACTGTGAATAATCTTCAGTCTTCTGTAGGGACCTTCTGTTTTTAATTTCATATTTTCACTTTCTTGAAGTTTCTGTCCATCCTTTAACCAAGTCACTTTTGCATTTGGACGTGAAAGCTCACAACTGAGGACAATTTCATCTGGAACGTGTCGATCAAGATAAACATCTTCCTTGGGATAGACAATCATTACAGGAGGCTCTGTTAAGTAAAAAAAAATGACACTGCTTAAATGAATGCCACAAAGTCTTCTTTGGCTAAAGCATCTGAGAAATTAATGTCTAATAACCAGTAGATCATATACTGTATATATACTCTCAATCCACTTTATAAGGAATATCTGTAGACCTGCCCATTCATACAGTAATCTACAGTAATCAACCAATTTACTAAGTTCTACCTTGATTTTAACCATGACCTGTTTGCTGGTGCCAGATAGACTAGTTTGAACCTGCTAAATCTCCTGTGAACAGTGCAACAGTCTTTAGAGTTGGTCGGTGGGTTGAAAACTTTATTGATGAGAAAAATCAGAGAAGAATGACCAAACAGGAGGTCTGTAGTAACAAAATAGGCAAAAAAAAAAAAAGTATTTTAGAAGATGCGAGAAACCTTGAGGTGGATGGGTTACAACAGCAGAACACTCATCATAGGTGTATAAAGTGATTATGTGAGTATATCTGTTCTGACAGCTTGGCCACCTTTTGTTTTTGGGCCATTACCACCCACAGAACTGTCATTCACAAAAGTCTTTTTCTTTGTTGCACCAACTTGCCAGTAGATCAGCAGTGTATGAAATAGTTAAATCTCCCCTACTGGTACCAAGAAACCTGCCACAGACACAGACATCATATGTTTTCTTTATGCTATTTCCTCACTCACTCACTCATCATCTATACCGCTTTATCCCGTATTCAGGGATACGCAGGGAGCCTGGAGCCTATCCCAGGAGACTTCGGGCACACGAAAGGGTGGACCCTGAACAGGGTGCCAATCCATCGCAGGGCACACACACCCACTACACTACACTACAATTTTGGGAATGCCAATAAGCCTAATCTGCAGGTCTTTGGGCAGTGGGAGGAAACCCACCAAGCACAGGGAGAACATGCAAACTCCATGCAAACAGAGACTGGAATCGAGCCGGGCCGGGGATTGAACCCGGACCCTGGCGGTGCAAGGCGACAGTGCTAACCACTTGACTGGATAACTGCATGAATGCGCAGGTGTACAGCTTATACATAATTTAAGTGCATATTGTAAATTTGCTATACATTACCTCGGACATTAACCTTGAATATTAAGGCACTGCCTCCTGCACGGCATGTGTATGTCCCAGCGTCTGACATTTGAACAGATTGGATAATCAGTTTTCGCATGGTGTGTTCTTTCTCTACTATGACTTTGTTGCTGGTCTGTATCTCAATTCCATCTTTGTACCATTGTGTAGTGGCATCAGGTCTGGATACTTCACAACAAAAGAAGACATTGTCTTGTTCCACTACATTTTTGTGGAGCTCTTCCACTGAGATGTAGCGAAAGGTCACAGGGGGCTCTGTAGAGGAGGTCAGAATTACACAAGATGATTCCTGAAGTCCTTTTTCTATCCATATGTGCTTCACTCATTTCAAATCAAACATGCATTATCACTAAGTGCTGCTGATGGTCTTCACTCTTAACAGCCAAACCGAATGAAAAGAAACAGCATTAAATAAAGCTTTATGAGGATGAATTTGCAGTTGAGCAATGTAATGGACATGCTTTTCTCCGTTGCATGACTTTGTCTTAAACAGAAAGCACCAAGAAGATGGGTAGATTGCAACCACAGCCGACAAACATGGTAGAAATGTTGCAAAAGGCTTTATGCATCTGTTTTAAGAAAATTATTAACTAGCAAAAACAGAAGCAGCAGAATGGATCCATTGCTTTCAACCAGTGGAAGTCGGACAGTACGCAGTGATGTATTTGTTAGTTATATGCCAGTGGTTCAGATAAACTTTGGATTTCACCTTTAATGTCCACATAAAACTCGCTGATATCATCAGCTGTATTACAACTGTAAACCCCAGAGTGGGAAAACGTGGCTGACAGGATAACCAGTGTCCTCATGCTGTGCTCTGATTGGATGAAAACTCCAGATTGAGGAAAGAGCTGAGTCCCATCCTTGTGCCATTGGACCAGAGCAGTGGGCTCAGATATCTCACACTGGAGAATGATAGGTGAGCCTGCTTCAAATGACTTGGTCTTCTCAGTCTCAGGGACAGCTGTGAACATCACTGGTGAAGCTAGGAGTGTTTCCATTCATTCAAAGAAATGGAATTACTAGATATATACACAGATTTTCCCTGCCATTTTTCTTAATGATATGTGGCAAGTTACTTATAGATGAGAGAAATAATGGCAGCAAAAAAATGCATATGAATATGTTCTATTGGTAATTTTCATTAGGATTTAGACTTTTTGTGAGATGATTCTGTAAATTCTGGGAATTAGAATGAACAGTACAGAAGTGAAATATTGATTTGAATCCTTTTGATTTATAAAATGTAATGGTGTGATTTTAATTGAGGAATTAGTGATCAAGTTTTTCAAAATGAGGTTTCATAATTTGGTTATTTGCATTGACCTGTTACTGTTTTATATATGGACAAAGCATTTATTGGACGAAGCATTGTTTGACATGTTAGTTGTTTTGAGAAGGAATGTGGATTCAAAATCACCTGCAACATCCACCTTGAATGCTATACGATCATTGCCAGCTTCACAGCTGTATATGCCCGAGTGTTTGGGCTCAGCTGATTGGATGACCAGTCTCCTCATGGTGCCCTCTGATTTGATCTCAAGTCCAGTTTCTTGAAGGAGTGGCACTCCATCTTTGAACCATGAAACTCGGGCAGCTGACTCAGAGATTTCGCATTGAAGGATAATGGGACAGCCTTCTTCAATTAACTTGTTTCTTGCCACCTCTGGAAGGGCTGAGAACCTTACAGCAGTAGCTATGGAACATGTTAAGATATAGATAAAAACGTATGACTGCTAAATCAGAAGTATATTGAATGGAAACATCTCTTTCTGGACGATTTTATTTTGGATTATCCTAAGCACAAAAAAAAAATTTCAAAAGGCCTACAGTAATAGGTTAGAAAGAGATGTAAAAAAAAAAAAAAGTTAAAGTTGTCAGAGAACTTTTGAAAATCAAGGATGGGATAATGATTGCAAGGGAAGTGTTGCATGCCAGAATTTTTTTTTTTAATTTAAATATAATTTAAAAATATTATAAGCTTAAGTTTGCCTCATGTGATTTGTTATAATTTATACTCATAGTTGAAATTGTATTTATTTTCCTTTTTTTCTGTTAAGACATTTATTCCAGTACTACTGTCCAGCTTGTCAAAAAGACCAGTTGATAGTTTGGTATAAAAGACTGTGCTAAAACAGAATACAGCCACATTTTATTTAATCACTGTTCAGATTTTATTGGATTATTTTATCACCAGTGCCTTTAAGTCCGGGTCTGGTAGGAGGGCAAATAAACTTTTAGGGCATATACAGTATATGCAAACTGAAGACCAGATTTTAGATATACATAAATTATAGTTAGTTTTTTTTTTATTGTTACGGTTACTGGGAAATTACCTTCAATCTCCATACTGAATGACGAAGTATCATCAGGACTGTGACAGATGGACTGTCTAGTGTCAGAAAGCGCTGTTGATTGGTTGGTTAAGTTCCTCACATTTGCATCTCTTTGTGTATCAAGTCCACTATCTGGGAGTTTTTCTGTGTCATCTTCGTGGCAGGAAGCCTGGCTTTCAGGGTCTGAAATCTCATATTTTGGATCAGCTGGTGAATCTAATTCCATGGACTTCTTCCTCTCCATTCCTGAAAGTGGTTTGAACTTCATAGACGAAGCTACTTAGTTGTGAGTAGATGGATAGAATAAAGAAAAAAATCATGATTTAATAAACAAAGTAATAATATCCAAGTTGTTAAACACTAACTACAACACTGATGCTAACCTTATCTTTCTATTGTTTACATGAAATGATTACTTGATTATAGTTTTGCAACTGAGCAACAAGGTTGTGTCAAATATAAGTGGTGGGATAGAAAAAAATTGTTTTCGTAAATGTTGTTTATGTTTAGAATCAAGAAATTTGCCAGTCACCTTTGATGTCCACGTTAAATGTAGCTGCATCATCATCCGTCTTGCAATTGTATGTTCCTCTATGAGATAATTCAGCTGACTGCACAGAGAGTTTTCTTAATGTACCTTTAGACTGAACCAAAACTCCAGCCTCAGACGACAGCTCATTTCCATCTTTGTACCAGGACACGTTTGCAGCAGCATCAGAGACTTCACATTCCAATTCAAATGGCTCTCCCACTTCAGCTGATCTGTTCCTCTGAGCTTCAGTTACAGTGGAGAACATCACTGGTGATGCTATAGCTATCATTGTAGAGAAAAAAAAATTGTAATTGTTAGTCGTGTCTCCCTATAAAACATTATATTTAATGTTGATTAGATGTATTGTTTTCTTAAAGAGATTATTAAGAGTTGCCCCAAATCATTGCTTTAACATGGGTATTTTTCATATAAGAGACATGAGAGTTGATTTAAACACCAATAAGAACATACAGGCGATAATCTTTAAAACTAAGTGAAAATATATGAAACATGAAAACAGACAACTGGACAATGATAGTGTAAATGTAATGTAACATTAGTAGCGCAAGAGTAAATGATGAAAGCTTAATAAACTCTATAGACATTTAACAATGATGACAAAAGGCAACAGACACAAACAAAGAAACATCTAAAGAATAAGACCTTAAGTAGTACTACTTGCATATTCAGCAAAGCATGTTGTTTAAGTTTGAATATTTACGCTTTTAATTATCATGCAAATTACTGGAATTATATTTACAGCATTTGGGAGACACCCTTATCCAGAGCGACTTAAATTTTTATCTCGCTATACATCTGAGCAGTTGAGCGTTAAGGGCCTTGCTCAAGGGCGCGACAGTGGCAAACTTGGTCGTGCTTGGGTTTGAACCTAGGACCTTCTGATTGGTAGTCTAATGCCTTAACTACTGAGTTACCTCTGTCTATTTCTTTATATGGTCCTGCAAATCTTGATTTACTTAAGTGTTTAGGTCTGTGCAAAATTTCAAAGGTTTCTGCTTGATATTGTGCTAAACCCTTCAAAATGTGAGTAAAAGCTTTGAATTCTAAAATAAGTTGTCAATGTCTATTTTCAATATCACCAAACTGCTACATGTTTGAAGTCTAACTTTTACCTCACAATTATTTAATCAATTTTCTTTCTGTTGCTGTTTCTGTTTAGTTTCTGATGAAAGGCAGTAAAGCAAAATGTAATAAATAAGTAAATAAATAAACCACTGATCTATTCAAATGAAGCGGCCAGCAGAATGACTGTTAGTGACCACTGCATGACTGAAGGGGTTAGTACTGTAATCAGATGGACTGAGATGTCAAAGATGACTGAGGAATCACCTGGTGGATCCACAGTACTCAGGATGTTGGTATCCTTTGTTTCATAACAGTATACTCCAGAGTCAGACACCTCGGCTGATTTGATCCCTTCTGATCGGATCTCTTCTGATTGGATTACAGTGAGACATTCTTGAATTTGTTGTTGCTCTTGTCTATACCCGCAGACCTGAGCTGTGAAATTTACAGGCTCTTTTTGTGGAACTCTTACGTTGTCTACTTCATCGGATGTCATGTCGTTCTCTTTGGTCTCTGTCAGCCTTGAATCTTTCATCCGTGCAGCTAAAGAGTTTAATTTGGCATGATTTAATTAAAGCAGCTTTTGTTTATAGGTATGTTGTAAGTGAAAGAACGTTACTTAAATGTAGCAATGTCACTAGAAAACCAAAAAAATTCTATCTATATTTAAAGAATTGCAAAAAGCCATAAAATTACTATTATAGTTATGGTGAATTAAATGTTTTTTTTCTAGATAATATTATTTAATGTCAATTAATGTCAATAATTTTTAAATAGCAAAAGATTGGGTTTTTGGTGAATTAAAATATTTTTGTGCATTTAGCATGGTTTAAACTAGGTTTTAAATCACCTTTGACATACACCTTAAATTTTATGACATCATCCATTGCCTCACAGTTGTATAACCCTGTGTGACAGGGCTCTGCAGTCGGAACAACCAGCCTTCGTATGCAGTCCTCAGACTGGATCACTAATCCATTTTTCGTTTGGAGTTGTATTCCATCCTTAAACCAGCAAACTGGGGCAATTGGGTCTGATATTTCACACTGTAGTACTAGTGGCATACCACTTTCAATGGTCTTAGTCCTGCCAGTCTCGGGAATTTGGGTAAATTTTACTGGTTTAGGTGAAGGTGCTTCAGTTTTGAAGAAATAAAGGCATGTATTAAAATAAGTTATACATTCAAGGAGAGCATAGCTGTGTTGAGTAATTTGGCCTTTCTTAACTGAATAATGTCTAAACAAAACAGTGTTAGTTGCTTTTATGCTAATTAATAGCATGTTAAACACATATCCTTGAGTCACCTTTTACTTTGTCTTGGTACATCACAGACTGATTTTTTGTCTCAGGTGTCAGCACCTCTTTGTGTGGAATTTCTGATAACTGGGCAAATGTTTCCTTTGAGGTCAGATTAGACATCATGTTTTTCCCATCTTGTTGCTGGAATATTGCAACATCTCCATGCCCAAAGATTTGGACTTTCTTTTCACAGACCTCATCCAGGTCTTTGACACAGGCTGCTTCAAATGCCTTCTCATCTGGTATATCTTGAGGTGCTGAGATATTCATCTTTGTAACTAGAGTGTGTCAAGTTATATATAAAGAGATTTTTATTACTACTATGGAAAATAAAACAATGACCAAGGCTGACATTTAAGTTTCAAATTGTAAGATGCCTTAAAACTGATGGATATTTATTAACTTTAAGAAAATTTCATATAAAAAATGCAAGCCATTTTTTTTTTAAAGATGATGTTTAAATACCAAGGCAGTCATTGCTTATGGTCATGGGCCTTTCTCTTGGAAAGATGTTTTTTGTTAGATGTGAATGTAATTTCTTAATGGATTAATTTGTTTAGACGTTTAAGGTTATGTTAGTAAATTTAGCTAGTCAAAATCTGCTAACCTATAGTGTTATGTTGGCAAGCCATGCAATTTATATGTTTGTTTATTTATTAATTACCAGCTTTTAAGCTATCTAGAGTGAGTTAATGAATAAGAATGGAAAATGGCATTAAATTATGTATAAAATGTTGGCAATGGGATGTACTTTGCTCTCATCATTACTTGCTGAATGATGGAGCTAACTATTTATTTAAATCACCTTCACGATCCACCTTAAATGCTAAAACATCGTCATCCGTACAGATTTCTTCTACTTTGAAGTAACTTCTGTCATCTTCTTGAAAACCGTGAGCTGTTTCCTGTTTTATACCCTGAAGTTGGGGTAGTTCTTCATCCTTGTAGATGCACACTTGGGTAATCAAATCTGACTTTGTATGTGGAACTTGCTTTAGACTGCTTTCCTTAATGTTCTCCTTCATTAACAACTCAGGAACAGCTGTGAAGCTTAAGCATTCTTCACTGATGTTGCTCATTGTAAATTCAGGACAGTTTGTGAAGCTTAAGCTTTCCTTACTGATCTTAGTCTTGTCCAGCTTAGAAACTGATGTCGAGCTTAAGCTCTCCTTAACGATCTCGTGTTTTGCAAAATCAGAACCATCTATGTAGTTTAATCTTTCTTTAATGTTCTCAGTCTGGATAAAATCAGGTTTGGAGCTTAAGCTTTCCTTCAGATTCTTGTCTTTTGAGACATTAGAGCTGCCTGTGAAGCTTAAGTTTTCTTTTCTGCTCTCGGTCATGGACAAATCAGGATTCGCTTTGAAACTCAAGCTTTCTGTAAGGTTCTTGCTTTTCAAGACAGTAGAACTGTCTGTAAAGCTTATGCTTTCTTTTTTATTCTTGGTCATGGCAAGATTTGGTAAAAAGCTCAAGCTTTCTTTGAGGTTCTTGCTTTGTGAGACATTGGAACCATCTGTGCAGCTTAAGCTTTCTTTGGAGTTTTCGGTCTTGGCAAAATCAGGAACTGCTGTTAAGCTCAAGCTTTCCTTAAGGCCGTTGCTCTCTGAGAATTCAAGATGTTCAGTGAAGCTTAAGCTTTCTTTAGTGCTCTCAGTCTCAGTCAAATCAGGAACTGCAGTGAAGCTCAAGCTTTCCTTAAGGATCTTACTCTTTTTGAGCTTGGGAACATCTGTAAAGCTTAAGCTTTCCTTATTGACCTTGGACTTGGCCAACTCAGGAACTGATGTCCCCTGAGGGGACCCCGGGCTTTCCTTAATGATCTCGTTCTTTGCAAACTCAGAACCGTCTGTCACACCCAAGCTTTCCTTAATGATGTTGGTCTTTGCAATTTCAGGGAAGGATTCAGCTATAATTGTATGATGTGCACAAAGAAAAGTTTCAGTGGGTTTCCACTTTCTTAGAAGCTGATTAAATAGTTGTTCTCAATAATTGTTACTTTTAAGATTTATAACATAGAAGAGAAAAAATAAGAGAGACGACCATACGACAGTGGTCTAGAAACAAGTCACACAGATCAATGCAGCAAGTACAAAAATATGCTTGCTAATGTTAGTTATTTGTTTCTGCTTAATTCATTCATTCATCCATTCATTCACATTTAAACAATCTATTCAATGTTTTACATATGTATTATTTAAACATTTCAAGACACTATGCTTGTTCTGATTAGCATTAAGGAAGATGATGGAAGCAAATGGAGTTTAAAAGTTTTTTCTGTGATGTTGATGTACTGCAATTAAGAATGAAATCTAAACATGATACACTATTGTTAGCTGGGAAGAAAGGCTTTCAGACCAACTGGATGTTGGATTAAGATATAATAGCAGGGATTAGTTTGGGAAGCGCTTTCAAGAATGGGTAACCAAGGTGCATGAATTCAGCATCTTTAGGCACAGCCTTAGAAAGGTTACACACCACCATTGTTAGTGGCGCAGATGTACTGGGTTAAGTGTGCTTATGGTGGAATAGCAGTTGTATCACCTTTCATATCCACAGTGCACTGGACAGTGTCATCATAGGTCTCACCCTTGTACACTTCAGAGTGAGACTGCTCGGCTGTTAGGAAAGCCACAAAGAAAACAATAAGCTTTCTAGCTTTAATTAGGTCAATGTTCCTAGTTAAGAATGGGGTGCAAATAATAGTGGTAAACCACCTTTGTCTGTATTAAACTGGGTGAGATCATCTGGTGTCCTAGGTCTGTTTGTCCCATTGTCTGGTGTCCCAGATGATTCAATGCTTAACGTTTTTATAGGGGCCTCCCACTTAATTTGAGGCTCAGGTTCAATTCCGTCTTGCGATAGTACCTCTCTCTCGTTATTTAGTTCATAATTATACTCAGTGGAATCCGGGATTTTACACTGTTGTGCAATAGAGATGATCTCTCCAGTACATTTGCTCTTCTTAACATCGGGGACCTCCAGTAGTTTCAAAGGTGGAGCTAAAGATGATGATTAATAAAGGAATATTTTATGCAGTTTTGGTGACCATGACTTAAACTTACATCTAATGGCTGTTAAAAGCCAATAATATGCACAAGTTTTGTTGTGAAAACACACAAAGTCAACTAAAAATCTAAAAGTCGTTAGACACCATGCTAAAGCATTATGTCAGTTACAGGAAAATATTCAAAAAATCACCTTCATCTTGTACATTAAACTGGATGACATCATCCTTTCTCAGAGAGTTGTGCCATCCAGACTCAGAAGGCTGCACTGCCTTTACAGCAAGCTGTCTCCTGGTATCCTCCGTTTGGGTAAGTGGTTGACTTTTCGAGAGGAGCTCTACTTCATCTTCATACCAACGCACCTTTGGCAGTGGGTCTGAGATCTCACAGTGTAGCTCAGTGGGGTTGTCTGCTTCAAACACCTGGTTCTTCACAACTCCTGGGAAGGCTGAGAACTTCACCGGTGGAGCTTATTGTGGAATATACATGACATTAATACCTCAGAAATTAGAGAAAGAATTTCCAAGAATGACTAATCTGTGATCTCTCAGATTTTCTGCCAAAAAGCAAGTTAAATATAGAATGCAACACATGTAACAGTAGCATCAAACAGTTGCCCACAAGACAGGATGCATAAGTAAGAGGCATTTCCATAAAAGCAATGAGGCACAGACAGTGTTTCCATTAGTTTGCTTCTAGATATAAATGCTGCTTTGGGTTACTGGATGTACATGCTTCTCAGAAAGCCACAAATCACCTTTGATTTCCACAGCAAACTGTACAGAGTCATCCGGCATTTTGCAGCTGTACAATCCAGAATGGCTGGGTTCTGCTGACTGGACTGCCAGCATCCTTAGTGTACCTTCTGCCCGTATGTCCCAGCCAGCTTCTGTGAAAATCTCTTTTTCATCCTTAAACCAGTGAACATCTGCTGCAGGATCTGATATCTCGCAACGGAGCTCAAAATAGCTGCCAGCTTCAATGCGTTTACTCTTCTCAACTTCCGGAACAGTTGAGAACCGCACTGGCACAGCTGCTGCAGATGGTGATTTATGATAGAACAATCAAGATTTAGAGCAACATTAAAACAAACAACAAAAACATACATCAGACAACATTTAAAAATGTAAGGAATCAAATAATAATCTCTCCAAAGCTACAGTAAGATTTTATAGCATATCCCTGAAGAGCACAAAGAAGAAACTGCAAGATTCACCTTTGATCTCAACTTGAAATTCAACGATGTCATCTTTTGTTGTGCACCTGTACACACCAGCATGAGATGGGGCTGCTGATTCAATAGTTAGTCTCCTTATGCAGGCATCTGAGTGAAAGTCCATGCCAGCCTGTGAAAGAATTTGCTTCCCATCCTTGAACCAGCGAACCTCCCCAGTGGAGTCTGATACCTCGCACTGCAGAACAATTGGGCAGCCTGCTTCAATGCACTTTCTCCTCTCAGTTTCTGGACCAGCTGAGAATCTCACTGGTGGAGCTATAGATATTTCAAAATCTTTTAATCCTTAGGTTTTGTGAATTAACACCACTATTATTTCATGTTTCAGCACTGCCATTTCAACAATTTTAGCATATCAATGTTAGAAGCTTAGACATGCATTGAACAGTTTATAAAACAACAAACTAAATCACCTTTGATTTCCACATTGAACTGGACAGCAGCACCTTTTGTCTTGCAGCTGTACACACCAGAATGGAAAAAATCTGCGTTTTCGATTACCAGTGCCCTCTTAGTGCCATTAGACTGAAAGTCCGATCCACTTTGTGGGGGGAGTTTTACTTCATCTTTGTACCACAAGACCTGGGCACTTGGATCTGATAGCTCACACTGAAGTACAATTGGGGATCCAGCTTCAATGGATTTGTTCCTTTCCACGTTTGGAAGTGCTAAGAACGTCACAGGTGGTGCTATGGGTGTTTTAAACAGTGTTATTCGTTATTTGAACACAGTGGTAATGAAGTTTTAATGATTTTTTTTGTTGTTGTTGTATTTGTTCTGTTATCAGTTTGTGCAATTAATCCACACAAAACACAAACAGATCAAAAAATGTTGGTGCTGAGCAATTTTGATGATGGACTAAATGAAAGTATTTCCAGCTTACCCTCGACTTCCACATTAAACCTGATGACATCATCAATGGCGTCACAGCTGTAAACTCCTGAATGAGAGAACTCAGCTGATTGAATGACAATTCTCCTCATCGTTCCTTCTGATTGGATGTGAAGACCTTCTACCGATTGCAGTTCAACTCCATTCTTATACCAGCGGACTGGTGCTTCAGGGTCTGACAGCTCACAGTAGAGGACAATTGGATTGCCTTCTTCTACAAACTTATTTCGGTCCATCTCGGACAATGGCGTAAATTTAACAAGTGGAGCTGCATGTTAAAAGAAATGTGTATCAGTAATTTCTAAATAAATAAAGTGCCAGTATTACCCCCAAGACACGTGTAGGCGCTTACCTTGTATATAGAGAGCTGCTGAATCACGAATTCCATAGGCAATGAAAGTAATTTCAGCTCCATTGTCAGTGTCTCGTACCCCTCGAATTCGAAGTGATTGGTGTGTACGAGATCGCCTAATGAGAAATCGTTCATCTTCTTGAATTTGGTTGCCATTCCAGAACCAAGTGCCTATGACTGAGGCAGACAGTTCAATGGAAAAACAGGCATCCTGGCCCTCAGGCACCAGGGCATCTTGTAGAGGTGCTTGTATTTTTGCAACTGGAACTGTAAAAGACATAAGAACCAGTTTTTATGTTTTGTTGTTGGACAGATTAAGGAACCCAAAAAGTTCAGTTATTTAATTCCGTTTATTTTTTTCAGCTGTTGATGTAGACAATATGCCAACATTTTATGCTAGGAATGTTTTAACATAGTGTTACCCAAATGAACTGCTCGAGGGAACTCCACATATCCGCTTCTTCCGTACTTGTTGATACTACAGATGCGAAATCTGTAGTCCGCTTCACATGGAACACTGTCACCAAGAATTTCCACTGAGGTTGCTGAGTCAGTGGTTAGGCACTGGAGCCACTCCTGAGAACCTATTTCCTGTCTCTCTAGGATGTAGCCTGAGGGGGGATTCTTCCGACAATCCTGTGCTGGAACCC
The DNA here is from genome assembly GCA_011419295.1 of Clarias macrocephalus. Lineage (NCBI taxonomy): Eukaryota > Metazoa > Chordata > Actinopteri > Siluriformes > Clariidae > Clarias > Clarias macrocephalus. The sequence goes on along the minus strand of JAAGKR010000178.1, from coordinate 38,128 downwards.
AGGATAGGAGTGCTGCATTTGCACGCTCTGTGTTTATCTGAACCCCCACAGGGCAGCTAGGTGGACATTGTCTAACAGCTGAGAAAGAATGAAGAATATACAAAATAAGTTAAATCATTAGACTGTATGTGAAAAGTATCCAGACAACATTTGTAATTAGTGAGTGTGGCTATTCTAGGCATACTTGCTGACAGATATTAAATAGACTACACAACTATGTAGTCTCCTTAAGAACATCCTGCACTTGAATCTTGCAGTGGACCATCAATGTGTCATGATCACAGGATGTTAACACAGGATGTCCAGCAAATGCTTTAGACAAATTAGTCTCCTGTTAGACCTACAGCTGCTAAGTGTAATTATAAGTTTGATTATTCTGTAATAGAATATGTACTCACAGGATGGTAAAGCCACAAGAAGCAGTAGGCCTTTTTGTTGGTTTTGCTAGATGTACTGCTTGCAGAAAAAAAGCTTGGGAAAAACAGTTACTATATATAGGGGTTGGACAATGAAACTGAAACACTGGCCAATTTAGTGTTGAAGGTTTCATGGCTAAATTTGACGAGCCTGGTGGCCAATCTTCATTGATTGCACATTCCACCAGTAAGAGCAGAGTGTGAAGGTTTAATTAGCAAAGTAATAGCACAGTTTTGATTAAAATATTGCAATGCACACAACATTATTGGTGACATATCAGAGTTCAAAAGAGGACAAATTGTTGATGCGCGACTTGCTGGGGCATCTGTGACCAAGACAGCAAGTCTTTGTGATGTATCAAGAGCCACAGTATCCAGGATAATGTCAGCATACCACCAAAAAGGACGAACCACATCCAACAGGAGTAACTGTGGATTCAAGAGTAAGCTGTCTGAAAGGGATGTCTTGGTGCTAGCCCAGATTGTATTAAAAAAACATGAAACTACAGCTGCCCAAATCATTGCAGAATTAAATGTGCACCTCAACTCTCCTGTTTCCACCAAACTATTCGGCGGGAGCTCCACAGGGTCAATATTCATGGCCTGGCTGCTACAGCCAAACCTTTGGTCACTTGTGCCAATGCCAAAGGTTTCAATGGTGCCAGCAGCGAAAATCTTGGGCTGTGGACAATGTGAAACGTGTATTGTTCTCTGATGAGTCTTTCCCACATCCGGGAGAGTTACAGTGTGGAGAAGCTCCAAAGAAGCGTACCACACAGACTGTTGCATGTCCAGAGTAAAGCATGGGGGTGGATCAGTGATGGTTTGGGCTGCAATATCATGGCATTCGATTGGCCCAAAATTTGTGCTAGATGGGCGCGTCACTGCATAGGACTATCGAACCATTCTGGAGGATCATGTGCACCCAATGGTCAATCATTGCATCCTGAATGCGTTGCCATGTACACAAAGCAAGACTGGTGACAGAGTGGTTTGATGAACATGAAAGTGAAGTTGAACATCTCCCATGGCCTGCATGGCCACGTTGGGGTTTTTTTCAGGAGTGAGTCAGGAACCGTTTTCCTCTACCAGCATCAAGTAGTGACCTAGCCACTATTCTGCAAGAAGAATGGCTCAAAATCCCTCAGGCCACTGTGCAAGACTTGTACAGTATTTGTCATTCCCAAGACGCAAAAGGAGGCCCTACACCATAATGATGAATTATTGTGGTCTATAACCAGGCGTTTCAGTTTCATTGCCCAAACCCCTGTATTTTATTATATATTTAGATGTGTTTGCTACTTCTACTTTGTAAAGCCCTTATAACGGCTTCAATCTGAGGTGCTTTTAATTGGTCATTTTTGAGGCTGGTAACTATATGAACTTCAGAGGTAGGTTTTGGTCTTGCTTTCCTGGGTTGTTCTTCATGAGTGCCAGTTTCATCATGGTGCTTGATGGGTTTTGCAAATGAACTTGACAATACTGTTCTTGCAAAAATTGTTCAACTGTCAACAACTGTCTGTTGTTGTTACTTAATTACCTAATTACCTATGTGGTGTTTATAAAATAGTTAGTTTTGAAAAGATCCAGTATTGTTCTAAAATGTAGAAAATGAATTAAAACTTTGGTTCTAAACTTCTGTTTGCGGATTATTGTTATTCATTGATGATAGAAGAAATACAGAACAATTTGTTATTATGGCATATTATCATATGTTATTATCACACAGTGCACAAAAAAAAAACTACTTATAACTGGAGTGGTTAAATATGGATAATTCCTAACCTTTCACTCTTAGTTGAGATGATGTCTTAGATCTACCAACGTAGAAAATGACCATGCCGGAATCTTGAGGTGTAGTATTGACAAAGACCAAGATGTGAGTTCTGCCAAACGATTTGATGATTGTCTGATGTGTCTCTTTCAGCTCTACTCCATCTTTGTACCAGTGAATGTCCATTTCCTCTTCTTCTACTTCCACACAGAAAGCAGCATTTTCCCCTTCTAGAACATCTACTTTTCTCGGCAGCTTTCTTACAATTGTTCCTATGAAAAGTGTGTAAGCAAAAGCATAAAAAAAAACCCAAAAAACATCTAATACAATGAATATCTATTACAAATTCAGATTTTTTAAGAGAAGATTTATTGTATTTAATCCCAGCTTCCAAAATAGTTCCAAGATATTTACCTTTGACAGTTACCTCTGCTATGCTTCTTCCTCCATCTGGCATTTCACAGAGGTAGATCCCATCATCATCAACTCCCATGTCACGGATTGTGAGTCTGCGCTTTGTTCCCCACTCCTCCATCCCATATTTGGCCCCTGGCTGTAGCCTCCTGTCTTCTAAGTACCATGTGATTGGGACAGAGTCCTCAGGTACTTCGCACTCAAGGATGGCCAGGTCCCGTTCCCAGACTTCAAGGTCATTAAGTGGTTGCTTGAATCTCACAAGTGGTTCTGATGTTGCCAAGAACAGATGTTTGAAGAAATGTCTTTAAATATGTATATCATATGTGTACATTAATCAATTTAAAACTACTATAAAAAACATAGGCAGATTTAACATTAAATCCAGCAGGGTATAAGCAAGTCTACAAAAAGATGTAGCAGAATTTACTTGTGCTATGACCATCACATATTTTGCTGATTTTGCTAGTCATATCAGTCCCATCATCTACACAAGATCATGGTGGTACAGTATATGATATATTTTTGTGATGATAGCATGGTGAAAAGTAAACAAGTTGTTGCCAGATTGTGATGTAGTATTGCCAGCTTTATTGTTTCTAGATAACCCTAACCTAAATGCCTTGCTAAGGGTTTTGTCTCTTATCAGTTTTTTTTTTTTGTTTAAGGTTTAACCCTGTTGATATAAGATTATTTAGTTTATTGGTGTTTTGTTTTTGTTCATTAGTTTCATTAATTAAAGTCTTAATTTCTTCACTATGCCTTGCCTGCATCCCTGACAGAATGCAAGACCGAATTCAAGGCACAGTAAAAGGGTCCCCGCTAAATATTTTTTGAGGGGCCCGACGAGGCGATTGGACTTTGTGGGCAGTCGCCTCATCATCCGGCATCATGCCGGAAGCAATGTGGAGTGCGCAGGGGAGAGAGCTGCAGTGTCCAGGATGATGAAAAAACTGTATCTTGTATGGAAGCGGGGAAGATGTTGAAGAACTACGTTGGCTGCATGGCATTCAGCAACAAGCCAAAGACCCCTTGATACACCTGGACATTTGCGAAGCTGCACTTTCAGCGAAGAATACAGCACAGTGGATACAGAAGCTCGTCACACAGCTGGGTCTCCTTGAAATGGAGGTTGAGAAGTAAAGTAAAAGTAAAGCCTTTATTTTTGTCACATATACATTACAGCACAGTGAAATTCCTTCTTCGCATATCCCAGTGTAACTGGGGTCAGAGCGCAGGGTCAGCCATGTTACAGCGCCCCTGGAGCAGCTAGGGTTAAGGGCCTTGCTCAAGGGCCCAACAATGGCAACCTTACTGAGCTTGCAATTGAACCGCTGATCTTCCAATCAGTAACTCAGTACCACCACTGCCATCTGAGACCTCCATCACCAGATCGTTCCATGAGTTAAGTGCGATTTTTTTTGAAGACTTGTACTGAAAATCTCAAGTAGCCCTGTTAGTCCTTACAGGCCTTGTGTGCCCAGAACTGCTGTCCAGGTTTAAGGATTTCCTGGTCAGTCTGCCGGCCGGGGTCAAGGACCTAGTGTTTGCATTGGCGCATGGGTTGAAATAGGTTCAGTCCCAATGCCCTGTATCTTAGCTACCTGAAAAAAGATTTTTTGGGGGTTGTTGTAGATCACCGTTGGTGACCACTTATTTTTTTTATTTTTATTGATTTGGTTGGTTAAGTCAGGGATGACACCTGGAGGGCAGTCTATGCGCCATCAGACTTTGTCTTTTTGGACTCATATTTGGTATTTGGTGCTTGGGACTTTTATATTGAGACGTAAAAAGTATTGTTTCTAGTTTTCTGTTTCCAAAAATGTTTATACTTGTAATGTCTGCATCTACGCCGCACCCCTTTAATCCTGGCACCATGCTCCCTTTTAAATTTGTATTTAAAATAACTTTGTATATTTGGTGCTGAGTGGAATTTCTCTTAATATGGCCTAGGCCTGGCAATAAACATCCCATCGTGCTTTTTATGTGGTTAAATAAAATAAAGAGTGTACAAGAGTGTGTAGACTGATATGCAATACAATACAAACAATATATAGTCTACATACCTTTAACAAAAAGATGTACTGCACTTAGGGTTTGTCCTGCCGTATTGGATGCAGCACAGACATATACTCCATTATCCTGCTGTTTGCAGTAGAGTACTTTTAGTGTGAAGTATCCCTCTCTGTCTTCATATAGAAGATATCGCCTTCCAGACAAAATTATTCTTCCGTCTTTTCGCCATATGATTTCTGGTTTGGGTTTTCCTGTCACATAGCAACGGAATTTTGCATGCTTTCCTTCTGTCACAGCAAACATTTTTACTTTGGCTGAAGTTGGCAGAGGGTCTTCTTTTACCCTTGTTACAGCATGCCTACTGCTCCTCTGCTTTCCCTGGTGTGCCTTCCAGTGGCCATTAGTGTAACCATTGCGGTTTGCTTCATCTTCATGTCCAGGGCCAGCATCCACCAACAGCACAGCTCCAGCCAGACTTTCGCCAAATTTGTTCCTGGCTTTGCATGTGTACACTCCACCATCAGGTGCCCGGGTTTTAAAAATCTTTAACTGAAACCATCCTCCATCCTGGTAACCAACACTAAAATGTGTACTCTCAAAGATCTCATTTAGCTTCTTGCCATCTTTCTCCCACACCACCTCTGGCCTTGGCTTTCCCCACAGCTTACACGAGAAGACTGCATCGTCTCCTCGGCCCACTCGTGTAGACAGAGGTTTGATGAGAAACCGGGGCTTGTTCTCCTCTCTCAGCTCTATCTCTTGAGCTTCACCTTCTACTTTTAGTGTTGCTGCAGCATATGTTTCTCCTATGGAGTTTTTAGCTTTGCATATGTACTGGCCACTGTCTTCTGCTATAACCACTGTGATGATGAGATTGTAAACATTACCATCCTCAAACACACGATATCTGCCGCCTGGATGGATCTTTTCGTTGTTTTTCTCCCATATGACTGCTGGTCTGGGATCCCCACTAATCTGGCATTTAAGGACGGCATCAGTGCCACTCTGAACCACCACAGGACGAGGATAGGCCAGGAACCGTGGTGCTCCACCAAACACATCCATTTCTCTCCGTTTGCCAGCCTCACCTCAGCCTGTGAGTCTCTTTTTCACTAGAATATCTGTATTGCTAGGTGTCTGGATCAAAATATAGGAAATATGTTACTTTTATGAGCCAACTGTATGTACAATATACTAAGTTTAAGCATTGTTATTGAGATTAACATTTCTAATGTGCAAGTTCATTGAACATTGACCAAGATATATAATTTTACTCATTAATGTTAATGTCGAAAATTGAAGTAACATTTGATATGAAATTAATGTTTTGGAAGCATTGGGTAAACAATATAATGTTCACACAATTTATTGCTATCATTAGACTTACTTTGATTATCACTTTCAATTATACTTTGTTGGTTTAACCCATCATAGTTAACTATGCACCTAGCACTAATTACATGACATGGTGAACATTCAATGAGGGCACTCCAAAATGAGCAACTAAGCTAGGTGTGTGAAATAGTTATGAATGCACATTTCAGCTGTTTTGTAATGTAATGGGCCTTCAAATAAGTTCAAAGCATATTTTTAAACATCTAACAAAAACGTGTTTATGTATATATATATTTTTTAGAAGCAATCTCACAGACCCCATGTAATTATGCCACATACCACAAGGGGTCTTCAGCCCTCTGGTTCAGAAACACTGATTTAGAGAGTCTTTCACTTTGCTTATTCATGTAAGTGTCACTCACTCACTATATTATCCTGTATACAGAGTCACGGGGGCCTGGAGCCTATCCTGGGAGACTTGGGGCACGAGGCAGGGTACACCCTGGTCAGAGTGCCAATTTCGGAATGCTAATTAACCTAATCTGCATGTTTTTGGATGGTGGGAGGAAACCCACCAAGCACAGGGAGAACATGCAAACTCCATGCACCCAGACCTGAATGTAGAATCGTTAATCAAGCTCAGACCCTGGAGATGCAAGTGGGCAGTGCTCACTACTAAGCCATCATGCTGCCTCATGTAAATGTCCTATCAGCTAATCATGTGCAACAACACAGTGTACAAGAGTAATTCTATAATTTGGAGTACAATCCATGTCCATTGCTGATTTGGCCCTGTGACATGGACAATCCATGTCCATTGCTGATTTGTTATGTTAGTAACATATCATTGACAGACGTGAAACCATCCTTTACCTTGAAAAAATTGTTAATGTTTAATTTTTGCAGCTGGCATATATATGACACTAAATTAATTTACTAACTTGAACCATTATTTCTTCTTTTGAGAAAGAACATAGTTTGGACTTTATTTTTTTTCCCTCTAATTTTTTTACTCCCTAATTTAGTCGTGTCCAATTCCTCCCCATCACGAGGGGGCTCCCACATTAAGGCTACTACTACCACTCAGTCGGGGGTTTTCTCCGAACCACGTGATGCCAGCCGACCGCATCTTTTCGAACTGCTCGCTCACGCACCGTTGGGGGCGGCGTAACACACTCGGAGGACAGCGCTATCCGCTCCTTCTGCTTGCGTGAGCTCACAGAGGTATGATCTGTCAAACACATTATTAAATTCTCGAAGGATAGTAGTTTACCATCAACTTCGCAGGAGAAATATGGTTGAAAAATTATGAATGACCATGGTCAGAGATCACTTAAACGCTTGGTAAAGTTGCATTGTGAAAAAAAAAATACAGTAGAAATCACAGCTATGTTTAAAAATGAAAGTAAGAGCATTTCCACACACAATGTGATGAGAACCCACAGGATTGGGATTAACCAGCTGTGTCACTGAAAGAAAACCGCTTTTTAGCGAGACTTTAAGTTGCTAAGGTGCTAAAACATTGACCGTTAGAGCAATGAAAAAGGTAATGTGGTCTGATGACTTCAGATTGACCCTGTTCCAGAGAGATTAGTGTATCAGGGTAAGAAGGGAAGCACATGAAGTAATGCACCCACCATGTGTAGCGCCTTTACAATCATCTGTTATGACCCCGATCTGGGGTCGCTTCAGTTGGTCCAGTCTAGGCTCAGCAACATTATGTGTCAATAAAATGAAATCAGCTGATCACCTGAATTACGTGGTTTTCCCATCAAAACATTTTCCATATTTCAGGACTCAAATTGTTAAATTTGTCAAGTTCCTGGAAGCATGTGGAATTTTATTTTACGCATTAATTGGATTTACAGACTGTTTTGATGCTCCAATTGTCAATACAAGATCTTGGCCAAAAACGAATGCAGCGCTGGATGAAAATAAATGTTCTGATGTTACATAAGGTTGTCACAACAATGCTAATCAAAGCTCAAGGTGATCCAATTAAATATTGGTTTGTGACTTGTTTTATGTGAACATTAACTGAAGCTCTTTACTTGTGATTGCATGACTTTTGTTTTTAACTAGATGTGCCCATGACTTTATTTGCGTGGAACGTAATTGCACACTCATAAGCACATAAAAAAACAAACAAACAAAGTACAACGCCATTTGTTGAATTTTGGAATTAACAAAATTTTTTACGTGTTACCGTAAAGTGCGCATAATGATGGTGTAAGATTGTGTTTATTAAGTAGATTCCAATTGCACACTAACTCATCGTCTATACCGCTTTATCCTGTATACAGGGTCGCGGCGGGCCTGGAGCCTATCCCAGGAGGCTTAGGGAAGGAGGCGGGGTACACCCTGGACAGGGTGCCAGTCCATCGCAGGTCACACACACATAGGCACACTATGGGCAATTTGGGAACGCCAGTTAGCCTAATCTGCATGTCTGTGGAATGTGCGAGGAAACCAGAGTACCCGGAGGAAATCCACCAAGCATGAGGACCCTGGAGGTACACTACCCTGTCGTGCTGTTACACACTCATAAAAAATGTACAGCGCCATCTGTTGAATTTTGAGGTGAACTTATGATTTTTTTCTAAGTTTTTATTTTTTATTTTTTATTTTTTTATGAAATAAGGGTATTTTCTATTTTAATTGCAATGAATATGCTACCTATATGTTACCTCAAGCTTGGCCAAATACACCTGTAAAAAACCCTTTCATAAAATTCATTCAGTAGTTTTTATGTGATGCATGCACAAACAAACAGAAAGAAAGACAAAAATTCCCCAAACTATCTTGATGTTTTATAGTACTCATCTTACACTCCCCACCAAATTTTTTTTCTTCCAAATTTCAATGTAGATTGAACTTTACAGTTTTATTATACTGTATGTATAGATAAGCTTTTAATAAGATATGTGGTACCAATGACATTCATGTAATTTAAGCCAGTTTCGAGCTATTTCTAAAAGACAAAGGCACAGTCATTAAAACAATTATTATAAGATCCTTATAAAAGCTTAATCCTTGGCACAGTGCTGAATAACCAAGCCTCGGGAGACATTCTTGACAAATTATCAAATTGATTTAGAGTCAAAGCAATGTCCAAAACCTTAGTCATCAAACATTAAATAATTAGATTTTACTGTTTGATGGCTCATTTAGGAAGCTGTCAATTCTCCCAGATATTTTGTTTTTGTTTCATTATTCCATGTAAAGCTTCCTTGTGACACAATATTATTTGTCATTGCATGACTATATCAACTTATAGAGTATGAAGATATATTTATTTAAAGTTGCCATTTTTTCCCCCTCCCAATGTGAGTGTACTAGTGGCATTTAATGACAGTGGAAGAGGATTGGATTTCACCACGGTATTTACTCCCAGAACTTTCTAATACATTTGCCTTGTGTGTGTGAAAAGCCAAAGCCAACAGTATGGAGGTGACCAGTGCTCACAACACATAGCTAGCACAGATGGTGCTGTAATTCAATGGGAAATTGCTTTATATAGTCAGCCCTAAATAAAGTCCTGTAAGAGGGCATGTGTCAGGTATCACAAAGAACAACCCCTACACATGCGAGCACATACAAACACAGGTCCCTCACACATGCAGTGTACAGCCTGGGAGTCGAAAAATGCTCTGCCTTCATCACACCCCTCTTGGTAGACTATTGAAGTATTCAGCCCCTGAATGTCATTGTCAAAATTAGTTTCATTTGTCACTTGCTTAAAAAAGTAAAAAAAAAAAAAAAACAGACACACAAAAACACATGCACACACTATCCTAATGACGGATTTGCCTTATAATATCTTACAAGCTCTGAGTTTCTAATGCAAGTTAAGCAGTCTAGTTCTAGTTTTAGCACATTATCAGATTTTTATTGTTGGCTTCTCAAGTTTTATAATGCTCTCCAAGATTGGTCTGTAGCAGAAGTTAGCAATCAGATCATTAGCCATTAATAGATGGGGAAAAACAAACAAACAACTTTCTCCACATGAGACACCAGCTCATGAATCTTTCCAGTTTGTTAAAATGTTCTTGTTGTTGTTGTATGCCAGTATCTGTACAATTAGCAAACTTGTGTTCAAGTAGCGAATTTAACATGGATATGTAAATAGTATGATCATACCGAGTTAGCCTCAAATGAATACTTACAAAAGGTTAACGAAAAAAAAAAAGATAGTTAAATCATCAATCAATCTTCAGTCACATAATATTTTCAAAACAAGAGATACAAACAAGAGGTTAACGATAGGGATTAACCTCATGTTTGTGTTTCTGATTTAATTAGACTGACCTCTGACCTAAGTAAAGCTTTACTTCACAAGCCTTCCATAACCTACCTCTCCTCAGTCCTTAGGGTTGACTGTAGAATTACATTGTGAATCAAGCTTCTGATTGTTCCAGTGAAAAATGCAGGCCAGCTCCTCTGGATGCCCACTTCCTGTTGTATTTTACAACTTTTTTTTTCCTTTTTTTTTAATAAATCCTGTTTGCTTCAATAAACAGCCGATTCAGAACGATTTGACAACAGTTGTCTGTAGTTGTCCACTGTCCATTTTGCAAGGCATTCACCTACCCTGTTACATGTATATTAACAGGTTCCCTCCACAGTGTTGAACAGTCACTTTCCGTACTTTACAGCAGTCCCAAAACCTCTGTGGTCTTCAGCTCTGAGACGCCCCAAGTGTCATTGTTCATGGAAGACCGTTAAATGCTTTTGCAGCTGCTGCTGTCCCCTAAAAATACTGGCAGCCCTGATGACAGCGTTGGAGATAAGTTAGGCCTTCCATTCACTTGCTCGTGGTGGCTAAATATAGATTGGATGGCTTGTCCGAAGCAGATTTCTGAGCTTACTTGAGACCCTGTAATAAAACCTAAGGAGAAGGACAGCACCCTGATGGTGCTTGATTACTTTTAGCTGATTGTGTTTTTACTAATAACAAGAAGATTTTTTAATATTTAGAATAGTGCCTTTGTTGGATATGATTATAACTACTGATTCTATTATGCTAAATTTCTTTTAAAATCCATCAAACTAAAATGCTGAAATGGTCAAATAGGTTGGGGACGTCCGTGCACGTGCCATGTGGCCGATGAATATGAGCGACTGCGCGCACGAGGCATTAAACCTCAGCTGTTTAAAGGCTCACATCTCTGTCTCACACTCCCTCCTCTGATTTCAGCCATTGGAAGTAACCCGATCTCAACCTGAGCTCTAAAATTGTAGTCCTGGCAAAACCACAGTTTGCACTAGTCGCTTTGTACAAACTTGCAGGGATTAGCAGTTCCTTTTTTTCAAAAACTTCAATAATACCCTTGTTGCAAAAAAGACATTAGGAAGTGCATTTCTTTACTATTATTATTTTACATTTCCAAGGGGTACGTACATAAGCAGCATAACATTTTCAACAGTTAGCCTCTGTTAGCATGGTACAGCTAATGGATTTATCAGTTTCCATTTTGTAAGTGCAGAAAACTATTATTTCACATACTGTAAATTCTACTAGTTTCTTAACTTCTGATTTTGATCCAAAGTCTATTAATGATTTAAGTGCTTTTCTTAAAGGTTCATTAGATTTATAATTAATGTATTAATTGCTCTCAGGAACATACGGCTGTCTTGACAACAACAGCACTATATTATACAACATAAGTCAGGTGTTTCATTTGTCAAAGCCAAGTAGACACCCTTCATATCGACTTTGTGATACTTTTAGCTCTCTAGGAATACAACTGTTTGGCCTGGCCATAAAAGTTTCCATAAAGGTGCTCTGTGATCACGAAAGCAATGTGAGGTAAATCCAGAATGCTCATTTAACAGATGCTTATTTTCTCATACCATCCTCTATATTTGATTTTAAATGTTACTTGAGCAGCACGGAATTTCCCTTATAAATATTTGTCTGGGTCTAAAGAATAAAAAGTCATGCATAGGGCGTCAATTTTCTCACGCTGTAAAATTTAGAAGCTGCAACCATTATGTTAAAAGACAAATGAGAAGAGTACTGTTAGATGAAGAGCTATATTGTACTGCAGAGTTTTTTAGTTAAGGTAAGTCGTCTAGTGTGTTGATTGAATGCACTAGAATGCTGGCATTCTGTCTGTGCTTACTCTCTCCCTCCCTCTGCTGGCAGAATAAAATGATTGTAGTATAACAGTGCTTTGTTTATTTTTATTTCAGTTTTATTTATTCTATCCTATGGTGCCAATCTCGGTCCGTCTTTCATAGTTGGGTCTTGGATTACAACATAAAAATAGGCATGACGTAGCTTATTTAAATTCAGCATATACGTATTAGGTTGTATAAATGCCTTTCGCCATTATGGCTCTTTACTGAGTAATAAAGGTTACTGTAAGATGAGAAAGAGTCATCGCTGTTGGCTATACGTGCACCCCTCTGTCTGACCAGCCTGGGCATGTCCTAAATATCCAGGCACGGCTGCATTCCTGCTGCCACCCATTCTGACTGTCCTTCAGGCCATTTGTTTACAGCAAACAGCCTCTTCTTTGCCAATTTATTTCAGTGCCTTGAATAAAGCCAACCTTTTTTTTTTTTTTATCCATAGATTGGCCGGAGATGTGAAGCTCCAGATGGTCATGAGAAGTTAAAATACGCAGATCATCTCTACTTAACATATTCTATCAAGTGGTTTGCCCCCGAGCTCCCCACCAGGGAATATCAGTCAGCAGTTGAGCATGATCACTGAGTGAATGCCATTTCAAAATACTCCAACGGCCTGGATGCTTTGCAGGGAAATCAAGCAGTATGGCCAGAGGGAATTAGTCCCTGATCTGCTCTGTATTTATGCTTTCGGATAAAATAAATGTATTTTAAGTTTAATAGCAATATTTCAGTAGAAAAACAAATATTTGTGTCAGGTTTATTACAGATATTCTTCAGACTATTCAGTCCATTTAAACAAAACATGATTTCACTATAGCAACTGTAATATTAGATTTTGAGTTTAGTTATTTCTATTTTTAAGAACACTTTAGACTCAAGTCTCCATCAGTGAACAGTTGATAACTTTAGTTTGATAAGATGCGCTTGACAATAAGACTCTAATGATACTTCTGCTCATGTTGCTGTTAACATAATTAGCACTTTATCACAAAATAATTTACACCTGCACTATCAGGTGTCACCCAGAAGTGGACTGGAAGTCTGGTTCCTCTCGAAGTTTCTTTGTCTTGTCATCTCAGGAAGAGTTTCCTCACCACGATCACATCTGGCTTGGCATTTTAAAATGTATATATAAAACCTTATTTGCAGCAATGTCCATCATTAAAAACATTTTAATTTCATTTACGTTATCTGATAAACAGGACTTAAATGATGGGCAAACTGCAGTTTCACTAACTGAAATGAGGTCATTCCCAATACATTAAACACAAGCAGTTGCCTGAAGTGATGCATATTTTACTGCTGTACCTCAAGAAACATGAAGGGACATGAAAGATGAATTTGTTTTCAGATGATAGAGAATAAATAAATGTAGCATAAGCTAGTTTTAAAAGAGAGAGAGAAATGTAGGTGTCAATGTTTCTCAGATCCATAAAAGCTCTTTGCATTTTTTGTAGAAATGGTTCCCAAATTGTAGCTTCACCCCTGTGTTCAATAATAAAATATGGACTTATTGGAGGTAAAAAGGATTGGAATTAGAATCACTGCTTCATATACCATGTTTAGGAGTTTTTCTATAAGGAACAAACTGACAAAACGTTTAGGGTTTTTTTTTTTTTTTAGGGTTGGTTTATCCAACACTCATAAAACTCATATCAGTATTTAAAAAATTATCTGCTGTATGTATCTACTTATTTCATTTAAGGTATCCTTTTTATTAGTTTCAACTTTTTTTTTGCATGTGGATGTCTTTAGCTGAAAGTTGGTGAAAGCTAAACAAACAAATTAATCCATACAGACCCTGGAGAGAGTGCATATGTTGACAAGTTTTTCACCGTGATGGACAGAATAAACTCCATTCATCTGACAACAATCTGGCATACTCCCCAGTTTCCACAGACGCAAAGCCATATATTTTGCTCTATTGTTTATTTTTCACCTCTCAGTCTACACATGGTTCATAAGCGGAGCCAAGTGTAAGCAGCAGGGCAAGTCTATTCGCATTTACTGATCTACTGCGGCAACGGGCTGTCAGATGATATCACCACCTCGGTAAATCAAGCAACACTAAAAGTAATCGTTCCATTCAGGGCGTGTCCCTTCCTCACGAGAAGTGATCTACCTGACCAGGATAAAGTGGTTACCGAAGATGAAGGAATGAAGGAGTCACACATTCACCCATAAAGGTTTATTTATGAGCTTCCATGTGGTGCAACGAAATGATGTTCATCCTGTCATCTGAAGATTGCAAGTTCAAATCCCAATGATGCTACAGCTATCTGTGGCTGGGAGTCCGATTGAGCACAGTTGGCCTTGCTTTCTAGAAGGGAGGAATGAAATGCCCCCCATCAATCACAGCAATACTAGACAGTAATGGGCATCTGTCAGCTCATGCATGTGGAGGTTGGTTGACTTCCCTCTGAGAGTGTTGCACTGTCCTGTGACATAGCATGTGCACGAGTTCAAAAAGATGCAATTAGGTAGTTTCATTAACCTGAGAAAGCATGTAATTGCTTCATAATTCTTAGGTTGTAGCTGTCGTATGATACGGTAGACATAACTTGTGGGTAGGAATTGGCCAAAATAAATAAATAAATAAATAAATAAATAGAAGAGAAGAGAAGAGAAAATCTGAAATGCTTAGTTGTACACATGAGAAATATCTCTTAAAACAAACAGTTCCTAAGCCACACCCACAAACCCGTGGCCTTTTGGCTTAGATGGTTTATGTCCACATGCAATATGTGGAGTAGGACTGGTAAGTTCACAGCAGGACTCCTAGTAATGAGGTCTGCTCATACATTTGCACTTTCTAATTGTATGCTGTTATGTTCTATATCCTGCTATAAATACTTGTACATTGCTATTTTTTTTCTGCCATAAATTGAGCTTCATTTATAACGTGATTTTTTTTGCACGTCAGGAATGCTGTTAATCACCTACACACAGTAAGAGAATACGTTGTTTGACACAATTCAGCAGTGTCTGATGATATGAAATACACTGATCCATAACAATAAATCCCCATGCCTTTTTATTTTGTAGGTACCCCTTGTTTCACCAAAACAGCTCTGATGTATTGGGGCATGGATTCCACAAAATCTCTGAAGGGGTAGTGTGGTATCTGGCACCAAGACGTTAGCAGCAGATCCTTTAAGTCATATACTGTACTGTAAGTTGCGAGGTGGGGCCTCCATTGATCGGAATTCTTTGTCCGGCACATCCCACAGTTGCTGAATCAGATTGTGATCTAGGGAATTTTGAGGCCAAGTCAGCACATTGAACACTTTGTCATGTTACTTAAAACATTCCTGACCATTTTTTGTGCACATTATTCTGCTGAAAGAGGTTGCTGCCATTAAGGAATTCCATTGCCATGAAAGGGTGTAATAATGTGTAGGTAGATGGTACATGTTAAAGTAACTTACACATAAATGTTTTTTTTTTTTTTTTGTAACAGTCCAAAGAGATATATATTAGGCTAATAGGGATTTCCAAATTGCCCTTAGCCTGTGAGTGTGTGTGTGTGTGTGTGATTGGTGTGTTTTGCGATTGACTGGCACACCCTCCTGAGTGGTTCCCGGTGACCTGAGCCCCCTGAGATAGGCTCTAGGCCTCTCGTGACCCTGTGCAAGATAAGCAGGATAAAGAATGAGTGAGTGAGAGAACTTCCACAGAAATGCCAGGATTTTCCAGCAGAACATTGCCGAGAGCACTACACACCTTCTTCCAGTTTGCACTCTTCCTCTCACACATCCTGGTGCCATCTCTTCCCCAGGTAAGTGATGCACACGCACCTGGCCATCACCATGATGTAAAAAAAGAAAAGAAAAAAAGTGTTTCATCAGACCACCTTCTGCCACTGCTCCTGTTCTGATGCCCATGTGTCCGTTGTAGGTGCTTCCACCAGTGGATTCTGACACCTTTCTATCATAGTCAGCATTTTCTTTCCCCGTTTCAATTTTCTATGTGCGATAGCAACTCTTCTGTTGGAATGTCCCAGAGGTGCTAGGCTTAGTCCTTACATGCATTAGGAAGACTTGGGCGACCAATGACCTTGTTGCCGGTTCACTGGTTGTCCTTCCTTGGACCACTTCTGTTAGGTACTAACCACTGCATACCCAGAACACCCGAGATCTGCCGTTTATAAGATGCACCGACCGAGAACAATATGGCCCTAGTCAAAATACTCAGATCCTTGCTCATATCAACTTTGAGAATGGACTGGCTGCCTAATCTAGGTGCCACTGTAAAAAAAAAAATATTCAGTGCTTTTTATATCACCCGTCTGTCGTTTTAATGTTATGGTGTTTACTAGTCCTTCTTTTTTGAGGCAGTCTGTTGAAGTTCCTGCTGTTGTGGTGAATTCTCTCATGTGGCACAATTTGAGAAGCCATGAGCAAGACACTCTGCATGTAGGAACACGACCTGCAGACTATACTGCACCTGGATGTTGACCATTCAGATAATGCTACAAAACACAGGTTTATAGGGCTTCTTTCTTTCGGGAAAGTCCCAGTAAAAAAAAAAAAAAAAAAAACCATAAGTGCATCTCTTCCTGTTAGTTTCAATGCCAACCTTTGAGGTGCAGTTTTTTTTCATGTTGCTCCTTTGCCTTGGCATTTTAAATGGCGCTCATTGGTGGGCATTGGCATGCCTATTAAGGATAATTCATAACTACTTTTGTGCATTGAGACAAAAAAGTTTTTGAAGAAGCAAGTTGGTTGGTCAAGTTAATGGAACTCTTAGGTTTTGTTCAGTTTAAGTTTTGACTTCTCCTCAGCAAACATCCAAAGCCAGTGAAGCTTCACAGACTTACGTAGGTTTTAAATAAATAACAAGTGGACATAAACCTCTTTATAAACTGTACATAGCCACACAACAAGCCAGCCTGTGGTAGCTGTTGAATATACATTGCTATCCGCACCTATAAGTCAACATAAAGTACATATTAGACTTGTTTGTGTTAGACTTATGATGCTTGTGTATAGAAACTGCCTGAATGTCTTCACCGTCAAAGCTGTCTAAAAATTGGGACTTATCCATGAAGTGAAAAAAACTCTTACAGATAACTGACTCCCCCTTAGGCATGGTTCAGATACCAGCCTTCTTACATGCATGGTCATGATTAACACTGCTCGACACAGGACACTAAAAGAAAATAAAAATTCTGGTGCTCTTGAGTCTTTACTAGACTCATTAACACAATTCTACACCTCAGTCGTTTTCCTTTACGTGCTGATTGATTATGCATGAATATTAGTGATATGCTTACAGCTGGGGCATATTAAATCATATTCAAGTATGTATAATTGACCATTCTGTCACAGTTATTTTTAAAAAAAAAAAAGGTTTCAGAGAGATTGTTCAGTTTGTCATGTACCATGTTATAAATCAGGCTCTATGATTGTACAACTAAATCAAATGCATGTGTAAATTCTTGTGATAAGCTAAAAGAAATGCTTTCATTAAATGATGTTAGGTTCACCCAACCTAATTGTTCAAACATGTTACTTTTTTCTGTGTTTATGGTGTTCTATACACAATTTGGTTTTGGACCACTTTTAATATAAATACATCATGAAATGTCAGTTTGTTAAAATGTGACGCCCTGGTACATAACCAGCTGTTGTATAATACCAGTTAGAATTGATGATTTCAGATTTTTCCTGAAACCCAAATCTTGGTATTTAAATAGTTAAATACCAGTTATTATTAGATCATTTTCCCTGAAACTCTTCAGACAGCCATAATCATAACTACTTTTGCACCCTAAAATTTACTTAGTCAGGGTACTGTGTTATGAAGGTCAGACCTGACTCAACCTCCATGTATCAGGTGAGGTAATGTGATCGCCAGAAATATACCAAAGGGATAGTCACTTAAAAGACTATTTTTTTAAACCAACTGGAAATTCACCTGTTATGAATCAAGACTTCGGGGTGAACAATGTAATCTTCAGGTATTTCAAACCTATGAAAACATTTACTCTGTGTCAGTTAATTTTGAGTCAGGACAGAAGAGTTTTCTAATTAGTCTCTTTAAGAGATTTATAGATTTGATTTTGATTAAATGATTCAGATAAATTGTTTGCTTTTATTCGTGAAGCACTGTTTGAATGTGTTGCACCATGGTGGATTGGTGTGCCACTCAGTGTATATCCCCACCTAATTCCCAGAATATGCTTCTCTTCCAAAGCAACCGCTGAAGATTAATGTATTATTATTATTATTATTATTATTATTATTATTATTTATTATTGCTGTTATTATTATTATTGTTTTACCAATAAGTGTATTTCAAGGTTATTGCTAATTGATTATACTTGACTTGCTAATAAATTGCTTGCTGACTTTGACAAGTTGCTTTGCTCTCTGCCAATATGTGAATTGTAATCATACCTTCAGGCCACCTATGCCATCCATCAAAAGGGCAATTCTGACAGCAGTTGTAAGTTCATGTACCTTGTTTGCTTAACAGAATGTTGTAATATCTATAATCAGCTCACAGTGACAATATGAATTTGGCAAAAGCCCGCTGTAACCTCTTACTGCCTCCTAACTATACCCCCTTCTTTGAAATAGGAATGCACACAGAATGGGCCTGGCTTGTGATGCAGACGTGTTCCAACAGCAGACCAGGGATAGTGCTTGCATTTTTGATACTGAGGTTCCAGCAGACACCAGAGCGTGGTAATAATCTCAGGTGGTTTAATATTTATAAACTGTTTTACAAAGTGAAAAATGCAGTGGCAAAAACTGCATTCAGGGAGGGCAAGTAGAAAATAAAAAATGGCAACAAGCCACTATACTACAGTAAGTTAGTTGGCATCCCCTTTCATCATGGGTGTCCCAAGGCCAGCCCAAGGGCCAAATGTAGCTTGCAGAAGGAAATTAATTGGTCTGTGGCATCGCTGTTGTAATAGGCCCCCTGCTGTTTGACATTTTGCAGTTTTTACTTTTACTTTATGATGCAGCAGACTGTGTTAACAACAGTAACAGTTGGCTAAAGTTTTATTCTTTTTTTTTTTGTCTCCAACTAAACTTGCAAATGAATTTGCTGCTTGATGTAATCATGGTTACAGGCAAAATTTTAGTAATACAGAACAATTATTTAAAAAAAAATTCTGTCTTGGATAGTCTTTAACTAAAGTCACTTTTGTACTTTAAATTAACATTTTATACTCCAATAAAAAATAAATTAACACTTTACTTTCATTACTTAACACAATGGGTTTCTTTACAAATAAAATGAGTAACAACTTGAAATGAAAAACAGAATATGGAAACTATGCATGTAAATTTTAGACTTTCTGTATTTAGTATTTGGTGTATCCCCTTGTGTATTAATTACAGGGTGCACATAAACTGACACAGCGTATCTAGCAAAGTACAATATATAGTCAGTATTGCCAATTTGCTTAAATACAAAAACTTTTAAGCAATTAAGACACTGCAAATAAATTTTTTCCTTAATTTGAGAGTTTTCAAAATTCAAAAATAATTGGGGGAAAAAAGTTTTTTGTCTCCTCAGATTTTTGCACCTCATTCTACTGTGTGTGTGTGTTTGAGTGGGTTGGTGAATGAGTGTGGGTGTGGCTGTGGGTGTATATGTATACACAGATAAAACTGTATTCAAACAATGATTGGGCAATGACCTACTCTGTGAGTGTGAGAGTTATATTTTTTCACTTCCTTTGAGTCACTGGATACTGGGAATATTTTGTAGAAACGTCTATCCAGTGGGCACCACTTAATCAGGAGTCAGCTCCAAAAGTATTACTTGCATGCTATTATGAGAAAACATTTGCTTGAAACTAAATATTTAAAAATGTATACAGAATTCAAGAGCAACCAAGGCTAACATTCCCTTGAGTCTTATCTATCTCCGTGGTTGAAGCCTATTTATATAGACATCATAACTGTGAGAGCCACAGTCTGGGTGACATCATAAAGTGATTTAATAGCTTCTTTCCGGCACAAATCTTTAGACTCAATGAACTCAATCTAAGCCACCAACAGTTGTAGCTCCAGTAAACTAATCTGGTTAAAAAATGCGATATGATATGATGATATGATAGATCAAAATTTTATTGGGTTTAAAGAACAAAGTATAAAATGGAATTGAAAATATATTGTTCACAAACAGTCACAGGGACATATGTGACATTTTTTTTCAGGGTTAAACTATTGTGCCAGAAAGACAGCATGACTTCTGTCTATACAGCCTATAACAACATCAATGAATATCTCTGATCTGATAAAATATTTTTATTTATAAAATAAAACAAATTAAAAAAGAAATGAGAATAAATGAGGGGTAGCTCAGTGGTTAGGGTGTTGGACTACTGATCAGAAGGTCCCAGGTTCAAACCCCAGCACCACCAAGTTGCCACTGTTGGACCTTAACCCTCAACTGATAAGGTGTATACTCACTCACTCATCGTCTATACTGCTTAATCTTGTATATCGAGTCACAGGGGGCCTGGAGCCTATCCCAGGTGACTTAAGGAATGAAGCGGCGTACAATCTGAACAGGGTGCTAATCCATTACAGGACATACACACACTCACCCGCTCATTCACACACCCTACAGGCAATTTTGGGAACGACAGATAGCATAATCTGCATGTTTTTTGGACTGTGGGAGGAAACTGGAGCGCGCGGAGGAAACCCACCAAGCACAGGAAAAAACATGCAATTTTCATGCACACAGGCCCGAGGTGGAAATTGAACCAGGAACCTGAAGGTGCTAACCAATAAGCCACCCTGCCACCTTTCATTTTCATAAATGTAATTTTTAAGGATCATGTCATAAGACTGAGTCTCGATGCCCTGACTGTCCATTATGGTGCTGAAAAAAAAAAGCTTACTTTTGTCAAGTGAATATGGTTCTATTTCCCCCTAACATAACTCCCAGGGGCACTGAACATCACCTGGCTACCTTCTCGTGCATGCGGACAAGCATGCCGAGACCTTCCACCAAAGTTACAAAGTGACAGTGGAATGTAGTATTGGCTATAAATATGTCTGTCATTCACGTTTTCTTTTTCCTCACTTCATGCACATCATACTTCATGTACTTTTTAAAGAGTATTGATGGATGCACACTTGGACTGACTGGAGAGAATGTCATCTTGAAATGTCGTGGTATTTAGATAATAATACATAATCCCAGGTGTCCACAAATAAATGAACGGATTTGTGCGTGCATGCATGCAACCAGAAATTTGTCTGGAAGTGTTGGAGGGTAGCAATGTGTTGCATTCAGTAAACTCACTGTAGAGGTGTTCATAATTTGAGTGTTTATGTAATACAAATCCTGTGACTTTACCCATTCTTCTGAAGGATTACAGGCTATTTTGAGAACGCGCTCTAGATATGTTGTTGTTTTAGCGTTTAGCGTGAAACAAGGTCCAAATTAAACAGATGTCGAGGTGCTAACATGGTGACAATAGACCTCACAGGAAGTGGTTGTGGATCAGTTGTTGAAGTTTTCTCAGCGTAGACGTGCCACTCACGCGCCCTCTAGGACCCGGTGGAGGGGCGGGGGGGGGGGGGGGGGGTCCTGCGCGTGACTTTGTAGCGATACTCCTTCTCCTCCTCCTCCTCTCTCTCGCGCGCGCGCTCTCTCTCTCTTTTTCGTTCTCTCTCATCAGCGCGCTCGCATCAGCTGTTTAGCCGCGGTGCGCGGAGACGATCAGAGGCGGATTTGTGGTACCGGGATGGCTCACAGGTACGTGTGCGGGTATATACTTTTTTTTTTTAATGCATAAGGGATTTGAATCAGAAAAGCGACGGGATTGATAACAGCCGCTGTGTGATCCTGGTTGCAGGTGGATCTGGTGGCTGGAGCGGCTGCTCCTCTGCTTGTTGGTCTCGCGGGCTGCGTCGCAGTGGCCAGGTAAGCGCAAGCATCACGCACTCTCACGCGCTAGGCGGTGCTCGCAGGACACTTGTTGCTGGAGAAACGCGCGGAGCGACCGTGCCGTGCGTGGACACTTTAAACACATCTTGATAGTTTTTCTTTCAGAAAGCGAGAAGGCATGGGACTAATGGGTGCTGAGTGAAGTAAGCCTGTTGGAATGACCCAGGAGACAGTAAAATATTTAATAGCCCGTTTTAGTGCAAAGCATCTGTTTTATTAGAGCAGTTTTCCAGTTTTATGGACAATATTCTAGGGTAGGAAGTTGTAAAATGTCATTCATGGATTAAGTTCTAAGCTCAAATATAGATTTCTTCGTATATTGAACTGTAATGGTATTATTATTATTATTATTATTATTATTTTGTTGTTGTTGTTGTTTCTTTTGTTTGTTTGTTTGTTTGTTTTGTTTTTTGAGAATGTTGGAATGACATATTTCAGTATTGGCCATCATAGTGGAAACAGTGCATTCGAGCCTGTGGCGTGGGTGGAGGGTGTATAGTGCACTGGTTTTTTTTTTTTTTTTTTTAGAACATTTTGTTGAACCATTTCTCCACCTGCCACATATGCATGCTGTGTCTAATCATGCTATATGGTTCAGAATCCTTCTGCAATAGCAAATGCATCTAAATAGAAAAATTTTAACAAAAGTCAGTTAACCTGTTAATCATAGTCACAGTACAAGACAGATTTTATGTCGGTCAATGCTTTCTAAAGTCTAATTCAAATGTATAGATATACAGTTAACAAAATAAAATAGAAATAAAATGTATTGGCCATCATAGTGGAAAAGAGTGTAGCATTGGAGACTGTGGGGGTGGAGGGAGGGGTATCTGTTGCACTGTTTCTTAGAAATGGTTTTTCTACCTGCCACATATACATAGATAGATAGATAGAGAGATACTTTATTAATCCCAAGGTAAAATTCCAGCATGCTGTGTGAAAAAAAGCTAAGTTCTAGAAGCCTGTGAGAGCAAATGCATCCAAGTAGAGAATCTTGACAAAAGTCAGTTAACCTGAACCACAGTAAATCAATAATGCTTTAGTGAACTCACAGTGCAAGGCATTGATTTGACATTGATTAACACTTTAGAAAGTCAAAATTAAATTAAAATGTTTATTTGTCATGTTCACAGTATGATATGCAGAGTAATGCTCACTGTTTGTGACCTATAAAAGGAAAGATCAGATAGGTTAAAAAGATAGAAAGATAGATTTTCCTGCAATAATAGAAGATGAAAATTGACCTAAAAAGAGAATGTAAGTCTTATGGCCATCATAGTGAAAACAGTTCCTTAGAGACCGTGGGGGTGGGTGAAGGAGTGTCTATTGCACTGTTTCTTAGAATTTTTTTTAAAACCATTTTTCTACCTCCCACATGTGCATCTATTGAGAGAGATAGATTGAGAGATACTTTATTGATCCTGAAGTAAATTCATCATGATGTATCTAATAATGCTAAAAGGTCCATCTAAGTAAAAAATTCAAAAAAAAAAAGTCAGTTAACTTCAACTATCAGTCGATTGATAATGCTTTAGTGAAGTCCCAGTACGAGATGCATCACTCAACACTTAATGACAAATAGAGTTTGTCATGTGCACAACCATGTATAGCATGATATGCAGAGAAATGCTGTCTGTGACCTAAGATAGAAAAGAATAGAAAGGTTTCACTACAAGTGTTCTCTAAGGATCAAATCTCACAAAACCGCTTTTGTGAGAGTTTTTCGGTACCTGAAAATTTTTTAAACATATAAAAAGACTTTAGAGGAATTTCCCTCTCGCTCCTGGCATTATATTGGCATACTGATTGAGCTGTAGGGAGTGGAAAGTTATTTTAGTGTGAAATTTTAAAGCTGCTACTCTTGGTGCCATTGGGCATTTAATCAAGAAGATCGCATGTCTTTTAGGCATACAGCTGCCATTTATGAGAGAGACTGAGACGCTTTGTAAATATTTTATTGTAAGTGATCCCTCTGTACGTTATCAATTTACAGTGACAACAAAAAATACATAAGACTTGTCCTTAGCAAGTGAGGGAATGGACATGGTGTAGTGTCTGAGCCATTTTCAAATGTTCCATGAAACGTAAGGGTGGTGAGGTGTCCTTTATTAGACTTGAAAATAAATGGA
Organism: Clarias macrocephalus; assembly: GCA_011419295.1. NCBI lineage: Eukaryota > Metazoa > Chordata > Actinopteri > Siluriformes > Clariidae > Clarias > Clarias macrocephalus. The sequence continues at coordinate 13,979 of JAAGKR010000178.1, read as the reverse complement.
TGCTTAAGACACATTTCATAAGCTTAAAGTTCTCCAACTGATGATCAGAGTAACCTGGCACAGTTGATCTAAAGCTGCGTGAGAGAATAGCATTATGCCGTGTCCACTAGGGTCCAAAACTCTGCATTCTCCCTGGGCTTGTTAACAATTCCTTTTGTTATGCGCTGAGTTCCCCTCTCTTTTGAGTGTGCGTAGCCTGAGGCAGCGGAGCAGACCCGGGGGGGAACAGCTGTAAGGGGACACCCTGCTGGCACGTTTAATAGACAAATGAAACGATGCATTAGAAATCACAGCAAACAAGGACCCCCACCTGGCACATGTGGATGCCTGAACACGGAAACACAGGAAGGTCCTGTTGAGAGCGCCGCATTTACCACTAACAATACTCCCTTAACCGTTAAAGTGCTTTTTAGCACATAGTAAATTGTGCACACCTTTAATCTCGACAGTTTCTTCTACTTCTTTTTTGTCTTTTTTTTTTCTATAGATTTTTCCATTAAAATAATCGGCTAGCTCTGAAGCGCTGAAACTGACAATGCAGTTCGAGGGGTGTGAACAAACTGAGTGTTAGTGAAATAAGTCACCTCTCAGCAGTTGCTATTAATAGTAAATAAGGAGTATGCATTTGAGACAAATAGATCAGGGAGGTACTGTTCAGACATCTGCTGCCTGAATGAAGTACAGTGTTTTCCTGTCATTGTATCTCCTGACAACACAACGTTGAGTGCTTTTGACTGTTGTTGATTTGTTGACTTGATGATGAATTGTGGTTTGACATTTGCATCCTGGACCTTCTGGATAGTTTATTTCCAGACACTGTATTTCTGTTTTCTCTACGTTATATTGAATTCCCTCTTCATAAATGAGTAACACTAACCCATAAATGAGTTACTGTTGGAAATTAATTGAAGGAAAAATGTTTAAGGGTGTGTATTAAACGTGATCTGACTTGATATCCCGTTTTGAAGACAAGCACACATGCCAGAATCTTGCTGACTGTCTCAACTCGCTCTGCTGAAGGTTTTGAGTTTTAGTAAATAAGCCTGCATGCTAAATTTGAAGTGTTTAACATTGAAGTACTATTTGCTTTTCAGTCCCTCTCTAGAGAGGAGTCTAGGCATGCTCTTTGTGTGAACGAAAGGCCTTTATGCCTGTGGCCAAGTTCCTTTAGGTCAATGGCTGAGTTGACTTGTGTGAAAGCTTGGAGATGGCCGGCTGTTTTGCCTCAGCAGGGCTTGTGGCCTCAGTAAGGTACAAATTTTCTACTTTTTTTTTTTACTTTCCCCACTCACAATTTTCTTTTCCTGGAGGGTTCACTGTGGTCACAAATTGATGATCTAAAGATATGAGAAGTATTTTGCTTATTTATTTATTCTATACATGAGTCGATGATGTGACACAATTTTTTTGTGGTTTACTTTACTTTGAAATGGTTAAAAATTAAATACGCAAATAATCCATGCATTCTTTCTCTGAAGGACCAATCTTTTTGGTATAATAAATAATTTAGGGGCATAATGGTGTAGTGGTTAGCACTGTGGCCTTGCAACTCCAGGGTTTAGGTTTTGATTCCTGTCTCTAGTCTGTGTGTGTGCAGTTTGCATATCTCTAGGTGCTTAGTGGGTTTCCTCTGTGTTCTCCAGTTTCATCCCAAAGTTCAAAGTCAGGCAGATTTGGCTAACTGGTGTTCCCAAATTTCCTATAGTATGTTTGTGTATGTGTGTCTGTGTGTGTGTCTGTGTGTGTGTGTGTGTCCTGCGATGGATTGACACTGTGTATGTCCCCAACATAGGAAAAAGTTGGAAAAGATAAAAATATTTTTAAAAAATCCAGTAGCTCATCACACAAAGCAAAAGCAGAAGGTGAGGGGGAAAAAATGTAAAAAGCATTTAAAAGTATAAAAAGATTTCTTGCTAACTTTCTCATTTTTAATTCCACCATATATGGAAATGAATCATGTAGCCAATCTCGAACTTAAGCAGAATACCCTTCATGGTGAGGAATAGTTGTATCCAGAGGCCACTAGAATACTCAATCCCAAGTGTGAAAGAAAACTCGACTTATAGAGAGTGAAAGAATGAGATCTGATCTTTGCAAACCTAAAAGGGAACCTGAATGAAATCCTGAGTGCTGAAAGAGAGACCAAAAAAAAAAAAAAATTCAGCAAAAAGAACAAACTAAGAGAAGAAAAAGGACATTTTACAAATGAGAGAAAGCAATTATTTTTTATTTTAGGGGTTAAGACCTTCAACTTCATTAGCCTTTGACTGTTAAAGCAACAGTGTCAGGTGGTGTAACTGGTTTATGTCAGTTGGTGTAACCAACGATAAAAAAAAAAAAAGTGATAACTTCCAGGAACGTTTATGTGGACTAAATTACAACCCTATGTGGCGTGCAACCCTATGACTGAATAGATTTTTTTCACAATTTGTCAAAAAAAAAAAAAAAAAATATATATATATATATATATATATATATATATATATATATATTGTTGGCTTATTTCACTGTCAATATTTGGGAAAAAATGAACAAAAGTGAAATTCAGACAATCCTGCTACCACTCTTTTTGGATTTCTTGAACCCAAATAGAATTCTATTTTACAATTGTTGTAAAATAGAATATTGGTTTTATATATGCACCACTTGACATTTTCAGGCACATTCAATATTTTATATTATATAGGTTAAAATGTAAATATTATCTCAATTTAAATAAAACCATCATAAATTGAAATTGTACAATTTAACCAACTTATCAACTCTTGACTACCTCTATAGATGATATCACTTCAGAGGTGAATGGGCTAAGTGTGTGCCACTTTACTAGAGAGGCCTCAGTCTGGAGAGCCCCAGCAGCTGAATACCTCAGTATTTGTGTTTAAATGCACTAGTCTTAACATTGTGTGTGAATTTGTCAGTGGGGATTGTAGTGCTTCTTGGATGTGCCATAGTTTGGGACTTACATTGCTATTAAGGAAACAGCCAGTCCTGTGTTTTGTTCCCCCTGTTTAATCATTTACCATTTCAGACTTATTTTGCTGTTAGTTAGCAAACCAGCTCTTACACCTTTATGTGCAAAAGAAGTACAGAATTAAATTCTTTGTAGATATTTAGTAGAACGTAATCCGGTCCAAGACAGGATGGTCCACCGAATAAATCTACGAGACGTCTGTTTCATTTGAAAATAATTTATTGGTTCTTCTTCAGATTTTGGTTCAGAAGAGACAGTGAGTGATGCATGAGCTTAGTGTAGAGGATTAAGGTATCCTATTCTGACTTGGTTGCCTTTCTACTTTTTTTCAGTTATATTATTTGGTCATATAAATAACTGGGTTTATATTCACCCGCTAAGTTATAGTTCATCTGACAACGATAAAGGACATCTGACACCACCCGTTTATCCAGCACATATAAAGTAATTGTGTCATACAAATAGTGGGATTAAGCATACTTTAGGATAAGAATTTACTCTGTCTCTGGATGTCTTACCGATAGTATTACTAGTGTTGCGCCACATTTGGAGGGTACATAGTTAAGATATCTATCTTTATTCTATCGAATTTCATTCTTCCTTGATATTAGTGAGGTTGGCACAAAATATATGGTTTATATAACAATATGGCATGCATAATGCATTTTTTACCCTGTCCTTTTCTTTCACAACACTACCTCTTCAGGGGAGAATAAGATACCTAAGCCACTTTACTAAAAAGGCTTCAGTCTGGAGAGCTCTGACCGATTTTGAGAAAAAGGTCTTTCGATTTTTCTGTCTAAATCCACTTGTGTGCTTTTTGCAGATGGTAGGGTTCTCGGCATTCCACTTCAGGGAAATTGCACTGTTAGAAAAGAGAGCATTTGTGTCTACTTCATATACAAGCCTGCAAACGATTTTGGTTGGTTTGCAGGTATGAAGCTACGTTTTAAACTGAGCTCTACTGGCCCTGTGACGATATGAAGTGACAGAAAGAAAAATCGAAGCCAAGAATTGGATGCTGAGTGGCACATGCTTTGTTTGGGTTGGACTTCTGGATGAACATAAAAAGAGCTTTGTGTAACTGCACAGTTGATCACAGAGCTGCTCTATAGGATTTCCACAGCTTTAGTGCAACAACAAATGCATTGCAAATATTCAATGTCAGGCTTGAGGACATGGGTTGTGCTTTGAGCTTTGCCATGTTCTCCGTGCCAGACTATCGCCACCCATTCCATAGGGAGGTAGAGACGTCGCAATCTATGATGTATAGTTCACACGGGTGATAAGTGTAGTTTACAGTGTTGGCGATTAGGTTTAGAGTATGGATTAAAATTCTTCTCTGTCAACCCTCGAGCTGAATTCTGTTCACCTGTTCATGGCATAAGTTTATGACTCTACTACAACTGTCATATTTACCATACAAAGAAGTTTGCAGCAGCTTTGACTTAAGCCAGCCATATAATATTCTTGTTTGCACACACAGACTCATAAATACAATGGTACATGCACGAATAGGTTAAGTGTAGGACACGGTCACACTGTGAGCTGACCTAACGATCATGGTTTTCCCGAACGAAATAGTTAAACCTCTTGCTTGACTTTGTATGAAACTGGAAATACTTGGAGTTTTCACGCATAAGATTTAATTTGTAACGAAATTCTGAGGTAAAATTTGTTTTCATGTTTATCTTTTAAACCTTGAGTATATTCAGCTACTCAAGTCAAAAAAAGTCAAATTTGCATGCTGATTGCAAGCCCCCTTCTCTTGCAAAGTTTTACATTGGATTTCTTATTAATATGGCATATGGAAAAAAAAAAAAACCTCTTGCTTTTTTGTTTGTTTTTGTCTGAATGTCATCCTTTATGCTTCACATCTTCCCTCTAAATTTTTCATATTTCATCCTGAATGTCTGTTTTCAAAAGCGCACCATCTTTACTCACTGATATCTAAGTAGAATATTAACTACTTCTTCACTCCTACAGCACCTCCATAGCTGAATCATTGCTTTAACATTTAAGCTCTAACAAACATTCCAACCTGCCGGTGTAATCGAAACATTCACTTCCAACTTCACCAGATTTTTCGTATGTGTGTCATCTTCCATTTGAGGGCGCGTTTAAGGCTCGCGCATGCTGCCATATTCTGGTGCGCCGTCTGTTCTTATTATTTGCTGTACGCTTCTCTCACACTCGGACCAGCATTTGAGCTTGGTGCTGAAAAACCAATAGGGAAACTATAATTACCGCCCTAGTGGCATGAAAGGGGGATTTGTAATAGCCTTTAGTGTGCACCCAGCCATCACTGGGGCTAATAGGGCACTGTGGGCCCTCTCACTTCTGCTAAAGCCCTTCCTGTCTAGGGAGAAACCGTCACTTATTTACTCCCTTTAGCTATAATCTCACCAACACTTTACCTGTATGGTGCTATTTGACAAATGACAGGCCATGTACACTCATAATGTGCCTTGAAAATGTCTCGTAAGATAAAAGGCACCAAACCCAGGTGGGAGTGCTTAGGCATTGAGGAATTTCTGTGTACCTAGTGACATTTATGGTTTTCTGGGCAGAGTGCCTTTCCTCCCTATAATGACAAGTTTTTTAAAATTATTTTTTTAAGGTCCATCTCTTTAATGGATACAGAGATTTGATAGTTTGTGGTTTTTCTAGAGTTCACGTTCATGTGTTGGTTTAAGAGGCTGCAGCTGCCTATGCTGACTGTTCTTTATAGTCACAGCATGAACTTTATTATAAAAAAAAAAAAAAAAAGATTTAAGCCTGTTTCCTTTTATGCTTTCTGAAAGCGCGACCGTCTTACTTCCGGGTCCTCGTGCCGGTCGCGGTGCGAGTGTGCATGACAATTATATGACCAAGTTTGACTCTGATGGCTTCCCATAATTGCCTCGCAGTTAACCAGCTGTGTGTGATAATTGCATGTTTAACGTGGACTACAAGACGGCTGAGGAAACATCACCAGATGCACTGAACAACAAGTTTCATCATAAAAAGCTTCTAGATGGAACTTTGGATAAAACCTGCCTTCCAGGAATGATTTTTTACAAGAATACATTAACCATAAGATATGGGAGTGGTGGCTCAGGCGGCTAAGGCTATAGGTTGTTGATTTTTGGATCTAAGGATCCGGGTTTGTCGGTCGGTTGCCACACCGCATCCTACACGGTTATTGCATGCCGGCCCCATTCGAAAGATTTTAATTTGACATTTGTTAAATGTTTAAGATATAAAACTGCATAATATGTTTCCTTTAATCAGTTTATAATGCAAGTAAATGAGTATTTTAAAATTCTGATTAATCATGATTAATCATCACCAGACTGGTTCTGGCCCCTCGAGACATGCCATGTCTGACACCAGAATAATGACATTGGATCCTTTGGGTGCTCTAAGTTGCGGGATGGGGCCTCAGAGGATCGGACTTGTTTGTCTGGCGCATCCCATTGGTGCATGATCGAATTGGGATTGCGGCCAAGTCGATGGAGCTTCGCCTTTGGGATGTTAATGTTATGGATGATAATGTATCATTTTATATCATATTTAAGGCATCATTTAATTTTATCTCCAACATGCATGGTTATTAACAATGCCTGGGATCATCCAAAGGTCTGCAATATTACTTACAGCACACGGTAACACTTATAATAATACAGCATTCAAGTGGTATTGGAAACTGGGGAACATTGATTTTCCTTCTTTCCTACTTAGAAATTGTTCCACATTGCAAACATGTGGTTAATGAATGAAAACATTTATGTGCTACCTAATCGTACCTGCAATTATGAATTTAGTTTTTAAATCACAATGCTGTAAAGTTTTTTGAGGATGTCATGTATAAAGTCGCACTAGTTCTTTCGCCTTATGCTCTAGAAATGCTATTTAAATACTTTATTATAATGTTTTCACAAGCATTAATATGGGCAGAGGTGATTGGTTATGTGTGGTTCTGGACCTTGAGCATTCGGGTCAATTCCACATTCAGCAGTTAGCGAATGCCAGAGTATAAAAAGTCTGAAAAGTGGTTTCCATGGTCACCAGGTGCAGATTTGCTGAACACAAAGCATAGTTTTGGGCCCTATTCTGAGAAATGAGATCCCCTCCTCTGGCACTTTGTCCCCCCCCCACCCAGTTTAAGAGGCGTTTAAAAGGCCCAAGTGACAGTCTGGTGAACGCTGGCCTGGATGAAACCAAATCCATGAAATCTATACCAGCTGCTTTATTCTCATGAATGGACATGGGCTTTGAATTACAACTGTTCTATGACACAAAACTAAAAGGCCAAATGCCAGTAATTTGAAACATGTACTTGGCAAAGGCACATCTCCTAAATGTGATATTGATTCTTGAAGTCCTGACCTACAAGTTGAAGCTCAGATAACTGAGGATTTTTGTTGGTTGTGGTCTTTCATACCTGATGTATACAGTATACTGTTTCCTTATGAGCCTTTGCGCTGCAGTGTCATTTCAGAGGATCTTTACATTCCTGCCATTTGTCTTTCTGTCACTGACAGCAGCTTCCATAGACAGGTCTTTTGTTCCGTGTCTTCACAAATCGCACAAGTCCCACCCTTACTCAGTGGGTATAAGCATCAATGGCAGCAAGACTCTTGAAAGTTTCATAATGGGGCTTTGAGTTGGACATGGCAGAAGAACATAACTTGGTAGTATCCAGAAGATTGCCTGCAACTCTGTACAGACATAGCGTAAACATTGCTTTTACCAGTGATTCTTTATCTGTTGGAGGCATGGTGATGAGACAAGATGCATTAACCAGCTAATTGTTTCTGCATGCAGCGGTGAGGCAAATGTTAAGTGATATAGTAGGTTGCCGTCCAATAATTCTTTTTGCTGTTTAGATGACTTAAGGATCCTTGGTGAAATATTAAAATTTCCTGGCAGTGCTTGTTTTTCAGTCTGGGTATAATACTCACTACTTAGGTTTTTGTTCTTTGTCATCTACCACAGAAGAGATAAAGTAAACTCAGCACTAGCAAAAGTCTTGGCCATGAACTAGGGCGCATACAAAGAATGGAGCCTTCTATTCGCCTCGCTGATGTAAGCCCAGGGAAACCGTGCCACACACTGAGACATGCAGAAGAAAGGTAAAAGCTTATCTCTCCACTTAAGGAAAAATAAAAAGGAACACCTGCCAGAAATGAATGAATAAAAATTCCTAGGCAGAGTGCAGCCAGAGTATTGGCTAGTATGAAAGGAATTTTAAGGCAAAAGCAGCATTCTTTAAAAAAAACAACAAAAACAAAACTAACAACAACAACAACAACAACAAAAAAATAGGATTTTGCATAATAAATATTAACTGATTGTATAATTATTAAAAATTTATATATATATATATATATATATATATATATATATATATATATATAATGAATAGACATATAAGTAATGCTGAACAACCTTTTTTTTTATTTTTTTTTATTTAAGTGGTATTTAGGGACTCACGAATACTGTAAACATAGCCAGGGGGTCTGTGATAATCTTATTTTGATTAATTGGAAACACCTGTTATTATTTTTAATATGTATTTGCATTGGTATTAAATGGTTCTTTATTAAATAGTCTGTCTATTAATACTTAACATAGACATAATTTGTTGGGTAGATAATGATCAACTCCACCTGTTTCTCACTGGTTCATGCCTTAAGAGAGATGTTTTTTGTTTTTTTTTTTAATTTCTTGTTCTTGAATGATTCATAGGTCACTGTGAGGCTTAACAAACGAAATGTTCCTCTGAACAAAAATTTGATCCAAACAAATCTGAGCCAGAAAGTCCTTCGGGAAGCCTTGGAACTACATTAAAAATACAAAAAAAAGTCTGCCACTTTGGAAGGAAAAAAAAAAAAAAGAGGGGTGGCGCAAGACTTGCACAGTACTGTAAATGATGTTCATGAAACCACACTGTCCTGAGATGGTCTGTGGAATCTATCTCCTGATAAATGGGATTCAAAAAAATAAAAAAATAAAAATCAGACCCTGATTTAACTTTCTTATTTAGACACATTTGTTTCCCAGTAACCAACACGCATACTAAAAAGTCAAGTGCTGGCCTGGTATTTGTACTTTAAGCCCTGCTTGTGTTACACTTTCTTGTCTTACAATGCTTTTAACAGCATGGTACTGCTTTATGCTGTCTTTCTAAAGGGCTGTTTTTTTTTTATTCCTTCCTTGACATTTTACATTTTAAGTGGTTGTAGGATTTAATATACAACACACATAAGTAAGTACACATAATCGTGCTTTCTCAATAATTCTTAACACTTCTCCATCAGACTGAGGCCAGGTCTGATATCATGTACTGGATGGTGGCTCTAAGAGTTGTAATAGTTGTTGCATGCCAACACAGACGTCTTTACAGCTGATGAGCATGCCATGTTAAAGTAAAGTGACTTTAGTCTCACACGCAGGGGCTTATATGAGGTTATATGTAGTCATCTTTCTTCTGAACGTTCTGACTGTGCTACATTTGTGAATTTCAGAGCAGGACATGCCGTCCAAATGATGATCTTTGAGACAGTCAAAAAAGAGATAAATTCCCCAGAATTGGCTGTGCGATGGAATATGATGCCAACTTTCAAAAAGAGCACTTGTGGTTTAACAACAGTCTCTGTGTTAAATCAGTTCTGTCAGATAGCACACATACCTTGGCATGACATGCACAGTTTAAGCCTCAGTGACCTTGTCTGCTAATTAAGAGTATGCCAGAACAAACGTTCTTTTAATCTACCATTTTAAAGGCTTGCCTGTATATAATGTCCTATGTATAAACATATCAATGTTTTTCTATTTATTGATAATGATTTATTTCACCTCCATACTCAACATGTGGTACCTCAAGCTTTTATAGCTTTGTTTAAAGCTATAAAAAGGAGAATAGTTAGAACATTTATTATATATAACAGTGATCTAAAGGGCATTGTGTTGACAGGGTGTATGTAATGGTGAGTGTGTGTGTGTACTAACTGTGGTGCTCAATGCTTCACCATAAATGGCTGATGTCAAATATGACAAAGATCCTTTCATTTTTTTAGCCGATTACCAGATTGCCTCTTGTCATAGGTTGTAATTTGATGTTGGTGCATGTACTTGAATTCTATTCATTACTATGTACATAAGAGGCAGAACTACACTTTTCACTTGTAGCACATGCTAGGTCAGCTAGGGATATAAATGAAGGCAAATGTTACAGCACTGCTTGGTATTTCAAATGAATTTAGACTATCTGTCCCCAGAGACTTCATAGAAGTCTGTTTGTCTTTGCTGATGATTCATAGACATGGGAATAAACAGTGAGTGTTAAGCAGAAAAAAAAAAACCCTGGGCTGTGACTTTGGTGGAAAATTAGAGTGCTGGAGCGCTGAATGTCCATAAACTGAAAAGGAGACATACCTGCTCAGGCATGTAGTGTGACAGCTCTTAATAGAAATCCAACCTTTTCCTAAACTGTGTAAAAACAAAATAAATGTATTAGCGCTCTCTTTCATCCATATGAATGTTATTTTTAAGCTTGCTTAGATGCGATTCTTAGATTTGAACAATCAAAGAGGCTGGATTGTTGGTCGTCCCAGAAACTGGGACTCTTCAAATACTCATTTCTAGTGTCCCATGACCCTGTCACCAGTTCACTGTTTTTCCTTCCTTGGAGAACTAGTGTTAGGTCCTGACCACTGCAACCTGGGAACATCCTACAAAACCTGCAGTTTTTCGAGTAGCTCTGACCCTGTCATCTATCCATCACAGTTTGACCCTTATCACAGTAGCGACAGTGACAATATATTGTTAAAATGCCGACTGGAAGTGGGAGGGATCCAGTAGGCAGCAAGGGAGCAAAATGGGCAAGTGTAAGGATTTGTTCGACTTTGACGAGGGCCAAACTGTAAAAGCTAGATGACTGGATCAGAGCAAGTCCAAAACTGAAGCTCTTATTAGATGTTTACAGTCTGTAGTTGTCAGGATCTACCAGAAGTAATCCAAGAAAGGAAAACCGGTGAACCGGAGTCATGGGTGAGCAATGGCTGGCCCATATAGTCTGATCCAATAGCAAAGCTACTGTTGTTCAAGTTGCTGAATGGTTAATGCTGGTTCGCATAGAAAGTTGTCAGAACACAGAGGTTATTACTGTTTTGGTTGCTGAATGGGGGACCTACTCAGTATTAGGCTGGTGGTCATAATGTTATGGCTGATCGATGTACACTGTTTAACACGATTAACCCTTCTCTGTACATTAACAGCGTCTCATTTGGTAGACACTTTTATTACATTTCGGCATTTGGCAGATGCCCTTATCCAGCGCGACTTTCATTTTTCTTTTCTTTTTTACCTCATTATATGTCTGAGCAGTTGAGCAGGATTAAGGGCCTTGCTCAAGGGCCCAACAGTGGTAACTTGGTGGTCGTGGGGTTTGAACCTGGGACCTTCTGAATGATTACAAATGGCTTACATTTGAATGAATGAGGGTCAAAAAGTAAACCCAAAAGTGAAGACACATCTGGAGCCTTAAGCACTTACAGTACGCACCACTCCCACAAAGACATGATTACAAGAAATGCAGGTCTACTAAAACCATCTCCAGAAAATTACGTAATGTAATAATTACATGTCAGTCTGAATTCCGCATTTAATTCTGGAAAAGGAAACTGTTCACAAAGACATAGATACATTATTCCACTTTAAATAGAATAGAAACACTTCTTACTGGCTAAGTATGCTTCCACACACAAGGACGTTGTTTCCAGCTGACAGGTGCTTCCAGTACTTATAATGAGTGCAACAAAGTGGGATACAATATGTAATCAGGAAATATATTAAAGTAGAACAGTAGGGATAAAAGAAAAACAAAACAAAAAAGATAAAATATTAATAAAGACAAATATTATCAAAACACTGTTCGGTATGAATGTCAGGTATGTTAAAGAAATACAAAGTAGGCGAAATACAGTATTTTGCATTATAGCCCAAATTTTCCACATTTGCGGCCGACATGCTCACACAAAATGCTAATTTCATTCACTTACACATACAGGTTATGTTTAGTGTTGGCATATCTTACCTTAAAAGTGATCTATGTATAACTGCATACATTTTAGCAGGCAGTTCATTAAGCTGAAGGACGTTTATTCCTTTATGAGTATGACCCCAAATTAGTTTTACTCTTTTGAGACTTGGTGATTGACAAGGGAATGCGAAGAATGCTGGCTGCCTGTCCAATATGTCCACGAGTGCGTAAGGAAGGTGGGATCCGGGGCTACCATTTCATTAGATGTAACTACATTACAGGAATGTGTTGCCTGCTTCTCAAAAAATGAGAAAAGAAACAATATGAATACATGCAGTGTTTGCGGTACTGGTTCACAGGGTGTAGAGGCCCTCTTTACACTGTTGACATGATGAAGGAGAAGTCATAACCGCCTTTATGGACAGTTTTGATTGCATTCAAGCTATTGGTAAACCATTTATTTACAACCTCAATTCTTAATGATGTTAATGATTAAACTGTTGTGGTACTTCTTGAGTTTTTTTTTTTTTTGCTTTAATCTTAATTACATTTGTTTTGTGCGAGGAAAGTGTGTCCATTTTAGTTTTTCACTTAATCCACTTCAAGCCATTAACTGGGCTGACTCACAACACCAGTGAAACAAAAAGCCCAAACTGTTTCTGGCAGTTGGCAATGGAATTCCAGGGGCACGCTTTTCCGCAGGTCCGTGTGTCAGGTGCCAGGGATTAGATGTAATTAGTACAACCTCTGAAAGTGACAGTGGCATGGTTTGTTCCTGACAATATTTGCTTGGCCCAGGGTTGTCCAGTCTTCCCTGCAAATGGTCGATGTGGCAACCTGGAAGATTTAAAGAAGTGGGTTGTATTCCACAAAGCATAAACACACCTGATTCCACTTGTTTCCACTTATCACACGTACGTAGTGGTTAGCAGTGTGGCCTCGGCTCAGGGTTGAGGTTCGATTCCATGTAGTTTGCATGTTCTCCCCATGCTAGGCGGGTTTCCTCTGGTTTCCTCCCACAGTCCAAAGATTTGCAGATTGGGATAATCGGCGGATCGGCACCTTGTCCAGGGTGTAACGCGCCTCGTGACCAAAGTCCACTCTAGGTCCCCGCGACCCTGTAACAGTAAAAACGACATATATAAAGGTATAGAAGACGAATGAGTGAATGAATGAAGTAAAGTATAGGTGACAAATAAAGACTTAGCTTAGATGATGGTCTGATAAATATTAAATAAAATGATTTAACAGGGTTATGCATTACCAAACCCGCAGAAAGTAAGCTTTAGCTTACAACATGGTGTACTGATTTTCATCTCTCACTGTTTATCCGATCATGCAGATTGTCTTAGAAAAGGCAACATTCATTGTTTGTGGTTGACACTGTGATTCTTATCCGAATTTTGGTCTTTTTTTCATGTTGTAAGTGATAACAGGAAAGTGTTTCACAGATGCGCGGGAATGTTAAACGTAACTGTTCATGTATACACAATTTATGTGCAATCTGACATTCTTAAATAAAAAAGAAGTGTAATTGGTATGAGAGAACTTAAAGACTGCAGGGCATCAGGGTGTCTAGCGTAGTAATTTCCATCATAATTCTGACAAATTCTCTATAATAACAGGCCCTGTCATGTTTTATTCCTCAGTTAGTGCAGGTACAACAACATGCTTATTGTTCTCTTGCTGGTTCCTTTCATTTAATCTTTAATTCTCATTTAATTACCAGGATTTAACATTTCAATGGGAATTCAGACTTCTTAGAAAGCTCTTTGAAAAAAAGGGGAAAAAGCATGTCCTACTACTACAAAAGAAAGCACAGAGTGCTGATATGTTTTATATAGAATATAAAAATTTCTGATAATTAGGGCTCTATTATACAGTATTTAATAGTCAGAGTTATTACTTATAGGGCTAATAAGAATTCCAAGAATTCTTTTTGATGAATTTTATGACAGCAAATCTGATGGATTTTTT
>JAAGKR010000177.1:0-269627 GCA_011419295.1 Clarias macrocephalus | reverse complement strand
ATACAACACTCTTAAACATTGTTCACCACATATTTTGATGTAACAAGCATATTTTACAGCATATTTACCTGAATTGAACAATCAGATGCACCTAAACATAACGTGCTGCAGCCGACGGTCTGACTTCCTGGTTTTTCTTCACCGTTATCTCTCCTTATCCCCAAAAAATGCCCGTAAATGGCAGTGCCATCTAGTGGCGTACATAAAAATTGCATGTACTACTCCCACCTGGCTACATAAATTTTAAGCTGTGATTTTCTCTCTACTCTCTGCCCTCCATAGATCTGAAAAGATTTGATCTCTACACTTCAAAGAAAGGAGGACCATTTGTGGCTGTGGACAGTAATAACAACATAATGGTCAGCTACCGCTCCCACGGCCCACCTCTTTATTTTAATACAATGTTCACTTCTGAACTGCGATATGTTTCAAATGAGCTGGATCGGATTGTGGGTGGGCCTAATGTTGTGGTACTTGTGAGTGTGGGGGCTCATTTTAACTCCTACCCTGTTGAGGTTTATATACGGAGACTCCGGCACATCCGCAGGGCAATGGTGCGGCTGCTGAATCGTGAGCCAGCTACGTTAGTGATGATCCGCACTATCAACATGAGGAAACTGAACTTAGAGCTCAGCTTGTCGAACAGTGACTGGTTCTCTCTGCAGCAGAATGCTGTACTACATGCTATGTTTCAAGGACTTAAAATAAAGATCCTGGATGCCTGGGAGATGACGTTGACCCACTACCTACCTCATGACATACATCCACCCCCCGCCATCATCGAAAATATGATGGATCTAATTCTCTCCTGTATCTGTGCATCTGAAAAACCTATAAATGTTTAAAAATCTTGTGTAACAGATTCTTTAATATGCACTCATCAGCCACTTCATTAGGTACAGCTTGCTTGCTGGGTTAGGTACCTTATGCCTTCAGAACTGCATTAATTCTTCATCTTCGTAGTAGGAATTAAAATTTTAATGCTAAATAAAAATCTTCTGACTATTTTTGGGGCAAAGTAATTTCTTTTTAAATTAAGGCTTTGGTTTTGAAAATCTTAATTTTGAAAATAGGGATATCTTAACCTTATTTTCCTCAAAATAAAATGAGTGTTTTTTTTTTTTTCTTTATGACAGTGCTATGACCAGAGATTTGCTCCATAAAACAATGTTTATTATCAGCAGGGCCAAAATGGGACTGATGGTCTATGGAGGATCAAAACTGCCGAGATTAATACATACAATTAACAAATTCATTTGACAAATTCCTTATCTGAAATTATGCTTTTCTGTTCACATTTTGTCTGGGTTTTATTTTGTTCTATATAGTAATTAAAAAGAAAAGAAAATAAATGTAAAAGAATACATTTATTTTTATTTTGATACAAGACCGAACTGTATGAGGAATCTTTATTTCTGAGCAGGAAGAGACATCCCGAAAGTGCGCACCATCACTCCTGGAGTCTGTTGCCACACTGCTAACCCCCAAGCCTGAACCAGGCTCACATACAACACAATGAACTTCATTTATACAGTTGTTTTGAGAATTGGATAGCGTCCATTCCTTCTAAATTGTATAGTAGGATGAGTACTGAACATTTTCATGACCACACAGTACAGTATGTTTTCTCCAGTTTTTCCTTCATGGAACAAAACAAGAACAATCAACTGATTCATTAATTAATGATTTGATCTTGAAAAAACGTTGCCGGTAAAACAAGTGCATGGAGCACTTATTACCAGGGCATTAAAGATTACTGAAAACTATCAAGGCTCAAGTAATCTGGAAGGAAGACAAGGCCCAGGTACTGTGTATATTTTAGGGTAACTTTTAATCACAAGTACACACACACACACACACACACACACAGGGACAATGAAACTGAAACACTGGCCAATTTAGTGTTGGAGGTTTCATGGCTAAATTTGACCAGCCTGGTGGCAAATCTTCATTGATTGCTCTTACTGGTGGAATGTGCAGAGTGGGAAGGTTTAATTAGCAGAGAAATAGCACAGTTTTGCTTAAAATATTGCAATGCGCACAACATTATGGGTGACATATCAGTTTCAAAAGAGGACAAATTGTTGGTACGTGTCTTGCTGGCGCATCTGTGACCAAAACAGCAAGTGTTTGTGATGTATCAAGAGTCACGGTATCCAGGGTAATGTCAGCATACCACCAAGAAGGACGAACCACATCCAACAGGAGTAACTGTGGACTCAAGAGAAAGCTGTCTGAAAGGGATGTCCGGGTGCTAACCGGTATTGTATCCAAAAAAACATAAAACCACAGCTGCCCAACTAACTGCAGAATTAAATATGCACCTCAACTCTCCTGTTTCCACCAAAAAACAAGAGAAGCATACATTTAGGTATACATTTAGGGTCAATGTATATGGCCAAGCTGCTATAGCCAAACCTTTGGTCATTCATGCCAATGCCAAACGTCGGTTTCAGTGGTGCCAGCAGCGAAAATCTTGGGCTGTGGACAATGTGAAACATGTATTGGTTCTCTGATGAGTCCACCTTCACTGTCTTTCCCACATCCGGGAGAGTTACAGTGTGGAGAAGCCCCAAAGAAGCGTACCACCCAGACTGTTGCATGCCCAGAGTGAAGCATGAGGGGTGGATCAGTGATGGTTTGGGCTGCAATATCATGGCATTCCCTAGGCCCAGTACTTGTGCTAGATGTGAGCGTCACTGCCAAAGACTACCGAATCCTTCTGGAGGACCATGTGCACCCGTGTGAACATCTCCCATAAACCACCTCCATATCACTGTTTATCATCTGCATGCAGATTTTGAACACCTTATGCAGTTATCTTAATACAGTATTTTACACTGTAACAATTACTGGAAATGGGTTAGGAACCCTGGAAAAATCGTGCTGAACTATCAACTTTGTGGAAGAAATTCCCACAAACAGTTTTTACCCATCTATAACAAAGAAAGCAGACTTTAGATTTACTTAAACACTTTCCGGTTATATTGAAGTTTCAACTTCATAGTAGACAGATATAACAGGGACTAATTTATGATCATACATCACCCAGATGAGCAAGGTTCCCTAATGAATCTGGTTCCTCTCAAGGTTTATTGAGATTTTCTTTCCCACCATCTCCTACAGTTTGCTCATCAGGAATAAACTGATGAGGGCTAATGTGGGAGAAATAGTTCTAGTTTATTTTCATTAATTCTTTAAAATCTGTTTTGCAACAATGACCACTGTTAAAAGTTTTACATAAATTTAATTTAATTTAATTTAATAAAATATTCCAGGACTGAAAATTTGTGAATGGTTTTGAGAGCATGAGGAATCCTTTTCAACACACTTTTATGTCCTTTTGACATAATCAAAGCAAAAAGCAGTCTAAGAAAATCTTAGTGTGCGACTATTTTGGCCAGGCAGTGTATATTCTGCCACCTGAGGGCGCTGAGGCAACACGTTTAGTTGAATAGGCATACAGTACAGTACTTTTTTAAATTTTATGATCACTGAACCTTCAAAGGTGATTGGACAGATCAATGTACGTTTATTCTTCCTGTGGGAAGTTTAAAACCAGTTTGCCTCATATGTTCCTGAAACCATGGCACCCCTAAAAAGCAGTATTGGGAAGCACAGGTTGTTAGAGCACATTCTTTTGCAATAAAATCAAAATGTTATGAACAGTTACAGTATGTGCCGGATTTAATAATCTACTTTAAACAGCGAGTGTATTTGGCTGATGATGAAAGAAGTACAACTTGGTGTAAACAAGGCATAAGCGCCTCAAGCTTACAAATTTTACTTACATTGTATTAATAAGTAGAAGCAGAGTTCCACCGTGTAGAAAAACACCATGTCCGAAATAAAATATCACTGATTAGCTTATTTATAGCTTTAACCTTTGATCTATTTCCTAAAAACCCTTTACCGACCAACGACAGGATATATAATATATTTTTAAATAATCCAAATATTTAGAAATTTTTGTAAGTTAATTGAATATTTGGAGGAGTATTTAATAGATTTATAAATAATTCAAATATTCCATTAATTTACATAAATTACTGATAGATTACCGAAAACAACTTTCATCACTGCAACACAAACACGTGTGATTTTATTATTTATTCAAAACAGTTGTTTACCCCTTATTGAATATCTGAAAATAGAATTATTTTGTAGAATCCTGCAAATAAGCTAAGCAAGTTCATAAAATGATAATAGATAGCAACTTCAAATTGCACTCAGAGCAGCACTACAACATCTTAGTTATTCATTCAGAACTTATGAGGCACAGTACACCATAATATAAATAGTAATCTTTGGAGGTCCACACATATTCACTGTTAGTGTAAATGCATTTGAATTTTGGCATAATCCATATGAGACATCCATACAGACTGTAGTTTTTACAGTAATAGCAAAAAGATAGATTAGGGTCAAACTATGTTGGGCCAGTTATATTGTGCCTTTTGGCAGTAACTGTAAAGAAATTTGATGTCCCCAAATAGATACTTGTAATTTAACAAGAGATAATGCTGAAGGAAAAATCATATAAAAGGAGTGTTTTTAAAAGAGGGATCCTATATACAGCTTAGTCATAAACTGGAGTGCACAGTAAAAACAGTGTTGAGTTAATCATGGAGTGGCATAAAATGAATACTTATCTTAAAAAAAAATTAATATGCTTTGTTTGGGGGACTGTAATGCCACTGGTTTTGTCTACAGCATTTATCTTTAGCATTTATGGATTATGAAGGAACCATTCAGTACCTGCACACGAGGGCCAATTTTTAAAAGTGGGAGGTCTTAATTTCAACTAGCCAAAAGTTTAAATACAGTGAAGGGGATATGTAAAAGCAAAGCAAATGGTGAGCTGATGCATGCTGCTGAAAACATGGACCTCTCTGAAAGGTATGAGAGAAGCTAGCAGCAAGAGAAACTACACATCCTGAACTGTCATGGCCTCCTTTGGCCATGTGTAGGTGTCCAATGTAAAGGAGTCATAGTCAGCATTGTAGACATGTGACAACACAAAGGCTTCTTTATCCTTGGGCTCGGGATACCATGAAGCAATGTCATGCTTATAAGCATAATCCACGATCTGAAAGAATCACAAGAGTGGGATATTAAGCAGAAATAAAATGTATAAAAGGACACAGGATAAGCCATTTACTACTCAAATATCTTACTTACATTTTGTAGACAAAGATCAATGTGAGAGAGTAAAATATAATATGCTGTGTGATGCCAGTGCATATTTTCAAAATTGCTACATAAGCAACTGAACAGGCTTAAGATAAGATAGCACTTTATCTTATCTTAAATTAAAATTCCTCTAGTTTTTATTCATGGGCTAGCAGATGGCTGTAACTAGATGAATCACAAACATGGTGGAAGAATAGTCTTTCCTCCCAGATAGCAGAGTCAATCAGGTTCTCTTGGACTCACATTCAATGATGGCCATGCTGTTGTAAGCAATTGGTTAGGGTTAGGTTCATAAAATAAAACACTGTTTGGTCATTGCCAAGATCTTAACCCTACTACTCAGTTGCATTCTCTCTATATCATAAAAGAGAGCAATAAGAGAGCAAATTTTAGATCCCTCAACACTCACTGATATGAAAAAAAAAGTATAACTACAAACAAGATACAGTGAATTAAAAAAGTATACACACCTATCTAAAAAATCCCTTTTGGGGAAGAAAAAAAGAAAAAGAGAAGCAATACCTGGTTGCACAAGAGTAATGAGGTATGTGACTCTGCTTGGGATTAACTAAACATTTAAATACTGGGGCTCTAAAACAAGACTGGGGGAAAGCCAATACATATTTTCCAAAAAAAAAATGGCATGCCTCTGTAAACCGAGATTAAATATTTCAGCTTCCTGTAGGATAATAACCCAAAGCACAACTCCAAGTCATGGCTTTTAAATATGACCAACATTTGAATTGGCCCAGCAAGAGCCTTGCTCTAAAACCTATTAAAAGACATGTTAAACGATTTGAAGAGGGCTATGCACAGAATATCCCCCTAAAATTTCATAGATCTGGAGGATTTGTGAGGAAGACTGAAATAAAATTGTCAAATATTTATTTATAAAAGAAGACTGAGTCTGTATTACAAATCTGAGGTTATTTTAAACACAATATTAGTTAAGGTGTATGAAACCATGGACAGTGAGATTATCATGATTTTTGAATGTTTCTTTTTATATTTGACTTGAACGTTCTTGTTTGCTTTAGCATGTCAAAGGTGGAAACAATCTATCTTGGTTTCGTTTTTTACATCACAAAAATCTGCAATTTTAACAGGGGTGTGAGGGCATTTTCCATCCACTATAAACACACTAGTATTGCTATATTAAAATAAAAACAGCTCCTCTAACACAGCTTACTATAATTTATAGGCCCTCTTCGGACAGCAAAACAAAAAAAAAAAACAAATGTTTAATTTTGCAAACTAAAAGTCACTAACCTTCACAGCTATCTTGAAGGACACTTCTCTGATGGTGCTGAGAGGGGGGTATAATCTGCCTTCAGCCAGATTTTCCTCTGTAACCATGTCAGCTATTGCCTGATACACAATCCCACATATAATCAGTCTAGTGCCTTTAGAGTCTGAAATTTTGAAGTTTGAAGTTTTATTTAAAATGCATATTTACCTCTGCTGTGGTGAGGAAAATGTCATCCGATATGTGACGCACCCCACAGGCAATGACGCCCAGTGCAATACCAGGGAACACATAAGCATTGTTACCCTGGCCTGGGTAGAAAGTGCGCCCATCTGTAAGAGTTACCTTCTTGAAAGGGCTACCGCTGGCAAAGATTCCACGACCCTGACAACAGACATGTTTTATATCAGGAAGTTGCACTGTACAAGGAGCAGGCTATCATAATCCTGTCATAAAGCATGATATGATCAATGTGCCCTTTATCTCTAAACTTAGTCATGCATGTACATTGACTCTTTAATGTAGTGTGACTCTTGCAGGTTTGTGTGCTACCTCTGTGAGTGTATAACACTGTTCTGCAGTGCACTCTGCTTTACTGGTGGGATTGCTGAGAGCAAATATGATGGGCCTCTCATTGAAAGACGCCATGTCCTTTATAATGGCCTCTGTGAAAGCACCACCAATAGCAGCAACACCTGCAAATTAAATAAATAAATACATTTAAAAAAATACATTCCCTTAGTTATCAAAATATTTGCTAATCTATGAACCTACAGTATACAGTATAAGTATGCTACACTATAAATCTTTTCTTTATGTAAAAAGATGAAATGGATTTCCACTTTGTGTTTACTTTTGATTAATTAATTAATTACTTTAATTTTGTTCCTCTTTCTGAAAGAAGGACTGCGAATTAGAATCCATAATTACCAATAATAGCTGTAGGCTTAATGGTTTTCACCACCTCCTCCAGGGTTTTTAAATGAGGATACTCATGGGCAAACATTTCCTTCTCATGGTTCAGGTGACCTCTGCCCTGAAAAGTGCAAGCCATAAAAGAAGTGCTTAATAAGCTCTCTGTAGAGGAGTGCACAAAGGTGGACTGTTTTCCTAAGAAATTACAAATTACATATCATTTAAATCATGTAATTAAATTCTACACCTTAATTAAGTCACCATAAAGATCCATTTCCAGACATCGTGTAGGATGGCAGCCACATCTTGCATAATGATAATGGTAGCATGTGTAAAGACTACTTAAACGGTTACTTAACTAAAAGTTACCTTAACGATTAGTCCTTTAGAGTCCACCATCCATATCTTCTTGACAGCATCAGCATGGGGCACTCCCTCCTTAGCCATGGCCATGGTGAGAAGATGAGCAATCCCCATAGCAGCCTGGCCACATGATTAACAAGAACTAATCAACATTACTGATCGAATTTAATTAGAATCTGCTCCTTTTAATGTAAATAGTAAAAAAATTGTGCTGATTTATCTACAACAGGCAACTTTAAATATGTTTCATATGTCTGAAAGTATAATGTTCTAAATTAGTACCTCCCCTGCCCCTTGAAACACAAAAGTGTGATCAGACAGTTTGTTTTTGGTAATCTTCAAAGCAGCAATAATGCCAGCGACAGCCACCGATGCTGTTCCTAAAAGGGTAATATTTGATTTAGCGATTTATTTAGTTGCACACTGATTTCAGAAATGTTATAGTGCTCAAATCTGAACATCAGATTTGAATCTACCTTGGATGTCATCATTGAAGGTGCAATAACGGTTGCGGTATTTGTTGAGAATGCGGAAAGCATTACTATTGGCAAAATCCTCAAACTGAATCAGGCAGTTCATCCCATACCTGCAAAACAGACCAGTGTTAATTATATTCTAAGCTATCAGCTTTCAGAATTAACACTGTGATGGCATTAATACTCACTTGTCTGTGACAGCCTGCATAAACTCATCAATAAGGTCATCATATTCTTTCCCTCTCACCCGCTTGTGTTTCAGTCCAATGTACAAAGGATCATTCAAGAGCGTCTGACCAGAACATATAAATTATTTAATTATACAGATATATTATACTGTGTTCTGAGTGAAAGCTGAATAAATACAATGAAAATAAAAGCAACGTGTACCTCATTGTCAGTTCCCACATCCAACAGGACAGGCAGACACTGCTGAGGGTGCACTCCTCCACAGGCTGTATAGAGAGCCAGCTTGCCCACTGGAATGCCCATTCCATAGCTCCCTAGGTCTCCAAGTCCCAGGATCCTCTCACCATCAGTTACCACAATGGCCTAATACAAGGTGCACACAAGCATGCACAAGAGCACATGAAATAACTGAAAATTCCCCTATGACTCTATATTTCTTTTTCTATTTCTGTGCCTCTCACAACACCTTGATGTTCTCTTCTGGCCACGAGTTCAACATGGTGGCTATATGGCCCTTGTCATGAATGGTGATAAAAAGTCCTCTAGAAAACATAGATAGAGCAATTGTTAGTAAATTATCTATTTCAAAATAATGTTCTTTTAAATGCAATAATGTGTCAGTGTTCACAAAAATTATGTTTATGAGGTGTCTAACCGTGGTCTCCTGAATGCAAGGCCATACTGCTGGCAGGCCAGTCCCACAGTCGGAGTGTAAACTATAGGCATGAATTCCTCAACATCTGAGGTTAACAGACGATAAAAAAGCTTTTCATTCCTGTCCTGCAGGGTCATCAGCAAAATGTATCTGGAAAAGAAAAACCAAAAAGAACATAAAACAGTTCCTTTGTGTACAGTAAATAAAACTACAAATGTGTGTTCTCAGGTAGAAAGCTTATTTTCATTTCTGCACACCATACTAAACATTGCTTATAGGTCAAACACAGGTTTACATAATAAAAACTCTAACACACGGTTATTAAATACTTTCAGCATTTCCTTACTCATTAAAGCATTCCCTAACGTGAAACTGCATTTTGTGTGCACAGAGCTCAATTAATGCTGTTTTTCAGAATTGGAACTCATTCAGGAATGTTTTATTGTAGTTCTCTTTCAGCTCAAATGAATTGAGAACATCAGTAGGAACACATCTAATATTAAATAACATATATGAGATGTTTATATGCATTTAGGGCAGCAAAAAGTTTAGTTTGAGATTAAGTGTTGTGTAAACAGTACTTGTCAAGTGGGTTGGTACGAGTCTCATAGCTTTTCATAACACGGAGCACCTGGACGTCTTGGGACAGAAAGCATGGAGGCAGAAGGCCATGGATGCCCAGCTGAAGCCTTTCCTCCAGAGTAAAGGCCATGCCCTGTGAGCACAAACCCACAGCATAATGAGTCACAACTGCAAAATGCTGCTGCTACAGAAAAAAAAACACCAGTCATTCTATAACCTGCTGCACATAAAGTACTCCCATGCTTCTGGGTCTGGGAAAGCTTCCACCAGCAAGGAAAAACGCACCACATGTGCAGGCTATTTATTTCTAACCAATGGAAATTCTGTCTCACTGCCCCACCTCTGATACGCTGCCTACTTACCCTTACGGTCTCACTCACTCTCTTTCTAATATGTGGATCAGACTGTCCTTGTTATAAACTCTTTCTCTGCTTCTTGCTTAATAAACAAAATAGAAAGTAAAAACATAAGCCTTAAGAGATTAATCCATGGCACACTCATGAAAAATACTGAGTCATATCCTGCAGCATAACTCCCACTTCTCCATATTGGATCAAGTAACTTCTCCATAACTCATGCGATAGGGTCCACCTAATAATGGTCTTATGAGGTCTAAAGATCTATTTCATATAAAATCTAGATTAAGAAATATTTTTACTCTTCTCCATTTATTTTTTAAGCAAGTTACAATGGCTGTGGGCTTTTATTAAAATCTAGAGTACTCTAACACTAATTAGCACCAGAAATAACCTCTGCTCTTTCAGATTATGATTGCTTACAGGTCCTCTGTGTATTTTTATATAAAAGGTTTTATATAGTTGATTTATATAGTAAGATGTCCTGGAAATGTGAAACTGACATTAACAAATGACAAAGAATTGATGAGAGTAGAAGAATCTGGATGATGTATATAAATTAAAAGCAATAGTGATTTTATGTGATCAAGTTTCATATAATCTACTTTGATTAAGGTCCATGATATGCACACTCTGCTTGGACTTCTTTAAACACCCATAACAGCTTATAATTACATTGCATGTGCATACATAGCACATTGTCTATCACTGCTTCAAATACCTTAAAATCTTTTTGTTTGTTTTTTTTCACTTGATGCATAACTTTGTGTTAGAACTGAAAACGTCTTTGATCTGAGCATCAGCGACCCGGTTTGCCTCAAGCAAGCAATGATGCTTATACTTCCTTGGTGTGTGAGCTCTCTACCTTATTGAGGTGAGGGTTCCTTGTGATATCATAACCCCGCTTTTTGGTCCTGATGCTGCCGGGTTTGGAGCTCGCAGCCGAGTGGCACACTCTCTGTGCCCCTAGCAATGACCAGGTGAGTCCATGACCCAAAGGAAGAACCGAAGGAGTGCTGTTGGCCAGGACACGGAAAGAACTGGTGGTCTGTCTGCACAAAGACAGCACACTCTTTCCAGATAGAGTGTTCATGTTTCCTAAAGAGAAAGAATTAAAAGACTGTAGGTCGACTTTCTGCCATCTTTCATCTTCACACAAAACCCTGAACAAGGGCTGCATCCCCATCTCTTTATTTTGGACACAATAGTGCACTAAGGGGTAGAAACCTTTAGATACTGTAATATACAATACACTCTAGTGCACCTCTGTAGGGAGGAAGAAGACATTTAGGCGGCTTTGACAAGTTCGTGCTTTAGTAAAGACCAGCACAAATGCAGAGATGAGTCTGAATTTATGAAAAAAGACAACGGGCGTTGCCTAAACAATAACTCAGTACAAAAGCCTACGCCTTTTGGGTGTGCATTTTAAAACGACCTTAGGTTAAAGTAAAGTCGGTACATGGACTTATTTGTATAATTAGCAGTAATAGTAGTATTATATCACTAAATATATCACGGGGACGGCACAAAAGGCATATTAATTTAAATATTTCCGTTTAGCGGATTTTCAGATAAATCTGCAAACATCGACTATAAACGCACTCATAAAAAAAAACATTTAAATACCTGAGAAATCCCAATCTTCCCAAAGCTTTTTATTCTGTGTAACAGCTTAAAGCTGCATAGGATTTCAGTCAGAGGGTCGTTCCCGTCGGCTGTTGTTTACCGGTGAGGGATGCAGCAGCTGAAACTGCCGATTCAAGCTTGTTTGACATTGACGCTCTCACTTCCTAACTTTCTAGCAGTTGGCCCCGCCCTCCTCCTCACAAATAGCCAATCAGATCGGGAGACACATGGCGGACAGGCTTTATGTCCAAATGCAATCTTGCGTCTTAAAGTGCACAGTACCGTACTGAATACTATACCATTAAACTTGTGAAGTACGGCAAAATGCTTATTATTCGTAGCCTTGTCTTTCCGAGTTGGCTGATCACAACAAACACCTTAAAGAGAAAAACGCACACACACGCTACTTTAACACCCACTCTTCTTCTATACCGCTTTATCCTGTATACAGGGTCGCGCGAGACCTAAAGCCTATCCAAGGAGACTTAGGGCTCGAGGTGGGGGTAAGACCCTGAAGGGTGGCAAACCATCGCAGGGTGCACACACTACGGGCAATTTGGAAATGTCAGTTAGCCTAATCTTGTTCTTGGACAGTTGGAGGAAACTGGAGTACAAACTCCACGCACACTGACCCGACGCAGGAATCGAACCCTGACCCTGGAGGTGCAAGGCGAAGCACTAACCACTGAGCCACCATACCATAAACATATGCAGGATAGTTTTCCCCATTTGTCTTTGTCACACAATAATGACAAGTTGGTCATCTTTATTCTTCTCCGTAGGACAAACAACGTAATTTATATGTGACGTATGGAGTGCTAATTATACTTTCACTTCCGGTTATCCCGTGTATCTGAAATCATGAATGGGATGCCTGTTTCTAACAGGGAACAATACTCAAACATATTCAGACTTTGGGCAAGTTAAAATGTTTATAAATTTTTTATTTTTAGATTTATTGGAGACAACCCTACAGAAGAGGATTAGGGCCACCGTGAGAAATGATTTGAGTTCTGACTTTGAATCTCAAAAGTCTGAGGGGGAGAAGTCTGAATTATGAGATTAAAGTCAGAACTCACATAGAAAAGCAAATTTTTAAGCCACTGTAGATAGGTGCATCTGCCAAATGCCTAAATATAAGAAGAAAAAAGTAAGCATTGTGAAAACCTAGTGCTACCTGTTCAGCCAGTAACATTTGAATATAGTTAATTCACTTACATTTAAAGGTAAATCCACAAACTGTCAAAAAACACCTTTAAAGAAATATTGAAACAACTCACAACCAGTTTTCATGTGTGCACCCTGCTGTCCCAAAGAATAAAAAAGTACACCTTTAGTTCAACTGTAATAGATGCATACTTAGTGGATTTGATGAAGAAAGAAAAACTGAAAGCAATTCCACTGCATCTTATCTGAACAGGTTTATTTTCAGAAGTAAACAAAATGCATGACTATGTTATGCTAGTTACTCTGCCATTAGTTGCATTACATCTTTCAATTAATGAACATTTCTAACTCTGTAGCATCCAATGTTAAGGTTACATTAATTACCATTCTGTTTTGATTAGGCATCACTATACAACAGTCACAAAGCTTTTAGGAGGACAATGCGATTAGAAACACACATTTGCCCATGCATTAAACAAGGATAAGGACATGTAGCATGTAACTATTCACTGAAATACTCAGTGTAATTAGAGTTCCTTCATTTTATATAGAATCAAACAGCACCAAGAATGAAACAAAACTTGCTGCCTAACAAAAATAACGATTTACAACAATAAACATAATTCAAAAGTAAAAGCAACTTATAAAATTACAATTTAGTTAAAAAACAAAAATTCAGTTGAAAGGCAGTCACTGCAATGTAAAAAAAACACAATACAAAAAAAAAGTATACACTGAACAATATACAAACGTAGAATATTGATCTTAAAATTACATTCAGAAAATTTGTTCTCTTCTTCTTGTTCCACTGGCCTAATTCTGTTGATACATGTATTATCTCAGAAGGATCTTTAGAATGATACTTTCATGATACTTTCAATGGTCCCTATTACAGAAAAACATGCTAACTTGAACACTCACTGTGAAAATACAGTACAAAGCTTCCAAGAGTAGGTTTTAGATGATAATGCTGACACCACTGCGAGAGCTCTTCTCCTAGAACACAAATGAAGAATGGCATATCAAGGGAGAGGTTAGAGATATAAGTTAGTTAGTATATTATGCTAAAAAAGAGAATGATAGAAAGATAATTACATCCTCCCTCCAAACACTACCCTGAAATTCTCACCGAGTTGTGTTCACTGGTCCTCTTGCTGTGGCCTGGGTGGATTTCAATAGAAGAGTAACTAGGTGGGTTCACAGGCCAAGCTCGGTCTCGTGAACCTGAAACCCCTCTGTGACCACTGTCCTCCTGCTCTGAACTCCTGAAGCCACCAAGTGGTGCAGGAGAGCAGCCCCCGTCTTGGTGAAAAGTTGCCCTTTCCAGTTCCTTTATTAGCTCAGCTTTGCTACGAACGCGAGGGTGAGATCTCTGTGTGCCTCTATCTTCTCTGTGTTCCTGTGAGCCTCGGCTCGAATGCCTGTCATTCCACTCAGACTCATCGCTGTAGCCACGCAGGATCCCACGCCGTGATGACCCAGGATGCCTGGAACTGTCACGGTTATGTCCTGTGCGATTTGAGCTGCCACTTGATTGACTGGAGACTCTCGTTACGGCACGGTTCTCCCTTGAACCCCTGCGAGAGGTCAGGCTTAGTGCGCGCCCCACAATTGGGGGCAACTGGATGACTCTCCGCTCTACACCACGTACACCAATTTCATCCAAAGCTGAAAGCATACTAGGAGGCCCAGCGGAGAAAGGCACAGCCTGTGCTAATGCCTGAATGGGCTGGGGTTGAAGGGCTGCTTGCTGAGGAGGAAGAGTCTGAAGATGTGTTCCCACATACTGAGTTGGAGGCTGGAGCAGTGGGGCTCCCACATCCATCCCCCTTACCTGACTCTCCAGAAAGTCTAGCATCTGATTGTTATGGACACTACCATGCACACTACCACTGGCTTGGACACCATGTGGAAGTACCATAGGTAGCGGGGAAGGACCTGGCATTGGTGCCAATGGTATGTTATGTTTAGAAGAATATTCTGAAAAGGAACCTGTTGGTGACAAATTTGAGAAAATTAGTGAAAATAAGTGGAAGCCTATTTGAAAAAAAGTTTTAGTGTAATTAAATAAATTCACATATGCCATAACAAACTGATTACAGGTTATGTTGCACACCTGAGTAGAGCAGAGGGTTATGAGATGATCCATTAGACCCAATAGGGGCATAAATAGGCTGGCCCTGGAGCCAGGGAGCCATGGCTTTCTGGGCATCACGCATCATCCTGTGCTGCATAACCACTACAGAAAGGCGAGAGAGAGCGCAAGTAAGAGACTATTAGGATTTGTCATTAGTTTTACAAAAAATCCTCGTTTTTTTTTTTTTTTTTTTTTTTAAGTACATGCAATAGAAAAAAATTGAAAAGTGTCTTTAATATTATACCACAGTTTACACAGTAGAATGTTAATCTTATGTACTTTGCTGCAGTCTGTCAATCAATTTAGAGGTGTCTAAGTAGCTTTAATATTGATGTTATATTCATGTTTTGTACATTTCTCTGGGCAGCAGCATGTTTTTGGACAACACGGGCAGCGAACATAGCAGCAGCAGTTCTGAGGGCAGCACTGACAGCAGCAGATACAGAAAAGTGTGATCAAAAGCAGTACTCCAAGAATGATCAACAGCACAGTCAGCCAATCTGACGAAAGAACAGACAACATATTGCATTCTATTATTCAGCAACTTTTAATGCTTCTTAAAAAGCACTCATAATATTTATGGAATTTGCATGAGATGCTACAAAACCATTTACTTCAGGATTCATATACATATCAATCACAAATGTATACTGTGTTTTCGTTGACAAAGTTAAATAACCAAAAATGGGTTACAAAAACTTGGCCCAGTACAACTTACTGTACACAATGAGTTTAATCTCCGCATCAGAGTCTCCGATGGTGTCTCCAGCTGCATCAACCGAGCAGAAATACACACCATTATCCCACCACATGATCTCAGTGATGACCAAATCGGCTTCTGTAAATAAGCACGATGAACACAAATTAACCTCAATTGACTATGAAGACATTACTGGAGTGTAACACCACTAACAAATTACTGGTCAAACAAAAACATGTATCTATCCTACTAGTCAAAATTTCTATACATCTTCTGATTCTGTGGTCTGACGTCATCCAAGATATCCTTTGAAAAGTTCAAAGTGTCTGCTCTGTAAAACCTTCATAACGGTGCTAATCTGAGGTGCTGTTAATTGGTGATTATTGGGGCTGGTAACTCTAAATGAACTTCTCGGCAGCAGAGGTAAGTTTCTGTCTTTCCTTCCTGGGATGGTCTTCATGAGAGCTGGTTTCATCATGGTCCATGGTGGGTTTTGCAAATGCACTTAATACTGTTTTTGCAAGAACTATTCCAGAACAGCTGACCTTCGTGTCTTAAAATAACTGACTGGTGGTGGTGGTGTTACTTAATTATCCAGTGCCATATGTGTTATTTCATACCTTTGAAATTTCCAGTATTGAATCTTGAAAAATAAAAATAAAACAATGAATTGGAAGGTGTGTCCAAACCTTTGGTGGTACTGTATGCCAGTTTCATGGTGTGAGGGAAAAAATTAGAGGAATCCAAATGAGATAAAATAGAAAGGTCATAGAGGTCTTAGCATTCTGTATTTGTGTGTGTGTTGTACCTCATATGACACCATTTCAAAATATAATGAAATTGGACAAACTTTGAGTGCCTTTATGATTTTTACACCAAATTGCATAATGCAGAAGCCTATTATCTGACACCTGCTGCTACACTTCAGCAAGCGCGCACACTCCAGCCAGTTGTTTTACCGACAAACACAAAGTTTACACATATGATTTATGCATTTCCTTCATAATGTATGCAACTAGATTCGATAAAGATTAAATAGATTTAATAATGAACAAAAGAAGAATTCACTAAAAACTCAATCAGTAGACAATTAATTTACATTTGCATCTAAAATGTTCAGTAGCCTACATGTATTAAACTGTTGACTTAACCTTATATAAACATCATTTCCATACTTCTTATTTTCACTCACCATGAGGCAATAACTACAGTAAACCAACATATGCAGACAACTATATATTCAGGCAAGCATGGCACAATTAAGCAATATCACACAAAAAGCAGCGCTGTTGTGCTTTAATATCAGCACGGACGTGATGGGGCCATAGACACAGGGGCACAACAATATGCTCCAACAACATTGAGTGTGATATGATATTGTTTTTATACAACTATTGCACAAACACAGTTCATTATCAACAGATTATGTTGCTCTGCACCTACTGGAACTAACTAACTAACCGTGAAGGGTGGAGCTCGCAACCAACAGCTATCGACCAACAGTTAGTGTAATTAACTACTACAGTAGGAGTAGTTCTAAACAGTACTATGTAGGCAAAAGGGAAGAAGAATAAATCAATCATGACTGCGGGGTTAAAAATCCCAAATGGCGTTATATGGAAAGCTAGTGGCCCTCAACAAGTGTTTTTATTAAAAAGTATAGTCTGAAAAACTGCAGAAGCCTGCCCTCCCATGGCCTTCAGCAGAACATATCACTTATACATATGTACAGTGGTGACCAATTATATTGAACCAAAAGTGAAAAAAAAATTTTTTGATGTCATCATTTTTTTTTTTTTATAATTACAATCAAGATATAAAAGAATAATTTAAGGGCAATTAAACTGTTATATAACAGTCAATCAACGTTTTGTATTTTATTCTTCAAAACCTGCCCTGCTCCGGCTGGGCATACAGTCAAAAAGACATCTTCTGTTCTCTGATGTAACTTGCTTAATCTATTGATTGCTTCTGGAAGATCATGTACAGAAATTTCCACAGAATTCCACAATTCACTTCAGAATTCCACAGTTTCAAGGAGAGTTGGACACCCTGGCTTCAAAAAGTTTTGCCACATACTGTATTTGTTCCATCCGTTAACTACACCTGCTGATTCTTATTAGCGCAACTCCATATAGGCAAGAACTGATCGTAGATATCACCTGTGCACAGGGAGAACTATAATACAGTACATGGCATATGTTGTCTTGGCCACAACTGTATGTAAGTATGTACATACACACACGCAAAATGTTCTGAGTCTAGTGTTTGGTCTAGGGCTAGGCTCACTGTTTTGGATGGTGATCTTGCGTTCCCGGTAATCTGCTCCCAGTATGGGTTCATTGTTGCCTCTCTTCTGGATAACTGTGCGGATGGTACGCTGGCGGTCAGGACAGTCGTTGGCTGGATCTTGCCCCAGACTCAGAGCTGCCTGGTATGCTGAAAACACAGAGAACACATTTTTGCTCAGTCTGATGCAACATTACATGAGTATTAAAAATGCTCCTCAGGGATATTAGCCATTGTTTTATAGTACAGTATTGGTTTTCTGAATCTCTGTCCAGATGTTATTATAATAATTCTCCCAGCATGTTTCCATGCTGGATTCTGACGTAAAAGGGACTCTACAAAGAGACCTTGTTTCTACCAAATGCATATTAACAAACAGTTACAAATATACACTGCCCAGCCATAAAAACTTACCACCTGTATTTAACTAAGCAAATAAATATGGTCAGAAAAAAAATGTAATGAAGAAAAAAAATTTCAAAGTACAACAGCTATGATTAATAGTCAATGTAAGAGCATTTCCACATGTACAGTGCAATAAGAACGCAAAAGATTGGGACTAAACAGCTGTGTAACATCTTTTTTAATGAGGCTAATCAGGGGGAGAAAAAGCTGGCTAGGGAGCATAAAGAATGGACTTTTGTGGCCTGATGAGTCCAGATCAGTGATTGGTGCATCAGAGTAAGAAAAGAGGAGGATGAAGTGATGCACCCATCATGCCTAGTGCCTACAGTGGGGCAGTGTTTAAGTTCAAGTCTAGGTTCAACAGCATTATGTGCTGAAAAATCTAGGTCAACTGACTACCTGAATACACTGAATGACCAGGTTTTTCCATCAATGGATTTTTCTTCCCTAAAGCCAAGATGACAATGGTGAAAAAATGGTTCAGGGAACATGAGATATTGTTTTCACACATGAATTGCCCGCCACAAAGTCCACACCTTAACCCCACTGAAAATGTCCTGAAGAAGACTTTATGCAGCAGTCTGACTCTCCCATGATCAATACAAGCTCTTGAAGAGAAATCACTGCAACTCTGGATTAAAATAAATGTTGAAAAATTGCATAAGCTTATCGAAATTATGCCTCAATGAATGTGTGCTGTAATAAAAGCAAAAGGCAGTGCAATGAAATACGAGTGTGTGCAACTTTTTTTTTTTGGCAGGACAGTGTACAAAAGAGTATTGTTAACAACACAAAAACGGGGTTATGTCAGTACAATATAAAAGAAGAAAACGTCTAAAACTGCAGGTTTTCAGTTCATGTGTATAGTAAA
Organism: Clarias macrocephalus; assembly: GCA_011419295.1. NCBI lineage: Eukaryota > Metazoa > Chordata > Actinopteri > Siluriformes > Clariidae > Clarias > Clarias macrocephalus. The sequence goes on along the minus strand of JAAGKR010000177.1, from coordinate 250,457 downwards.
GACTACCTGCTGAGTAATACTGCAACACAGGGTCCAAGCAGAAGGACTTGTAGCGCCATGTAAGCAGCACTTCCTGAGGGCTGACTGAAGTGGAGTAGTCACAGCGCAAGATGATTGAGGCAAACATAGTGGTGCTCCGTTCTGTCTGTGGAACTGTGACCTGGATGGCACGCACTTCTACACAGGATGGATGAAAGGTTTAAACATCACTCATGTCTATATAAATATACCTATATGAAAATCACTCGGCGAAATGGTGGTGTAGTGGTCAGCGTTGTCGCCTTGTACCTCCAGGGTCTGGGTTCGATTCCGGGCTCGAGTCTAGGTACCTGGAGATTGCATGTTGTCCCAGTGCTTGCTGGGTTTCCCCCGAGGGATAGGGTTTCCTCCCATAGTCCAAAAACATGCAAATTATGCTAATTGGCATTCCAGATTGCCTTCTAGTGTGTGTTTGTATGTGTGTGTGCCCTACAGTTGATTGGAACCCTGGTCAGGTATACCCTGCCTCATACCCTAAGTCTCCGGGGATCCTGTATACAGGATAAAGACGTATAGATGGTGAGTGACTGAGTGAGTGAATGAATAACACTAGTGACCAGTATTTCCATCAATGGAAAGGGAATGACATGAATCCACCAATTCCAAGATGCTGTCAACAGTTTGTGGGTATTATTGGGTAAACTTTTTATGTGTGAGACTAGGCACAAAAGTCATTTTAATATACAATGTTTGTCTGCCTTTTCGACACACTTTTCAGCATACTTTTTTTTCTCCTTACAGTGTTTCTAAAGCTTTGTTTGTTTGTTTTAAGAAAACAAATGTATGGTAGATAAACATCGGCTAAAAATGGAGAAATATTATATAAAAAGACATACCCGGGGTTCTGCAGCTAATATGTTATTTGAGTTTGTTCTAAAAGCAGTTGGACCCGTGCGTAAATATGTGATAAATATGTGAGCTCTGTGCTCCATCAAAACCCTCTTAAATCATTTACGTCTGTCACGTGATCGTGTTTATTCATTAACGAGACTAAACGTATGACTATCTGACATTTTAAACGGTTTCTAAAAGAAACACTACCAAACCAATAATATATATATATTGAACAAATATAAATAGATGTCTGATCTGTTTACCTGCAAAGAAAAGGTAAGCAAACAGCGCCGCTCTCAGCGTCGGATTCTCCATGATTTTGCCACGCAACAAGTCCTCTTCGGTATTTCCCCAAATATCATACACTTCGTTCAGTCCGCTTAAGTAACTCGTCTAAATCCACCATATTTTACAGTTTAAATCGATATTATAGAATATTTTTGCACTTGTTTGACTCAGTTTGCAGGTGTTAAAAGTACGTGTCCCAGCAGGCCGTACTTTCGGATTCGTCCCCTCCCCCACAGACAGTGACATCATTCACCTCACTCCTGCACAGGTGCATCTGTGCACACACACACGCGCGCAGTCGCGCGCGCACACTGCGCCATGCAATATGGCTAAAATTTAACATTAACTACCACCTTACTTCTTACAGTATAGTCATGCTTGTTATATTTAATAATGCAATCTACACGCTATGTCGTTTCTAAAGGCTAAATCATTCTCGCACTATACACCTCTGCTTGGTCTGATGTAAATAAACAGTTGTTTTAAAATTTCACCACAAGGTGGCGCGTGGCTGTTGTCAACATTAAAATAAATGTTCAATCTTCGAGCTTGTTTATTTTTTAGGGGGAAAAAGTTATACCAGTAATATTCATACTATTTGCACATTTCTTCTTTTTGTTAATATACACCCTGTAGGTCAAGTTGCTCCACTCAAAGAGAACTGCTGTGTGAAATTACTTAAGAACTCACAGGATCGTTCTCCTGCCCAATCTGTATGTATGACATGATGTCTTATGGATGTCTCCGTGTCAGGACACTGATGCGTTTAATCACACACCGTAAATCGAGTTAGATCAGCCTTGTTGGTATTCACTCACTGTCTATACCGCTTAACACTCATACACCCACTCACACACTACGAGCAATTTGGGAACACTAATTACCCTAATCTGCAAGTCTTTGGACTGTGGGAGGAAACAGGAGCAAACCCACTAAGCACGGGGAGAACATGCAAACTCCATGCACACAGAGATGGGAATCGAATCCAGACCCTGGAGGTGCAAGGCGACAGCGCTTACCACTACACCACCAGGCGCCTCTTGTTAGTATTCAGATACTGTACAATTACCCAGTAATGCCCAGTAAAAAAAAGAGTCGGCCAAAAATATTGTATTGGTGCTAAAAGGTGTCTCAATTAGGTGAAAAAGTGAATTTTCAAATAAAATTAAAAAAAATTTTATATTACTTAATGCTTCTTACAGTATCTCCAAATCCATGCTTTGTTTCTTTGTAAATATGCATACACCTTTACATTTTTATCAGATAAAAAGAAACACATTTGCTAAATACAATTTCATGCCCTTTTAGTGTCTGTTACTTTTTTTGAATGAAAATCTTTTAATGTCATTCATTAACATGAATTGATTTGGTTACCGACACTAAAGATTATTATTTTTATTTTTATTTTTTGCTTTGTAAGCTTTTACCAAAAACCAATTTTAAGCAACAATTTTTACAGGTCATATGCTTCTAGAAGCTTCCACCAATCATATAATATAATTATAATATAAATAATTAGCATTTTAAATGGTTATTGTTTGAAGCACAACAGTATAATGCTGAAAAATGGCCCCTTTGAAGGCACATACAAAAGCAATACAGCTTACGTTAGCAACTTAAATTTTTAGGAAAGCAGGATTGGTCACTTCTATGTTGCATAAACTTCAGAAGTCTTTGGCTCACAGTTTTTCTGTATTATATGTTTAAGATAAAAAAATATATATAGAATAAGCACCAATACAGTGTTTTGGCCGAGTGTATAAGGATAGTCTCTCATACACTCAGTGCATATTACATTGCCTCTGTGGTTGATATTGTAAACAATAAAATGAATAAATTAAAATATAGGTAAATGAAGATGAAAGACGGTGGAAAGACTAATGTAATAAGTCTAAGTGGAAAGAAGAAACAGCCAACATGTTTAAAGCTCTTTCCCTAGGTCATGCACATGAACACCTGTGAGCACCAGTTTCTTACAGCTTCCTGCTATTGTCATTTCATTTCCTGAAAAAGAAGCATCCTTTCCTTTGCAGGTCCTGTCTAGCATCCTGCTTGGCTTTGATTAAGCATTGCTGAATACATGACCAACTTCCTTTCTGAGTCACTTCTCCTGTACTGTGCAAATCCAAGCAGTGAATTGTTACACACCAAGTACCATTACATATCAATTATTCTGACGTCTTTCTTATTAATGAGGCGTTTGCACACAAGGAGTGTGTGTTTAGTGTTTTACACTGATACAAGATAAAAAGCATTCATATTTTATCAAGAACACACATTATCATCCATCTGTATTATTAAAACAAACATCACAACATGAAGGAAACAGTGTTTACATGACTTAGATTTTAATTTAAAAAAAGTGAAATACTCAATGGTTTGTTTAAAAAATAATAATTTCATACTCCCCATGTGGGAGAAATGTTTAACACTGAAATGCAAACTTAATCTGTAGTGCAAACATATATAGCAGGAATAACAATAACAAAAAGGTACACAAATACAGTACTTAATATCAAGGCTTTTGAAAGAATTTTAAAAATTTTGAGGTCTTATAAATCTACAAGCTTTTGTGCAGTTGGAAAATGATTCACTGTCCATTTGTTCAATGGACTGATAAGTCCATAAAGTATGAGTGGCATGACGGCTTCACGCAAAAAAATGCATTAATGAGTGAAAGACACATGCATTTTTGTAAACACATACACATTGATAATGCACACATGTTTTTTTTCATGGCTAATTCCAAGCTCCAGTGTCATTCATTACTGTTATGTACATAATGTATATTCACGTTGTCATGTGCATGTCCCAGTAGATGCATGCCAATAGTACGATTGTGAGTCCAGTGTGATCGGCACCGTGGATACTCAAGGGCTTCAGACAACAAGGGAGTCTCTGCTTAGGTGAGTAGTCTGTTAAAAACACCAAAAGCTACATATTAAAGACCCCATAAATAAATTAACTATTAACTTATTAACTAAGTTAACTTAATTATTATGAGGCACAGCAGATGATAACAAGCACAAGCTTATGAACAAAGCCATTTTACTGAAACACAGTATGACACCTGTTTAAAGTATAAAACCAATGGACCTTTAAAGCCAAACGTCTAATACTAACAATGCAATTCATAAAACAAATATTCACAAAAAACATATCTTGTAATCAAATTTGAACATGAAGGTTCTGATATGTAAGACCATACTACAATTATATTTTTTGATCGATATAGTTGGGTTGCATTTTCTGCTTATTAGTTTTGAGCTCTCAGCATAAGTGGCATCATAACTAATATCCCTACAGAAAACTCACCAGTTTTCTGGGTCTGTTCTTGTCCTCCCTGAGCTCCTGAAGAGTGTGCGACATGCTTTGATTAGGGCGAGTGTAAGAGAATGGCCTTAAGGCTGACTCCATGGTACGACAGCGCTCTTGTTCCACGGGTTCCTCAGTCCGACAGCGAACTACCTCACAGTATGGAGGCAAGGATTCATCCTCCTCTGGTCGGTTGCTTGATGGTCTACTATAGTAACAGTCGCTGCTCTTTTTGGAGCTCTTTGATGGCGTGTCACTGTCATCATCACGCCGTCCACCACATTCACCCTGCCCTCTTGTCTTGCGCTCCAGAACAGAGGATAAGTAGACATCATTGTATGACTTTCTACGAGTAGCATACTGTTCGCTGCTGGTGTAATGTCTCCTTTGTGGGGGGCTATGGCGCCGCCAGTTGGCATCATCATCATCATCCTCCTGAAAACCCCGTGACCTGTACGAATGTTCCAGGTCAAAATCTTGCTCGGGGTCACGGAGATCATGGCAGTCACCCCTCCGTCTATCTCGGTGTCTGTAGTTCATCGCAAACTCCTCTAGTTCATCCAAAGACCCCGTGCGTCCTCTGCTGTCAAAGGCTTTCCTAGGCAGGTGCTCGGAGCGGCAGTTCCACCTGCATAAAAATACTCGTTAGAATTAGTAACCAGAACTCGAGACTTTAATATAAACTAAACCCATAGCAAACATATTGAAATTATACCGGCTATCAGGTTGTTCTTCAGTACGATTGCTTTGATATTGCATGGGCCGGAGTCTGTGAGCTGTGGAAGCTGTTTGGATCTGTGGATCATTGCTGAGATCACTGATTGGTGGCAGAACTTTCTTTGGCACTTGCCTATAGGTCTGCCTAAAATCCACATCGCCATCATGCAAGGAGCTTAGCTCTGATACACTGCCAGCTGTTGACAACATATAATTATTATAAAGACATATTAAAAACTATTGTCGGAAATTCACAAATTGCAAGAGAAATTCTGCTTAAACTAGTAGTAGTAAAAAAAAAAAAACACAGGTAAACCACAAATTAATATTTGGAATAATGTGCGCTAAATTGGTAACTGGGTTAAGAATGAATGAGAGATCACTAAAGGTCACGTAATGTACAGTTCATGTGTGGAAGAAAGTTTCAATGATATCCTTTTTGACTCATACTGTTTCACACACAAACATACAAAGTGGTGTTCTGAACCTGACTGGGCTGGATACAATAGTAACCACACACACTGTGGACACGCACACATTCTTGCTCGTGTCTTTTCTCTGTAAGAATTTACATATCAATTTCATGTCCTTTCCTCTTTCATCTTTTTTGCTTATAGCTTGTTTTTCATAAACGGCTGTTCAAAGTGTACAAAATATTCTACATAGATAATCTTGTCTACATGAAATTACTATTAATAAATAATCTTTTTTTTCACTTTAATCAAATGTTAATGAGCCAATACACATGCTGGATCCAGTTTTTGTCATGTCAGATTAAAATTTTTGTGATCTCAAAAAGTAAATTACTATTCACTATATGAATATTGTGTCTCCCACAATCAAGTTCAATACACACATTGGGAAGACAAATGTAGAGAAGATGATCAACGACATGCTCCACAAGGAGAGTATGTCACAGAAGGTCACTGCGGAGAGTGCTGCATTGAAGCACATTCGTGGAAAGTTGCCTGGAAGTTAAAAATAGGGTAGAAAACAATGCCCAAGCAACAGCGATGACCGCAGTCTTATGAGAACTGTCTTCAGGAAATGGGCTACAACTGTTGCAGTACTAGTATAAAACCACTCCTGAACCAGAGACAACGTCAGAGGCGTCCTACCTGGGCTAAGGAGAAAAGTAACATTGATCACTGATAAAAAGTATTCCTTTTTAGCAAAAAAAATGCGTTTAATTTTGAAATCAAGTTCCCAGAGTCAGAACCCAAGTTTTTTGAGGTGTCCACAGTCACTCTTTGATGATTTGGGGTACCATGTCATCTGCTGGTGTTGGTCCACTGTGTTTTATCGAAAAGTCAAAGTCAACACAGCCATCTACCAGAAGACTTTAGAGCAAAACTACCCCTAACTGTTTTGCTGACCATGATATTTTTGTGGTTGACTGGCCAGCCAACTCACCTGACCTGAACCTCATAGAGAATCTAAGTGGTATTGTCAAGAGGAAGATAAGAAACAAGCAACCCAACAATACAAACAAGCTGAAGGCTTCTACTAAAGCAACTGGGTCCTCAGTAACGCCTCAGTGGTCCCACAGGTTGATCACCTGAATGCAAAAAACTCACTGATGCTGTAATTCGGAGCCCTTGCCAAGTATTGAGTGCATATTGGTTTTCAAGTTTAAAATAAAAAAGCCTGATATGATTCATTTTACCATGAATGAATTTAGAATATATGAGAGATTCACTAAATTAAATTCATTTGTCCATAATATATTTTTTTACGCATTTTATGCTTTATACCAAACTATTGCTTAATAATATTAAAACAAAAAAGCTGAAAGCTGAAAATGTTGAAATTCACTTACCTCTAGCTGTATTGTTCTCCACAGAAGGAGGCACTGCAAGCACCTTGGGCTCAGACAAAGTAGGTGCTGCTTGAGGAACCATGGGAATACCATAGTATGGTGGATATATAGCGATCTGAGGAGGTTGTCCATTTTTAGCTTTTTTACCTGCTTCATATACTGAAAAAAAAAATAGATTAGGTAATCCTGAGTATAAAAAATTATAGCATTAGGATACAGTAGGTGAATGGATAGGGATGTGTGGGTGTGCTGGGTTGGGTCTGGGTTAGATACTCACAGTGCTTCGGACAACAGCATGTATCGGGGCAGCAACAGCAACGTACATAACAGCAGCAGGAGTGGGGACAGCATTGACACCAGCATACTCCAAGCAATAACAAAAGCAGAATGCTACCTAAGGCTACAGATGCCACAAATACCCACTCTGTAACAGAGAGAGAAAGAGACAGAGAATCATGTGTACATCTCATCAGACATTATTACTGCATTATTTCTATGACGTTCCAACATAGTAATCTGTGACTCAGACTGTGACTTATAACATATCACGCTATAGGAATCGAAACAGTTTTTGTACACACAGTGTCTAAGCCCTAAAGAGAAAACTAATACAAATGATTCAGATTGTGTGCTGTCTCTTGTAGCTCCTTATCTCTAAGGTCAGACTCTGTTTCTTGCTAATGATGTACTTCCTTTGGGCATGAGCAAAGCCTTCAGACCTCAGCACAAATCACATCCTGTTGAAATTATTTTTTTTTAATTTTTTTTTTTGGAACTGACTAACATACTGTAAATGTAATGTGGAATGTTTTGACTTTAGTTCAAGGCAGTCAGATGATGAAAAAAAATCTATCAGTCAGATTAAGGACAGTTCATTGCAGGTCGCCTGAGCATGCAACCTAATGTAAGGTTAATTCAAGAGCTAAGAAAGAGGTAGATTCGGTTAAGTTAAACAGCATTTTCTAACATAACGATTGACAGAGCGGACATGGAGGAGAGTTTTAATGCAGAAACGTAGCCCAGCAACAGACAGCATCAAAAGCCACCCTACCTGGCATAATCTCGAGCTCAAACTCAGGCAGGATGTCATTCAGGTCACCTTTCTTACCTGTGGAGATGGGAGGAGCAAAGGTGAGCAGTAGCTGCAGGGTAGAAAGTCTTGGCTAAGACTAAGATAAGGCTAAGATACATGCAAGCCACCGGATTAAAGAAAGGGTTAAAAATCAGAGATTTTTAATAATTAATAAACATGCAGAAATTGGTCATTGTTTTATTTATTTATTTATGTATTTAAGTGTTTATAACCAAATAGATGCAAGATTTATTAATGCAAGTGTGGAAAAGTTGTTATGTGATTGTAATCACAAGTGTATAAAGAGAAACCAAATGCAGGCATACAGTAATATAGAATAAAGGAATAAAGAGAAAATGTATTAGGTTTGTTTATGGTGTTTAATACTCTAGGTATTTAAGTAGTGCAAGACAGTCAGGTGAACACAATATGGCTTATGATGCCATTCTTGAAGCTTGTGTGTATAATGAAGTCATGTGATAAGGGTCCACCCTGGCAAGGTGGCTAATTATAGCAGGGTGCAATATTACTGCCGCATTACAGCACATGCATGAGTGAATGCAGGGAAACATCACATGCCAAGTATGTTAGAAATCTGCAGATTAAATTCTTATGTTAGCATACAATAAATCATTTCTATGACTACCAAAATGTTAGCATTTTAAAGGGTGAGTACTTTGTCTGATGCGCATACAAAAAATTAAATGATCTCTAAACTTTCCTAAGTGTCTTAACTATCTGAAGTGTTTATAATTAAATAGTGTTAATTACTGTAAGCGAAGGAGTCAGCACATGGTCAGCACAACTTACATAATGATATACATAAACACCAGACACAAATCAAATGCTGAAATATATAACTTCATAATGATTCATAAAGTATACGTAGAACTACTGGTTTATATACAGTATATGAAACTTCATTTGAAAGATCAAAGGAACAATGTAAAAATAGATTAATAGATGTGTGTGTTAGTCACATGATCACATGAATTTCCTTCAGGTTTTGTCGGTTTTCATTTGAAAATCCGAGCCTGACCCGGATAAGCTCCTACTCTTTCTCATTTATTTATTATAATTCTTTTGTATAATGTAGTTTTAAAGAATATTTCTCCTGGCTTCCTGAAGGACTTTGTTGGCTCTCATTTTCTGACCAGTCCTTGTACCTGACCTGTTTCAGAGGTTTAGAGTTATTAGATCACACAGTGACCTATGAATCTTTCAAGCATAAAATAACATCCAACTCAAGGCATGAACCAGTGAGAAACAGGTGCAGATAATGACAGATGACCAAGCCGGTGATTAGTATACTTGTGATGCCGAATGCTGAGTGGTTGGACCACAAAAAAGAGGAAATGAGGTTGCTGCTGTGGTTGTTACATAAATTATACATTATTAAACTGTATCTTTAGTCACTTTGGCCTGTCAATGTAAAACCTTTGTCCTTATTTATTTAACATACATTAAAATTTAATATGAAGAAATGAGAGGTGGCTCAAGACTATTCGCACAGTAGTTGTGTACATCTGTATTTCTAAAAAGCTGTTTTGTGACGATATCTAATGCAAAAAAGTGCTATGCAACCAATCTATCTATTTCTTTAGAATAAATAAATCAAGTAGGTGAGAACAAGAACCAGTAGCAGCATATTCATAGCCTACAGTAGAGATTATAAACCACTCTGACTCATCAGCTATCAAGCAAAAAAGGGGGACAGTGGCACACTATTGCCACCATGGGCTTTGGTTGCAGGTAGGAGGCGTCCAAAATCACTGTCTCCACCTAGACATGGTCAACCTTCAATCCTACAAAACTAGTCTTACATATACAGATATTCAGTTCTATAGTAGATAAGTGCTGTTTTAAAATGAATATTTGTTTAGGTTCAAGTCTATTCCCATATCTGAAACTGCTCGAGTTCAGCTTAAAATAAACCTCAAAAAGTCACATGAGAGATTATTATCAATAAAATATAGATAACTGACGTGCGTTTCATTACACAGTTCAAATATATTATAGTCATATGTTTTAAATGATGCACTGGCTCGTGTAATCACAGGCTCTCTGTGCATGAGCAGTTCATATACAGTCTCTCTGGGGGAGAGATTTCAGTCCTGACTGAGTGTGCTGAGCTGGCAGCACTACGAAACATTAATGGAGCACTCCGGTACTAGGCTTTCTCTTATACTGCACCTTCATAAATCACAGACAGATGAGAAATTTGAAAGCCATAGAAAAGCAAGAGAGACAAAAAGGCACAAACTGAAGAGGAATGGAAACCGAATGAGACAGTGAGTAGGACGTAAGCGCAAAATAAACAGCACAGATAAGAATGAGGGAGTGTCAAGTCCAAAGTTGAATCCTTAGAAACGCCACTTTGCAAATGACTTGATTTCAGACTAGTCTTTTAACCCAGGGTGCACTAATGTTTATACAGTCAGGTTTATCCAGTCAATACCTGTAAAAACACAATCCATCTATTTATATAATCATTTAAATGTGTACATTAATGATTCACCTATTAATTGAGGCCATAGATGGAGACAAATGGCCCGCAGTGGCGAGTTAACGGGAGCAGCCGAAAGAAGAAGATTGAGACCATATAACCTTTTATATTTGTTATTTGGCCTAGTCTTTTTGGGTAATTAAGGTTTGGAATACAGTTTTTCAACTTACGTGACTGTTAATAGGTTTAATAACTAAGAATGCAGTAACAAATATAAAATGTTTCATAATGGTGGGCTGTGAGTTGGAACCACACTCAATCATCAGGATCCGCTTGCTTTCCTTCACGGACAAACCTCCGAGAACCATGACTTCAGCCTCAGTAAATGAGCTCTTTGAATACATGTTTCAATCTCCCGTTCACTTCCAAAACTCATTACAATCTGTTTACTCAGTGCCCACAAAAGACTCACTGCATTCCCCAGAGTCTACATAGTCCTTAGATCTTTCTAGCTGTTATGTTGTAACTGTTTCTCTCCATTATCACTTTTTTTGATTTGACAGTAAAGACAAGGTTGTGACATACTTGGCATCTAAGAGAAAATGCATTGGGTTAAGAGTGGATTATAAAGCCTGTGTCAATAAACTACATAAATGTCTGACAAATGAGGTTTGGACTTTCCTTTGTTTAGCAGGAAAAAAATGAAACTGCTGCAGTCATTCTGCTAAACAATCTTTTTTTTTTTTCTTTTTCTTTTTGCACATGGACCTGTATTTTATATGCGACTGACCTTAGAGGAGAGAAATGAACAAAGAGCCTCTTATTAAGCAACAGTTCCCCGTCGAGAGGCATGCGCCATTCAGCCGTTACCATGGAAGCCCTTGTAAGAGGACTTAGGAATTCAAACCTTGGAGTAAGCAAGCCGTTTTCATTGAACACTCATCCAGACACAACAAACACACACCACTAAAATACACAAGTAACACTCTGCTTACAAGCTATGCCTTAACACAATATGCCATTTAGTAATGTTTTGTACAGCCTGGAAAGAAACCAACAAATGTACAACATAGCTAAAAACATAAAAATCATATCAGGCTTTAATAAGTAGCAATAACTAGGTCCCAATGCCATTTAAACAGCTGTATGTATACCAAGTTTTAATTACATTTTCAAATCAGTTGAACTGGTGCATATAAATAGTATGTTGCATGTATGTTTTATGTTGCTGCTAACAAAATCATTACAAAAATATTTGGCAGTTTAACAGTGAAACATTTTCTGCAGGGACACAGTTTATGCACAGAACCAAAACTTTTAAAATATTAACCACAGCCATTTTACATTCAGACCTGGGGACTCAGGAATGCTTTGATCCCAAAAGTGATCATGATAGCTGTAAAGTTTCTCACTTAGGTCAGAATTTCTTATCATGACTTGCAATTTTACATTGAGACGGACCGCTCAGACATTCCGGGTTCTTACTAAAACACTAAAAAGAAGACTGAAATAGCCCACTTTACAAACATAACGTTCATTTTAGTTAGTTGGCAATTTGCACCACTAGCTATACTACAGCTGCTAACCTTGGGGGGTGCCTCCTCTGAGACATGTAATAAACAGATACCCACATATAGTAGTGGTGTCTACACTCTTCTGCATACATGGGCTCAAATAAGGCCACAACTGGCTTGCATTACTTTGCTTAACAGGGGGTAGAGAGCACGCTATTCTTCACACACAGACAGCAAAGTCAGTTTTGCTCCCTCGGCTTCCTTGGGCGAAAGGATGAATTCTTTTCTGTTGGGCCACTTGGGAGCCCCCAAGTAACTATGTTACGATCAACAAAACACCTCTCAAAACACACTCAGGTTTCAGTGGGGTGATGCAATGCCTGTTATCACCCCAAATTTGATACATTTTCAATAATATCCCACCTTGAGGAGTTTTTCTGACAGTAAAATGCCAACAATAACAATTATTCTATTTATCAAAGAAACAGCACGTGTTCTCCATTTATAGTTACAGTAAATGTGGAACATCTGAAAAAGAAGTCATTTAAATAGAATTATGTTGTGAATTTAAATAATAATTCGTTAGAAAACTAATTCTAAAACACCTATGCATAATAGACCAGTCATAACTGAGAATTCAACAGCATGAAGCAAACTTCATTTTAATGTGCATCAGCCGTTCTAGTTTGTGTTGTGGAGGACGTGACTCACCCAGCACCAGCAGCTCCACCTGGCCTTCATTCCTGCCCTCGAGATCATCACCACTGACCACCTTACAGACATAGACACCACTGTCGCCCCACTGTAGCTCTCCAATACGCAGGTCAGCTTCTGAATAACAGAATTTTGAAAAACATTATTTACAATCCTGATGCAACATTCATATATTTATTTAAAAATTAAGATGCAACAATAATCAGACTTGGTTTGGTTTTAATCTGTCAAACAAAAAAAAAAAAAAAACAGAAACAATAAACATGTAATTCATGATTTATGCACAATGTATACAATGTGCAATCCTGTGCTTTGCTGCTAGGTAAAGGGGATAAGAATGCTTTGTTTATTAAGGGCAAGGGGGCTTGTTTGTTTTTGATAAAGAGTGAGATGTGGGGGTGTGTCTGGGGAACAGGAGGGCTGGAGTATTGCTCATTAAGGCCAGCCCTCGACCATTGTGTATTCCAGAAAAAAAAAACGGTGCCCTATTTAGGGAACAGGAAAAGAAGGAACACAATTGCCAGTGTTTCCTGAAACGGCTGATTACGCACAAAAGGCTGATTACGCACACAGAGTATATGTATATTGAAACTATTACTGGATTGAATTTGATTAAACGAAATCACCAAATCCCACCCAGTGGTATAAAAGTCTATCTAAAATCTATTTAATATTTAGCTGTCCTTAAGCACGCCTTTGAATTTAAATCAAAATACATCAAGCTGGTTGGTTCCCCTTTCATACGGCATCTGACACAATCCAAAAGATTTCACTGATTAATCATTTACCAGGGAAGTTCCCTCCTTTCAAGTCATCAAATTTAGTATCAACCTACTACCTATAGGCTACGGGTGTGTGGTACAGAGAAGAATAGCTGTTGTATGCTTCTCCACATTAAACCTCTACCTGGGTACTATACTGTCATCTTTTACCAGCATCATGCATGGCTAGTCCTAGGTTAAATGTTAACTGCTACAAATATTATCCAGATATCAAGATTATGATGCATTACTGTTAATAATGGTGATATCTCTGCCTTTATACTGCTTTGCCAGGTTCAAGGAATCTCCTTGCTTGGAAGCCACGATTTGTACAGTACGACTTTTATCAGAGCAGTCCAAGTGACTTTTGGTCCCCGGTTTAGAGCCACGAACACCCGAAGTCTCAGAGAAGGTGAATGACTCTCTGGTTTGGTCTGTACAGTAAGACTTATACCACCACTGAACCACGGGTGGATTGAAAGAGTGGGTGTTGTAGTGGCACTGCAGCACCACCGAGGAAAACAGCATAGCAAACTTCTTCTCATCCTCTACCGTCACATGAACACAGTCACAAGTCAACCCTGGAAAAAATAGAGAGGAAGGATCAGATAATTCGATTCTTTAACCTTGAATTCAGATATAATTCAACGTAATGGGAAAAAAAAGGTTTACAATGTTGAATTAAACATCCTGGTTGAATCTAACTTTGGTATATTTAGACTGCAATATGATGAGTATTGCAGATTCGGTTTATAATATGATAAATCTTTAACTATTACAATAAGTCATTTTTCAGTGGAAAGTATTACCTAAAATAAAGACATGAACATGGATTCTGTCTTCATTTTAAGCTGAATCCTCTCTCAGCTACAAAATCAGACAGACAAGAAAAATGAAAAGTGATAACCTGAAAATATCTAATAACATCTGGACCTAGTCATCCAGCTATGTGGGAGATTACCAAAAAAAGCAAGCTGGACAGACTCATAAGAAGGAGGGTCTGCTTGATGGGTGTGTGTGTGTCTCATGCTGCATGATTAAGAAAAATTCCTGACCCCATGTGTGTGTGTGTGTGTGTGTGTGTGTGTGTGTGTGTGTGTGTGTAGGGGTGTGACTGAGGAAGGGGGTTTGTTAAGTTACAGAGAGGTCACGGTCTGTGGTTCGTCTATCTTTGATGGTGCTGTTGAGATCTAAACATTCCTAAACAAGAGGAAATAACAGTGGGACTCTGCACTCGCTCTCTGCATAACTTCTGAGTCACATTTCACAATTCAAAAAGGTGTACACTGTTACGAAATTACAGCTTGTTTAAAACAAACCTGTTTGAGACCAGTTTTCATCTGAAGCCTATATAATATTTGGTCAAAACCCCATGTGGTCATCATCAGACTAAAGCTGAGCAGCGATGGAACCTCCTTTCTTTGAGGCTCCCAGCAAGGGCAGTAAAAAAACGTCTCTCTCTCTCCTTTTGTTGTCAGCCAGATTCATTGTCCATCATGATGGAGCACCCCCACCAGATAAGACCCAATGCAAGGGGAACATGGGGGTGTTTAAACCCACCAATAAGATAAACTCACTAGCCCAGTCAGCCATGAATGCCCAATTAAATAAAATAGATTTAAATAGAACAGTTACAAGGAATTATATTTTAGTACAAGATGAGCAGTGGGGTAGTCAAAAAAATTCAATGACATTGAGACAGTCAACCAATATCCTTTTTATGTAAGCTTTCTATTCTATTTAAAAAACAAAACAAAAAAAAAAAAACATGAATTTCAAAGTAAACTGAAGTGGGTCAGAGCAGTAACTGGCTTTTTTCATCCTAATAAAAGCAATGTAATGTTATATGTTTAACAAAAGGCACATGAAATAAAAACATGCATTAAATCCTCTCTTGCATTTGTCATTTCTAAGACAGATCTGGTGTTATGTAGTCTCATTCCTCCAGCCTGAGGCTTTATTGCCTCCCACCATTCTTCACTAAAGCACCCTGACTTCTGGGTCAGTTTAGAAGTGACTGGTTTAGAAATGTGCACACACACAAAAAAACGCCAATGGCAAACTGTTTTCTTTGGAAAATACACCATACCAGAACCTTGTGCATCCCTGCATTTTTTGTTGTTGTTGTTGTATCTTTATAAGTGCATTATATTCTCGCCTACTGCAGTCAATGTGAACACACACATAAACTGTGAATGGCTTTTAGAAACTTAAACTCATACATAATCACATTCAAATGCTGAACTGTGGGATCAACCTGTTGCCTCAAGTTTTACACCTTCCATTGCAAATAACAGTTTGAAAGACTTACGTGAAATAAGTACGACTTGGATCCAATGACTCGATATAAATCTCATTGTCGAGAATAAACACAGATTATTGTACATGCATCAGATCTTCTTATTCCCTTGGACCGTTGCTCGGCCCATGCTCGTGTCCGCGAGGCTGATGGATTAACATGAACGCGAGCGAGAAGAGAGTGGAATGTACCACTTTAAACAGGGGATAGACGTGTAGAACTGAGACTCATTAATGTGTCAAAATACAACAATTTAGCAAATAAAATATGCTAGAATGAACAGTTTTAAAAGTAATGAACTTTATTGGATTAAAACAATGAAAATGAGAGTCGTTATGAAAACCAAAGCTGGCATTATGTTATGTAAACTACCCATTTTCAAAAAATAGGCGCATCCAACAATGAAAAAAAAAACCCACAACAACAGAAGTTTCATTATGATGATACGTTCAAATTATTTATACTAAACATATATTTTTAATTACAATGATAATTTAACAAGCATTCGTACACAGTTTCTTATACCGTAATGCATTAGCATGCCTGTTAGCATAATTGTTGCTATAAAAACGTGTTATGCTGACTATTTTTCTAGAACAATCAGTAGGCTGTACACCAATGATTTTTCATTTGAATAAACAAAAACTTAAAATGCTTTGACTGGATAATTACTACAGTGATTAATATGTTTCAGGTGTCAACATTTCCAACTCTATTTAACTCTTATGCATTGAGAAGATTATAATTTCTTAAACTACTGTTTGAGAAGATATATCTCATGGTCATGGAAAAGTTGCTAATGTGTTCCAGATGCCTCAAATTATTAGCCTGCATCAAGCAAAACAAACAAACAAAACAACAACAAAAATACAACAACTAAGGAGATTGCTGAAATGACTGGAATTGGTTAAATAAACTGCTGATGCATTATGAAAACCTGGACGTATAGTACTGAAGCATCAACTTCAGAAGAACGGTGGTAAAAAAATAATAAATCATGATCAGAGATGACTTAAAAGCTTGGTGAAGCTGCATTGTAAAAAAAAAAAAAATCAACAGGAGAAATCACACCTATGTTCAATAATAAACGTATTTCCATATGCACAATGTGATAAGAACTCAGAATTCGGACTAACAAAACTGCTAGTTATTGAGGGTAATGAAAAAAGACTTAGATTTTCTAGGGATTATAGAAGATTAGACTCTGAATCACTGGAAAAAAGGTCATGTGGTTAAAATGTCGAGACCCTATTCCAGAGTGATGGGTGCATCAGAATAAGAAGGGAAGGACATGAAGTGATGCACCCATCATGCATACTGCCCACTATAGGCAGTGTTATGATCTGGAGTTCCATCAGTTGGTTAGATGTAGGTTCAGCAGATTTGTTATACGGCAATAAAATTAAGTCATCTGATGCCCTGAATGTACTGAATGGCCAGGATATCTTTTTTTTTCTTGCTGATACATAGGTATATTCCAGGACAGCAAGGCCAAGATTCATCTGGCTCAAATGAGGACCATTAGGTATAATTATTTTGGTAAACTTATTTCTGTTTGAAGACATTCATTAAGTTTATAAGTATCATGTGGTAAGAAAGAGAAACAACGGGGAGAAAATGCAGTGTATAGTCTGGGGCTCTGGGGATGGAGTTCTAACCCTATTGAAAATCATTGGGAGGTGCTGGAGAAGCGTTTATGGAGTGGTTTGACTTTCCAGTCATCAATACAAACTCTCGGCCAATAAATGGATGTAACTCTGGTTGGGAATAAACGTTGTGACACTGCATAAAGTTGTCAAAGTAATGCAAATTATGCTGGAATGTGGTGGTAATCAACACTAAAGGTGAGCCAACAATTTCTTCCAGTAACTTGTCATTTGGCTGGGCAGTACTTGTAATCAGTGGAGACAAAACCTTTATATTGTGCTTCCTTTTGGGGTATAACTGTGACATTTGATTGGAAGTAGATATCCAAGGATCACATCTTCATGAATAGATGACAAATATATATATATTTTTATAATAACTAAACAAAAAAGGAGTTACCCCAAAAGTTCATACATATAAAAGTATAATGATTAAGAAAAAAAAACTTGACTGATAACATATAACTATATCACATGAGTAAGCTTCAAATATCATGCTTACAATTACTCATTTTTGGTCTCTACATACATTTCTACAGTCATAATGCTGAAGATTTTCCTAATGATCACGGCGATCAGCGTATCGATCATAGCGCTCATTACGATCTCTATAGTCATTATTGTGATCCTGGCGGTCACCATACCGGTATCTGTGATGTTCATAGCGACCCCGACGATCATCATAATCTTCTCTGCGGTCATCAGAATAATATCTGTCATCATCATAACGGTTCTGGGGATAGTAACCTCTCCTATCATCTCTCCTATCATTAAATCGATCTTCTCGATTATCATAACGCTCTCCACGATCGGAGTAGCGATCCTGCTGGTCACTGAAACCATCCCTTCTGCCATCAGAGCGATTTTGCCGATCATCATCTTGATCTCTGAAATCATCGTATTGACCTCTGCGATCATCATAGTGTTTCTGAGGGTCATTATAATGATAGTTGCGGTCATCAGTACGTTCTCTGCGATCTGCGTTACGGCCACTACTGCTGATATCCCTGCGATCATCAAACCTCTCAGGATGTTCGTCTTCTTGTCGATCATCATAGTCAAGCTTCCGATTAGAATTACGATCACTGTTCTTTTCAGCCATCTCATACCTTTCTCTCTGGTCAATGCGGCCTTCAATACTATTCTTCCTTACATCACCATCTTCTTGTTTCTCTTGATTTGGAATGTCAAGATATTCTATAACCGGATGTCTAAGTGAAAAGATTACACAATTTCATTCCTGTTATAAGCAAACTGTTTTAAGTAAAACACTGAGAACATTAAACATTATATTCTAATCATATGAATCAAATCGATTTTTATGAATAAATCTTACTCCATGGCGAATTCCTCCGGCTTCTCCTTGTCTCTACAGCAGCAGTAAATTATTAGTACAAGCACTGAAATTCCAGCAACACAGCCTCCAATGATTCCTACTGTAGCTCCAATGTTCATTGTAGCTACAAGTTAAAGTTAAACATTAACACAGGTGACAATGATAAAAAGTGAAATAAAAATCTTTATGATTCATTATGCTACAGTTACAGTAAAGGAAAAAGGTAAAACTCACATGGCATAACTGCTAAGGTGAGGTTGCACTTTGCAGAGCGAATCTGATTAGTCGATGTGCAAATGTAGTAACCTGATGTGTCCTTGGACACATTAAACAAGGAAAGCAGTCCATCCTCTGGTAATGAATTGGAAGAAATTTAATTATGTCACAATCTTATACATGTACAGTGGAAATAAAAAGCACAAATACCCCTGTTAAAATCTTTATTTAATTAAAAGTGGGGGGAAAAAACTCCCCTAAACTAATGCAATATATGGCCAAAAGTATACGGACACATTACCATCGAGCCCACATTTGAGCCTTCCTCAAATTGTTGATACAAATTTGGAATCAAAACACAATACGGATTGTCTTAGTATTAGCCTTTCCAGAAGAGTGGAGGTTATTTTAATACTAAAGGGAGACTAAATCAGCAAAAAGGATGTTCAAAACTGACTTATGAGTGTGATCGTCAGATGTCCATGCATGTCCGTTTATTCTACACTTCCTTGCAAAAAATATTACAGGTCTATGAAATGGCATGGGAATTTCTTGTGTATAGGCATCCTGAAGTTATTCCACGCAGGGTTTTATTTTCTTTTGCTTCTTCCCCTCTAAAAAAATGTGGCCATTCCAAAACATTTATCATCTTTTTCTAAAACCATTTCTTTATTGACTTGGATTTGTGCCTTGTGTTGTTGCATGCTGGAAGGCATTTAATTTTTAGCTGTCTAACAGGGGCCTGCAGGTTTTGTGGCAAAACAGATTGGTAGGTCGTACTATCCAATTTCTTACGTTAAGCCAGAGTCCAGCTGAAGAAAAGCAGCTCATCACAATACGTCTTTATGTGCATGGTGTTCTTTGGGTCTTGATTTTGTTTAAAAAAATAAAATAAAAAAGCAAATAAAAAAATATATATTCAAATTGAATAAAGTACAATGCTGTGAAAGTATTATCCTGAATTTACATTTTTTTGCATATTTGTCACACTTAAATCACTTGTGACATTGATCATCGAACATCTGATCGATCATCAAACAAATTTTAATATTAATAATCTTACAAAAGATAAAAAATAAAAAAGAAATAAAAAATGCAGTTTAAATTATAATTTAATTTACTATGAATTATTAAGTATATACTTAATTGTATTAAGGGAAAAAAAAGCTGTCCAAACCTATCTGGCCCTATGTGAAAAAGTAATTGCCCCCTTCATAAATTATGAATGATCTGTGACAATTGGAGAGCTAAGTTAAATTTCACTTGCCACACCCCGGTTTGAATACTGGCAGATGTATTGAATCAAGAAATCACTTAAATAGAACCTGTCTGACAAAGTGAAGCATTCTAAAATATATCAAAAAGCAACACGGTCTAAATACATTTAAGAATAAATGAGAAACAATTAAGTAAGTGACATGAATCAGTCTGGGAAGTGTTACAAAACCAATTCTAAGGTGTTGGGATTCCAGGGAACCAAAGACATCATCTACAAGTGAAAAAAACTAGCAACAGTGATGAATCTTCCCAGGTGTGGCCAGCCTACCAAAATGACTCCAAGAACAAAACTCATAAAAGAACGCAGAGCAACATCTAAAGACCTCACTTGCCTCAGTTAAGGTCAGTGTTCATGATTCAACAATAAGAAGAGACTAAACATGGCATCCATGGGAGAGTTCCAAGGCAAAAGCCACTGCTGACTAAAAAGAACACAAAGGTTTTGCTCACATTTTCGAAAAAAAAAAAAAAAAAGAAAAAAAAAAGATCTTGATTATCCCTAAGACTTCTGGGCAAATATTCTGTGGACTGATGAGATGAGTAAAAAATTCATAAAAAGAATATCATACCAACAGTCAAACATGCTGTGTGATGGTCAGCTTCAGGACCAAGAAGTCTTGCCATAACTGATGGAACAATGAATTCCAAGCTCTAGCAGAAAATCATGAAGGAGAATATCCGGCCAGCAGCAGAACAATGATCCGAAACACACCAGCAAGACCACCTCTGAAGGGCTCCAAAAAAAAGCAAATTTAAGGTTTTGAAGTGAACTACTCATTATCTGGACTTAAATCTGATTGAGATGCTATGGCATGACCTTAAACAAGTTAAGTCCTCCAATGTGGCTGAATTGAAACAATTCTGCATAGAACAGTGAAGAGGAAATTCCTCTGCTGCAATATGAAAGACTCATTGCTAGTTAGCGCAAATGCTTTACGGTTGTTGATGCCAAGGGTGGCACAACCAGTTATTAGGGTTGGGGAGCAATTACTTTTTCATATAGGGCCAGTTTAGTTTGGGTGGATTTTTTGCCCTTAATAAATGAAATCATTATTTAAAAAACTACATTTTTACTCAGATTGGACCTCCACAAGTCCTTGGGAGCAATTTCCAAAAGCCTGAGGGTACCACATTCATCTGTACAAACAATGCTACACAAGTATATACACCATGGGACCACACATTCATCATGTTGTTCAGGAAGGAGATGCATATTTTGGTACAAAAAGTACAAATCAATCCCAAAATAACACCTTGTGAAACCACTGAAGGAAACAGTTACAAAAGTATCTATATCCACAGTAAAATGAGACTGACAGGAGTACTCTGAAAGGATTTTCAGCAAGGAAGAAGCCAATGTAAGAAAAAAGCACTATAAAAAAGACAATAGTTTGCAGCTACACATGCATAGCAAATTCCTCAGTGTTGAATTGACACTTCAAGTGTTGAATTAAAACCTCAGTGTTTATATGAGCTCAGTTCGACTCAAATAGACTCTGAAAGTTACATCAACACTGAAGATTTTAATTTGTGTGGACAAAGATCTTACTGTGTCCTCTGGTCTGATGAAACAAAAATTGGACTGTTTGGACATAATAACCATTGTTGTCCGGCGGAAAAAAGAGGAGGCTTGCAAGATGAAGAACACCACCCCGACCGTGCAGCATCAGGGGGGCAGCATCATATTGTGGGGTGCTTTGCTCCAGGAGGGACTGGTGCATTCACAAAATAGATGGCATCATGAAGAAGGGAGATTATGTGGATATATAGAAGCAACATATCAAGACATCTGCAACGAAGTTAAAGCTTGGTCACAAATGGCTCTTCCACATGGACAATGACCGTAAGCATACTTCCAAAGTTGTGGCAAAATGGCTTAAGGACGCTAAAGTGGCAGTGGCCCTGACCTCAATCCAATTTAAAATTTGTCAGCAGAAATTAGAAAAACATGGGCTAAAATTCAAACAAGAATTGTCCTTATTGTAAGAAGCTTGTGGAAGACAATTAAAAGCAAATATTACTAAATACTAACTGTATGTAAAGCTCTCACCCACTGGGAAAGCTGAAATAAATATTTCTCTCTTCTAGTATTCGGACATATTACATTCTTAAAATAAATATGTATCACAGACATACTTTCGGTTGCTTTGGGTGGAAGTGATCTTAAGACATTTTGGACATCATAGCTCTGCCACTGGTAGGTGGGAGCTGGGGAGCCCTCTTCAGAGACACAGGTCAGGTTGATGTTATGTCCATACTCTGCAACACCTTTAACCTTACAGATAGGATCTGATGGTGCGACTGTCAAGCAGAAACACATTACAGAAACACAATACAGAAGAGGTTAAATTAGATCACACCCTCTTTATAACTATTGCACTGCAAACATTGTGTTATATTTAAGCTCTTTATTATGCTCTCATATCCATATTCACACAAGCGTGATAATTTAAAGAATGCTTAAAAAGCAGTTATTATACTGACTACAGATATAATAAACACATTCTTACCCAGGACTATAAGAGATGTTACATCTGAAGTTCTTCCCTCCGTATCACCAGGAATCTGAACAAGACATCTGATGCGCCTGCTTTCTCGCAAAGTGACTTGCTTCAGTATTAGTTTTGACTCTTTTTTATTCAAATCACTCTCAATCTGGGCTTTGCCTTCGTACATTGTGCTGATATCAACATGGTTATCATTGGAATAGAAAGTCCCAAAAGTAATCTGTATTAGAAGGAAAGAACCAATAGGTGAAAATCACTTTGAGTTCACTGTGTATGCTTATCTGGTGAGGGAATAAAAAGCTAATTTTTTCAATAATTTATGCAACCATGTCCATGATTTTGTACAGCTTATTAGAATGTTTTATACCCCTTCGTCATCAAATGACCCATCAAGATCACCAGTCCATGAGATGATAATGAGTCGGTTTTCAGGATTTTTGGGCTGAAAAGTGCATTTTATGATCACTTCATCACCACGGGCAACTTCATAGATGGTCAGTGGAATACTAACATGCAATCCAAGAGTAGCAGAAATCACTACAAAAACAGAAAACAACACAGCACATCACTCAATCGTTCATCTTCAGGAACTAGAGAAGACTTTAGGAGCTACAGATAATGTTTATAAAAAATGCAAATTATCTACTAACACAGGTGTACACAGTACATTGTATTCTGCATTTTGTTTTCTTAACAGAAACCCGAAGAACCACAAAACAAACAAAAAAACAGGATTCATTCATTCAAGGATTCAACCTGTTTACAGAGCTTAAAAATACCAACAACCCTAATATGCCCATACAAGCACAACACACGCTACAGTGCAAGTGTAGCATTACAATATATGGGAGGCATACATTATTTGCTAAGTGTTTCTGCACAGTTTGAATCCAATATATTTTTTGTAATATATACAGTCCATTGTCACACGTAATTGTAGCCATAAAAAGAAGAGATTTACAAAACAATTTACAATGAGTATGTGCTGCATGCACTGTATATGTATTTTACATTATATACACATAATTTATAGCAATGCAATGTAAACATGAAGTTCGTAAATGTATTGCTCGCTAGCCTTTACTGGAGGACCTTTTCATTTCATCTCAAAAATGATATATATATTCTCATGTACAGTATTTAAACGACATGCATAGTTCTTTACTGCAAAAAAATTATTAACCCAAACTATAGATTATCATAATATAGTCAGTTGTATAATTTCTGTATTTTAGTTGTATCATATGTCATTACTTAATAAGAAACTGTATGAAGAGTAAACATATAAAAATAATAATGTATACCCAATAATAAAATAAAATTTTTTTTTGATACACAAGGATATTCAGTCATCATAAGTTAAATACAAGAAGATTACCTGACATCAGTAGTATGCCAGTTCCACAAAAACTCAGTTTCCATGTGTACATTTTGCTTAATTATTCCAATTAAAATGAATTTGAAATATATTTCATTTAATTTAACTTTTTAGGAAATTAAAAGCACAGATACTGGGTTGGTGACTGCACACTTCCTTATGACTGCTAGGTCAACATGTGTGCTAATTTAACTGCTACATCTGCACACTAACCACACCTTGTTCACCCTTTGGACTTTCAGTGAACCTACTGTCCTAGCTCACCACTGAAATATGGATGTAGACATGATTGAGTTACAGTATAAGCATGTATAAATGTATAAATTGTTTGTTTATTGGTTTTCATTATCCTTATTCTTATATTTCCCAGAAAGTGGTGAAATCAATTCAGAATACTCACATTGGCCCACTGCCGTGGTTTCATGAAAGACGCCGTAAACTGTGCTATGTCGATTTCTAACCAGCAGATGGTAGTATAGCTTTAAGGTCACCAAGATCCCACGGCCACATTAAATAATAATAATAATAATAATAATAATAATAATAATAATAATAATTATTATTAATTATTATTATTATTATTATTATTATTTAGAAATTTGTTTTAATATAAACAATTATTAGGATTTCTGGATGCATTTAACAGGCAGATCTTGTTTTATGCTATAGAAATCTGATTAAATGTGTTAATGTTATAATTATATAATTATATAACTTTAATAACAAAAAGAAAAAAACAGGTGAATATGCTTAATTATAACAACTACAATAGTTAGTAATGTTCTTTGTCAGTAATGAAGCAAGTATGAAGTACTGTAGCTAAGGACATCCTTTTAACAATGAGATGAAAGATAACCAAAATTAGTGATTATTAAAAAATAAGTTTCAGAAGGCCTAGTCACTCAAATAAATAAATTTAAGCATGGTATAAACCTTCATTTTTTGCTGCTGCAAGGTGAGAACATTCAGTCCTCAATCAATGACAAATTTGAAAATGAAAAAAAAAATCCTATTAAGTCTTATAATGCAAATGATCAAACATCATATACCTATAGCTTCCCCAAATAATATGATCCAGGGTATGATAACTTTCAAATATATTAACCTGTGACTGTGGTGGTACCATCAAATGTGCCATTTTTTTACACTGGAAGATTCATGTGCTGTACCATTAACTAGCCATTAGAGTTTAGCTTTCAAATAATATCTGTGGTGTTCAAAGTCTAACTATGTATATTAAGTAATTTTTTTTTAAATATTATATACATACTAATGGTGTACAATGTATGGTAGAATATAAAAATTGTCCTTATAACATATATTCAATATACTCCAAATAGATTTTTTTATTGAAATATTAAAATTTACGTTTAAATGGTGTTTGTCACATTACTTAAGAAGGCATATAATGGTTGGTACATTAACCAGGAGTTAGTAGTTGGACTGATTTTATTTAGCTGTTGATGTTACTTTGGTGGATAAGCACAAGCCAGTATTATCAATGTCTTATAAAAATTTTTTGCCCATTTCACTTCAACAGGTTTATTCCAAATCTTCCATCCACCATTGTGTGGAACGCTTATCCTGTGTAGGGTTGAGGACACCTGAAGCCTATCCAGAGGATTTTAAGGCACAAGGCACGGTACACCCTGGACAGGCACACACTATGAGCAATTTTGGAACACCAGATAACCTAATTTGCATGTCTTTGGGCTGTGGGTGTATCCAGAGTACCCGGAGGAAACCCCCCCCAGCACAGGGAGAACATGCGAACTGCATCACACAGATCCAAGGTGGGAATTGAACCCTAGACCCTGGAGGTGCAAGGCCACAGTGCTAACCACTCTGCCACTGTGCTGCCCTCTTATGACATTTAGATTTTAAAAAATCATTATGTATTTGAACAAGTTTTATGGCTTTGATACGACAGCAAAATGTAACACTTTTTTACTTTTATTAACAGCTTCATTCTCAGGGTGGAGATGAAACTGAAGGCTATCCTGGGAGCCCTGGGTGTAAGGTAGAAATACATGCTGGATGAAATGCCAGTCCATCACGGGACACAACACACACTCACACATGTTCAGTGGCAGACTTCTATCACAGAGCAGCTCTACTGACAGACTCAGGAAATCCTCTTCAATACCTCTTCATGGTATCTGGGGATGTGATTGGGATTCTGGGTCAGATGGCTTGATTTGTACTATATGAAAAGATGAGAAGAATATGTGCAAAATATGCCATCTCTTTTTCTTTTCATGTCATTAACAGTATGTTGAATCATGGGTCATTTCCCACATGTGTACGTTTTCTTCTTCTTCTTTAACCTGTACTCTGTACAAGATTTGATGAATGCAATTTTTAATATATGCCCATTGCATTACTATCCTCGCTACTGGTTGTTTGAAGTTTCTTTTAGGATCAATAAAGTATCTATGTACAGTATCTATCTATCCACAAGAGGAAAACCATAGAGGACCATAGAGGAACACATGCACAAGAACTCGACATAACCTGTCAAAACATTTTAAAATATATTTATCATTTGAATAACAGAGGTAATTAACGTAGGAGGCAGACCATGGAGTAGACCAGGGTTTCTGAAACCACTTTATAGGTGGTTGTATAACCCCTGGTCTAGTCTATTCAGCTTTTTTTTTCTTCCCTAGGGTAAATACATTCATCAAATCCTTGATTATTAATATTTCCATTTTTTTAATTCTAATAAATTACTTCTGTGCATGCTTAGAAAGCAGACAATAAGCTTAGAAACCACATAGCAGACTGTGAGTTGGTATTAACTTTCACAGTAGCCATTTGATTGTGAGTCTTCACGCCTTTCGAAAAAAGAAAGATGGCTGGAAGTCTATGAAATATTAACCGTGTGGCTGAGGAAATTCCCGGTGGTGTTTGAATCCTGCATAATGACAAACGCGAGGCGAGTCTCTGTGCTTGAATGGGGCGCTATACCGGAGTGTGTTTGTGTAGGGTTGGGATTTCACCTTAAATATTCAAAATGGCGGACGGAGGAGCAGCGAGTCAAGATGAGAGTTCAGGACCAGGTAATCATTACTGCATTTTACATATTCATATTCATATTCAAACACTCTTTCTCTCAAGCCAGATAAGCACGTAGGAAGAGCGTAAACAAGCCGATGAGGGCCGTCGCCGCTTTGAGAGATCTGCAGCGGCTTATTTCGCGCAACATTTCAGCGGATTAATTCAGTGTGTCTATGTGTGTATGTGTATGTGTGTGAGAGAGAGATATAGAGAGAGAGTGAGGCAGAGTGGGATAGAAGAGAGGGAGAGAGAGGGGCTGAAATGGGAGGCTTTTGCGCTGAGACGCTGCATTAAAACCAAAATGCGTTGTTTGTGTGATTAGTGCGTTACATATTCATAGCGCGTATTTTATTAGTAATCGGCGACATCATTTGGAGGAGCTCCCCCGTGTCCTGTATCATCTCACTGTTATAAGTAGTGCTAACGCATGCTAATGCTAGTACAGCTGCTTTGTGTATTTTTTGTACTATGCTGAAAGCTTTGCATATTCATTCAGTCGCAACCAGCCGGCGACTGCGCAGAGTGTGTTTAGTCAAAGTGTCAGGCGCAGGACGCCTGGCTGTTTGAGGCTGTGAGTAATGGCTCTAGCGCAGCGTGATTTTTTTTTTTACTGTCCATTCTGGTGCCTTTGTGCAGCCCTCTTGTACGTTATTCATGCGGGCCTGTTTGGAGGAGAATGCGCTCTTCTTCAGAGCATATCCTACCACTCTGGTTAAAAAGGGTTACACACGCCAGCCTGATAAACAACAACGTCATCTGATTGAAAAATTACACACACGGAGTGAAATGCTTCTCAGCGCGTCAGTGGCTTTGTTCTTTCTGATTTTCAATCACTATATTCTTTATATATAACAGTCATTTCTGGCTTAGAAATAGTTTAATACAAATAATAAGTGATGTGTGTTTTGTGCAGTTCAGCACGTTTTTCCCCCTAATTCTGGAGAAATAATCGCTTTGTAACCATGTTCCAGCTTTTGTTGTTGGATACATTTGTAACCGCTCGGGTTGTGAGCGTTAGCGCGCGCGGCTGCACTGTAGATTACGCGCAGCTGTTCTCCCTGCTGCATATGTAGCAGGCCAGCTAGCGCTACTGAATGGATTTAGCCTAAATCAGGCCCAGCTACAGCCCGTCTACAACACTTAAATATACTCTCCCGTTCCACAGTGTTATATTGTATGACTCCCAATTCCCAGTGCTTTTGTTCCATTATAAAAATGAATATGAAAGATACTAATAGCGATGATAATAATAATAAACCAGTACCATTTTTTTCTCTCTCTTTCTGAGAGTCGCTCTTGTTTGGGGCTGCCGAGGGGAGGCGTTTGTTTACCATTACAGAATGCATAAACCTCAGGTTCATTAGCACACATCCTCATTAGAAAGTCTAATTCTGGGAGGTGTCACGATAATGTTAAAAAAAAGGGGGGGGGGGGAGAGAAAACGCGCCCAGGGGAGACAGCAAGACGCTACTTTACAGCTTTGTGCTCTCTGTTATTTCCTACAGAGCTGCTGAGTTTGGGCTTAAACATGCTACAACACGCTTCTCGGCAGATTGGTCTTTGCACGGCTGACAGCAGCTTTGTGAAAGCAAAGCACAGTGGCAATGAATATTCTAAAAGGCTGTTTTTTATTATTTTGTTAATAAAAAGAAGGTACTTCCCCCCCCCCCCTAAAATAAATTATTATACAAATCTCAAGTATAAAGAAGGACATGTAAAAGTAGATAATTGTTTGTATTGCTTTTATTAATCCACCATAGTGTGGGCTAATGAGGTCATAGGGTATAAGTTAGTCCAAGTAGTGCAATGAAAAAAAAAAAGTTGACTGTTCAGATGAATATGCAATCATATTCAAATATGTGACCACAGTTCTATGAATATTACCTAAGAGACCCTAATAGTAGTTAGACTAGGAGAGGATCCTATTATTGTAAGCTTGTGTAATACACTCCCTACTATTTCTTAGATTTTCTAGAAGGGAATACCTATTTTATATGATTTTAAGTAGAACTTTGAAGGGTAGAACACCAGATGGACAAATCGCAAAACTTTGGGTGTTGAATGGAATGTTCTCTTTAAAAAAATAATAAAAAGAATGTTGTCAGTCTTTCCGGTGCTCTCGTTAACAGCAGACCATCCAATCCGGAAACAACTTGGCATAGGTTTTATGCCGGATGCCCTTCCTGATGCTTCCCTCACATTTTATCTGTGCTTGGTCCTTACTCTGCATCTAGTGCCTCGGGTTTGAGCATTCGGTACGAATTGAACCTGGGCCCAATGCCCAATAATAATAGAAAAAAATCACTACTGATCTAAAATGATAATGAAGTTGTTGTAATTATGCAGTAATTCTCATTCGCTGTCTTTTTAAATAAGGTATAAAAATGATTGAATAGACTTTGATTTGGGTCAAGCTCTTGGTTTACTGTATGTTCATATAGTTTTGTAATTAAAAGTATATAACTATTATAAAATACTACAAAGGCTTTATAATATAAGTAAATGGAATGATCTAACTTGTTAATGTAGAGCTTTTAGACATTCTCCAATCTTAAGATTTTTTTTCTTCTAAAATTTTGACCTCCTGGAGAACATCGTGTCATTTCAGTAACTTCAGAAAAGACATGTCTTTATATTTACAGTCATTAGGATTTACATCAGGCAAAGAAAACAGTTAGCAAATGTCACATAGCTTAGTAACACACTGAGCGATGAACAGAGCAATGTGAAGATCAAGAACTCTGCAATATTAATTATTTTATGCATATTAAGCTTGAATGTCCTTGATGGCTATGATGTGCCCACCCTACTTTTTCTACTCGAAAGTCTCTCTCTAATTTAATTCAAATGGATAATTTGCATGCAATTAATATTCCGTGGCCATGGTTACTCACATTGAAACTCTCAGCACTGTTTATCTTCTTTGTGGTGTTCAGTCTGCCTTTCAATAAAATACCACTAATGAGTTCCATATTTAAAATTCCATATTTTAAACTTTGCAAATTAAGATATTTGCATAATATCAGCTCCCTGACAGCTTGTATGAGC
Organism: Clarias macrocephalus; assembly: GCA_011419295.1. Classification (NCBI taxonomy): domain Eukaryota; kingdom Metazoa; phylum Chordata; class Actinopteri; order Siluriformes; family Clariidae; genus Clarias; species Clarias macrocephalus. The sequence continues at coordinate 220,170 of JAAGKR010000177.1, read as the reverse complement.
TGGAAAGATGGGGAGCTACTTTCTGCTTTTCAACAATGTTTTTCAGACTCGCATTGGCACGATTACTTTTGCTTATGCTGAAGTGAGCATTGCCGATAAATTTAAGCGGTGTGGGACTTGCTAACCTTCATTGTGTTACACAATGTATACTCACACATATTTTAGATTATTATTAGTATCTGTATGTTATGCTAGAAGGCATATGAAGTTTAGGCAGGAACTGAGCACCGCATTTGCATTTTTCGGTCCAGTAATTTGCTTAATAAGGTATATGAATAAACATACACTTAGTCTTTTGGCGAGGTAATTTGCAAAAGTGAATTAACTTCTTGAAAAGAACTGCTAATGAGAGCCGAAGTTAATCTGGATATGCTAATCGCAGTGTGTGTCCCATGATGGAATTAAAGCTGCAGAATTGGCTGGATTTGATCAGTGAAGTGTGTTGAAGCTATAAAGGGGCGGTGGTGACGATGAAGGAGGATCCTAAAGTAGTTTCCCACTCTCAGAACAGAGGAGTTCAAAAAGTAATTTAAATTACATCACGCTATATGTAGTAGGTTTTTAAATTCAAATTCAGCACTTTTAATTTTGCAGGTCCAGGTGCTATGTATTGATTTTAAATGCAGCTCTGTGCTGGTAATTGGGCCTGTGTAGGTTCCAGTGAGCTATTGTGCAGAGCTGCAGAGGTTATTTCTTTCCCCTTCTATTCCCCTCCAAAGCCATCCAATTAATATGCTAATGAGATGATAAATATTTATGAAAAATGTAAATTATGCAGAAAGCTTTCAGAGCGCTGTGTGGAATGAATTGCTCGCAGGACTTCAAAGTGTTGCTGCGCTAACGAGGCAGGGGAGAATTTGCATACGACTTTAATCAGCTGAATACTGATTACGGTTCATTATGGGCACTGCCAGCTGCACTCTTTGTTTCTGTTCTATATTCTGGAGGAAAAAAAAAGTTTTTCACAGTCTGGTTGTCGTGACGATCATGGCAGTAAGTGAGAGAGGGAGTGAGGGGGAATAAGTGAGAGAAAGAGATCGGGAAAGGAAGAGCAGTCTTCTGTGTAGGCTTAGCTGTACTCTACGGTGCATTATACAGCTGTAGTCTGTACTTGTGTGTTGCTAATTTTTCCAGTGTTCGTACTGGTCTGTAAGTATTTCAAAAAGAGAAGTCTGTTCTGTTCTGCGTTTTACTTTGCTTTTGTGTGGTGCGAGAGACAGTCTTGGATGCTTACGGAGACCATGCTTGAGAGAACAGGTGCAGTTGTTTCTGGTGAGTGTGTGTGTGTGTGTGTGTGTGTGTGCGCGTGCGTGCGTGCGGACATGCATGCAGGCATGCTGCACTTTTAATATGGGGACGTCATGCTTGTTAAGTGATTGAACCACTTTAAGTGTGTGTTGTGTACTGTGCTATTTAATAGGCTTCTACATACCAAACTGTGTTGATTTTTATCTAAGAAAATGCAAAGCACTTTGTGCTGATGTCTATGCGTAGTAGTGTATGATGGTGCTTGTTTCCTGTGTTGACAGATGTTTTTTTTTTTAAATATAACCTACTTATGATAACGTCATGGTATGTTTAGTTCGAGGTCAGTGCCGATGGTACAAAGGAAGATTTTGTTTAAGCTTCCCTCTGTTTCTTTCAGATTCTAGAATGAGTAATCCGTCAGAAACAAATAAATGTGCAATGGAGAGCGGGGATGGAAACACTGGTGAGTTACTTGCCCAGACTAGTTAAAAAGATCACTTTTTTTACCCTGTGTTTATTTTCTTTTTTGGAATGTTACAATCTGTTATCATTATTATTACTGTTATTATCTCTACTACTGTGGCTTGAAATGTATGTTGCGCTGTTATAAGTTGGTACTATATGCAAATCTGTCTTGTATTGCATTATGCAGTGAGGCCAGGGTTAAAGATTTAAATGTTGTAATAGGAGTGATATGACCATATCTGACAAAGGAAGAGTAGTGCATGCCTTTGCATATTAATCACAGAATACCTTTCGATCCTGAAAGAGAGAGCACAAGTCATGTGAGGTTGAAAGGGGATTTTATAGCTTTGATCTATTCAGCAGCTGCCCCCCTTCTCTCTTTCTCTCTCTCTCTCTCTCTCTCTCTCTCTCTCTCTCTCTCTCCAGGTGCCCAAACAAATGGACTGGACTTTCAGAGGCAGGCGGTGCAAACAACAAATGCAATCACCAGTGCACAAGCACAAGCCTTGCTCCAACAGGTAATGTCTGTCTGTCTCTCTCTCTTTATGCTCTCTAAAAACACATGCACACACAAAATATTACAATTCTGTTTTGCTATAACTAATTAAAGAAATTAGGTCAGACTGACCACAGGTATTTGAACCCATTGGAATGTAGAGATGTCCCCAGGGTCATTGTTCTCTGCTGACATGATGCATCCTGTCTAAGTGGCTAAACAGCTTTCGGAAAGACTCTATAATTATCATACGTGTGAATGACTAGTGAAAACTGTCTGTGCACATTTAATATGATTTTTAGAAGTCGATATTTGTGTATCTACATGCCTGCATGTTGAGCAGTTATTTGGTTATGCATGTTTGCCATAGATTATATTTGATTTGTTGAAAATGCAAGATTGGAGCTACACAGACTTGGCAGTAAAAAAAAAAAAAAAAAAAAGATTTTATCTCCTCTTTACAAGGGAAATTAATTGTGCCTATATGCTAATTAGCCGCTCTGCAGTTGCTCGGAAACAGATGGCGGTGAATATGCAAATCGGTGCAGAATTTGCATGCGCTGCATAACCGTTTCTTTAATTAACATACCCCACCTCCCTTTCGTTTTCCCGTCTCGGAGGGCTGCAGTGTATTTTTATCATCATTAAGCCAAGCTGTTTTGAAAAATTTGGACTGTGCGAACTCTCTACGTCTTTCTGCTCATTTTTCCTTGCTTTCCCTCATCTCCTTTTTTAAATTAATTTTTTTGGACTAGGGGTCTTTTGCATGTCGTTTTTCTGCTGTCCGTACAAAAGGAACTTTTCTTGCTTAGTATTTTGCACAAGACCTTTACCTCATAGTGTTGCTAAATAAAATTCTGATATATCTATGCGGCCCCTTTTCCTGGAGTCTAATCTAATTTAATGAGTGCGTGCTAAACCTCACATCCTTCCTGCTTACCAAAGTTCAGGTAAAAGCTCTGAGCTCTGACCACAGTGTGTGTTCTATCTTTAGTGTAAATCAGAGGATTCTGCTGAGGTTCTGTCCTCCAACCAGCAGGGTATACTGCCCCAGACTCAGCTCATGTTGCCGGGCGTAAGTCGCACATTGCCCTTAGAGCTAGTCTTTACAAATGGTTGTACTCATCACCATATCCTCTTATTTTCTATATCAGCATCTCTCTGTTATTGTTGGTTGTTTGTACAATACATATGAATGCAGCATTTTCTTGGACCGCTGGAACGAATACCTGAACATTCACCAATTAAGATCCAAAAATAGATTCATGTCTGAATAATACAGTGGATAATAATACAGTGAACACCCCTACCCTGAACCATGCCATGTCTAGTGTGTAACTTTCGGATGTTATCATGTATTTTAATTTGTAGTGTATCGAATGATTTTCTCAGTGCATGTGTTTACCAATGCACCAATCATGCATTACTTCTCAGTCGATCCACCAAGTTTTTCTTTATAGCCAAGGGTGACAAGGGTGATGTTGAGACAGCAGTGAAAGTGTGTGTGTGTGTGTGTGTGTGTGTGTGTGTGTGTGTGTGTGTGTGTGTGTGTGTGTGTGTTGTGCTTGTGTGAGGGAGTGCATGTTGTTATTAAGCATGTCATTCTCAGGCTTCATCTTTCATGCCAAAGTAGTGCGTTGTTTGCTTTAAAGGTGCAGTCAGTGATTTATTTATTTATTTTTTAAAAGTCAGATAGCTTTAATGTTAATGAAATTGACTTGACATTCCAGACACTATTCGTCTTGGAGGTTTTCTGTGATTCCCACAGGGCTGTAAACAAATACCCTGCCATGTCAGAAAGATTTGAGCTTTTTGTTTAAAACACAAGCTTCAGCTAACTTCCTTTAAAATCACTGATTATATCTTTAAATAAAGTGCAATGTAAAAGTTGAGAGACATGAGAAATGTCTCTAATCTTCCTCTTTGTCTCTTTCTCTCTCTCTCTCTGTCTCCTTTTTCATACTATAGTTGACGCTGACTCCAGCACAACAGCAGCTCTTGCTGCAGCAGGCTCAGGCTCAGCTTTTGGCTGCAGCTGTGCAGCAGCACTCGGCCAGCCAGCAGAGCAGCACCACGGGAGCGAGTATCTCTGCCTCCGCTGCCACACCGATCACACAGATTCCCCTTTCTCAGCCCATTCAGATCACACCTGTAAGGACGACACAAACACAACACTCTAAACTACGCTTCTAATAATTTTCTTCGAAATATTACTCATTGCTCATTCATTTTTGAATGTTGAGTTGGTTCATTAGCTCCATATGTGATGGCTGGGAAGCCATAGTAATGAATGATAAAATAAGACATTTAAATCATTAATCTTAAATGATAGTATATTAGTAAATATAGATCAGGGTCTAACATTTCATTGATTGGAAAACCCCAACTCTTGACATATACAAACACTCCTCACTCGGGTCTGTTGGAACCCCTTGAGTGGCCTGTGAAGACTAGTTTGGGACAATCGCATTACACCAGCTATTATAAATGACAAAAGAATATTAATACCAAGTTTAATTTTTGGCATCCACTTTGGTTTATGCACTATTTCTGGGATTTTGTGGGACCAAGCAGCACTAACCGGTGCAGGACAAATACCCATAAACAGTATGAATAAGCGAGGATGGGGCTGATTTCTTTATAGCCCAGACTGTAGATCAAACACAAGCTGTCTAGTGATTACACAGAGGGAAGGGCTGATATTTTTCATCCTGCTACAAAGATGCATCCATCATGTTATCAGCAGTGATTTAAAAGGTACCTGTGATATACTGTATACATCAGTCAGCCATGATATTGTTTTGATCTTGTTTGTGCTCCCAAAACGACTCAGCCCATGACCCTTTTGCTAGTACATTGGTTGTCCTTCCCGAGTCCATATTTGGTAGTTTTGGCGTTCCTGCATCACTGCACATCTTTGACTTTATGCGATCCAGTAATGTAATCCATTGCTCAAACCAGATAATTTCATTGTCAGAGTATTATTTAATATTTTGTAGTTTATTTTTATTCTAATATTATCATTAGTTGTCACTAAAAGGCACATATTACCACCACGCATTGTTCTTCAGCTAATTAAAGCAGTAGAAAAGGTTTAGTCCTGAATGGGCCCAGGATTAGTATGCATTCTCTCTGTCTTACTATCCTTTTCTGTATGGTCCATGTGTGTCATAGCAGTTGCAGCAGCTGCAGCAGCAGCAGCAGAACCTCAACTTGCAGCAGTTTGTGCTTGTCCAGCCAGGTCATCCAATTGCCGCCCAGCTGCAGCCTGCGCAGTTCATCATCTCACAGACGCCGCAGGGGCAGCAGAGTAAGTCCTCTCAGCCATTTTAATCTGAGCACAGCCATGTGTAAAATCAACCTTCTTCAGCTAGCCTTTATAATAAATATATATTTTGTAACTATGATTTTTATCAGGCCTCTTGCAAGCCCAGAATCTTCTAACTCAACTACCTCAAAGTCAAGCCAACCTCCTGCAGAGTCAGCCAAGCATCACTCTTGCCACACAGGTAGGGAGTGTGAAAGGGTTGTAACATGTCCGTAGCCCATGTGCAACAAATATTGACCTAGTTCCTAGTTTCTGAATATGAGGAAAGAGAGTCACAGTAACGTTTTAGCTGTCATTGTCTTTGCTGTGACGTTGTTTTTCTTCTTAATGTTGTGTTCATACTATTTAGCCAGCAACTCCAACCCGCACGATAGCAGCTACTCCCATCCAGACCCTCTCTCACAACCAGACAACACCAAAGCGCATGGAAACACCCAGTCTAGAGGAACCCAGTGACCTGGAGGAACTGGAGCAGTTCGCCAAGACCTTCAAACAGAGGAGGATCAAACTGGGCTTCACTCAGGTAAACTGCTGAGTAAAATAAAAAGCTTTTGGGTTTGTGCATAGGTTATACTTTGCTATAACATTAGACCCCTATTTTGCAGTTTCTCTTTCAAGCAGTTTTTCTTTGTTAAAGGGGGATGTTGGCCTTGCTATGGGAAAGCTATATGGAAATGACTTCAGCCAAACCACCATTTCTCGCTTTGAGGCCTTGAACCTGAGCTTTAAAAACATGTGCAAACTAAAGCCTCTGTTGGAGAAGTGGCTAAATGATGCAGGTATTTCTCTACTCTGGCATCCCCTTTTACTCTTGGTGCATAAGATATAGAGAAGATTCTTGCCATAGCAAAGATTAAACTAATTTTAGCATTTTTGTAATACTGAGTATTTTTTTAATACATATTATAATACATATAATAATGATTTTTTATATTTCGTCTTAAATTTAACTACTGATTACTGTTACGTGGTGTAACAATTTCAAACATTAACCCAATGTCACTTACTTTCAACTTCTTTGGCATACTAGAGCAGATTTGCATGAGGGACAGTAGCCTCAGATACTCATATCCGGCTGTGTGTTTGTACGTGCTGTGTGTGCAGAGAACCAGACGTCGGACCAGGGCCTGTCCAGCCCCAGCTCTATTGGCTCCCCTGGGCTGGGCATGGAGGGACTCAACCGCCGACGCAAGAAGAGGACCAGCATTGAGACCAACATCAGAGTGGCCTTAGAAAAGAGCTTTCTAGAGGTGAGGCCTATCTCCTATTCAAATATTTGAATGTCAGTACTCGAACACAAGCTTGTATGCTTGAGTTTGTAGTAATACTATATATTTTAACTTTTAAACTTTAATCCCACTGTGGGAAAGTTTGTGTGTTTAAAGTTTGTTGACTGCCTCATGCTGAAAGGGCGTCTTTGTCCTCTTCAAGCAGAACCAAAAACCTACCTCTGAGGAGATCACCATGATTGCTGACCAGCTGAACATGGAGAAGGAGGTGATCCGTGTGTGGTTCTGCAACCGCCGGCAAAAGGAGAAGAGGATCAACCCGCCTAGTAGCGGCAGTGCTGCCAGCACCCCCATTAAAGCAATCTTCTCCCCTTCCACACCCCTGGTGAGCTGAATTGTACATTTAAATGAGCAGACATTTGATCAGTACATCCTAAAAGATTATGTTTTAAGAAAGCGTAGAGGTTCCTGTCAGAGTAAACATTCCCAAGTTCTCTTTTAATCTTTCTTTTTTATAGACGGCCAGCACAGCTAGTCTTGTGACCAGTAGCGCCTCGACTGTAAATCCTGTTCTGCCTCTCACCAGCACGAGTATCTCCAGCATTGGACTCACTGGTAAGTTTCACTCAAGTGCTGGTGATGGGCATATAAAAAAAATATACACTACCAGCCAAAGGTTTGGACACATCTGCTATCATTTGCACTTGTTTTTCACTGGTTTATGCTTTAAGTTGGATGAAGAAGCACTGTTACCCAGGCACCATTTTTTCTCTGAACCTACAGTAGTTGGGTACAGGGACTGGAATAAAAATGAGAGTTAAAAACTTGCCAAAATGAGAACTATTGCTCAAGACTGCATAAAAAAAATTACAAGAAAGTCTGGCTCTTTGGAAGTAAAAATATGAAGAAGTGACCGGTGGCTCAAAACTTGTCATACTTCTAGGCACGACTTTGGGCTCAACAACTACCAAGACTGCATCCGCTGTTTCCACAGTGCCTGCTGTGACCACGGCAACCTCGTCGCCCTCACTCAGTCCCTCTCCAAGTGCGCAACAGGCCATGTCGGCTGAGTCGGCAGTGACTCAGGAGCCAGCAAGCACTGTTACCCAGGCACCCACCACGCCGGTGAACGCACTGGGCACGGGCCAGGTAATGGTGGCTGCATCTAGCCTGTCTGCTGCCTTGCAGGGAGCTGCACAGCTGCCTACCAGTGCCAGCATCGCTGCCATGGCTGCAGCCGCCGGCCTCAACCCAGGTCTCATGGCCTCCTCACAATTCGCTCCTGGGTATGTGGTCTTATGATTCTTTTTTTTTTTTTTTTTATCATTATTTATTTTATTTATACACTCATGTTTTCATGAGGGTAGTGAGTGGATTTAAGCTTGCTTTCCTACTAATTTATGTTTCTTTTGTTGCTTAACATCAATTCTTTAACATATTGAAAGTTATTGTTTACAAATACAATAGTTGATATTCTGAGTCATTAAATACTAAGTCATCTCTCTCTCACCCACTGTCTTTGTGTGCCTGTGTGCGTTGACTTAGTGGGGCTCTGCTGAGTCTGGCTCCTGGTGGTCTGGGTCCAGCACTGATGAGCAACAGTACTCTGGCCACTATCCAAGGTGTGTGGAATGGCAAGTACAACCCTGATTTTATTATTATCCTTCATCACATGACATTTAGATCACCAGTGTTAGACAAAGATTACTAGTTTGATGTTTTTTAACTTTACTGCCATGAATGTATTGCAAGCTAGTACTGTAGGTAATCCACCTTAGAACAGACAGAGTGAAGTCTTTTTCATTGCTGTATGCTTGCCATTGAGATTGTTTAGTAGGCATCGGAATCACCAGTGAACATCCAGTACCATATTGTGATACCTAGGTGCTGATTTGGTTAATATTGCGTATCATGGGTTTTATAAACATCCCAATTAAATAGTCATTTCTTCCCTGCTTTTGTTACATTTTCACAAAAAAGACGACAAAACCTCGAACATAACTTAAAATTTGTATTCCTTAGCTTTATTCACCGGCTCCACAACTGAATTGAAAATTAATAATTAAATGTCACCCATTCCTTATGTTAGTTTTCTTACTTGGAAACCTAGATCAACATTTAACAGAGTTTAACATTTAACTTAAAGTTAAATTAAACAAAAAAACATAATTTTTACTGAGCAGTACCCACCTCTGTCATCTATTTTTCAGCAAACTTGGCAAAAAATATTTACTTCTACCACTTGGGATGCCAGAATACTTAGGATAGTTCAGAATAGTTAGAATAGTTTAGAGTGCACCACCTGTAGGATTATAAAGAAACTGACATTTAATCGCCCCGAATCCGTCCAAAGTGTTGAGCGCATGTTAGACTATTTCGAGCACACGCCTGCACACAGCTTCTACTGTGGGCACACGGCTTCTAACATGCGTATTTTGAGACTAATTGGTGCATGTGGTGTTTTGAGACTGGTGTAAGTGTGTGTAATGAGTGGGTTTGTGACTAATTTATGTTTGGAGAAAAAGGCTTTTTAACAAGCAGAACTTTTGCTAATGTAATGCCATCAAAATACAATTCTGTTGCACCACTCAGAGGCTCGTGCACAGAATGTGTTACATCCATTCTTATCGGCCATGGCTGATCAAGCTGAACAACGCCCAGTTCCAATAGCTGATCGGCTTTTGCGTTTCATTGCATTGCAATTATAAATGTAATAAATCATTTAAATTTTTGATTTTGGAGTCAATGGCACAGAAAAAAAAATCAGATTTCATAACTGAATCAATTCTCCTAAATTCTCTCTACTAAAATAAACATTTAGAAATGTTCTCCAGTATAAGGTACCTAATTAGTGAGATAATTTCCTGTCACTTTGCTTCCTCCATAGCTCTGGCCTCAAGTGGGACTCTGCCCATCACTTCCCTGGATGGCAGCGGGAACTTGCTCTTTGCCAACGCCAATGCTGGCAGTACCCCGAACCTGGTGACGGCTCCACTCTTCTTGAACCCGCAGAACCTGTCATTGCTGACCAGCAACCCCGTGAGCCTTGTTTCTGCTGGAGGAGCTGCAGGAGCTGCTGGGGCCCTCAATCTGCATGTCTCTGCAGACCACAATGCCGTCACCACAGCAACAGTGCCCGCCTCCACCATCAGCACCGCTTCCAAGGCCCAGTGACAGCCCCACCCACTCTGGTCCTCCTCGTACTCCTCCTCCTTTGCATCAATCATTATTTAATCTCTGCTACCACCAAAAAGAAACTTACTTAAATTAAGTTCTATGTTTTTTTTCATAACATCATCGTTTATTTCAGATTTTCTATTTCTGACCTTGTTGTCTGCTTTGGTTTTTCAGCAACAAACTTCATGAATGTTGGCATTACAAGAGAGCCTAGCGTTAAGATGGCCATAATGGTTGGGCTGCACGCGTGCTCAGTTGTTAATGCATAGATGTTTTTATTTGAGTGATTTTTAACTCGCAATGCGTTTTGGATTTTATCTTGCTAATAGTTCCTAAACACTCTTAACCAAAAACACACCACTTTTTTTTTTTTTCATTTTTTCAACTGTCAAATTACACCTTTTTTGCAGCGTTATTACCCTTTACTGTGATCGTCATTACTGAGGAACTTTTATGACACCTTATAATTTAAACAGTTTTTGTGAAAGGTTCTGCCTTGCAGCCCTTTGCAACCTTCATATCTTTTTTTTTCCCTTTGGCTTATGGTTTCTTTTATCTGATGCAGCTTTAGTCTTATATAATTTTCATATGTGGTTACAAGGCTTTAAAGGAGTTGTATGTGGCTGTGATACGGTTTCATTGCTTTAAGGAATCGTTTTTATGGTCGCTGTCTCGAAACACTGATTTCATAGAAGAAACTCTCAACACTTGGTAGCAAAGGTTTTTAAACGCTTTCTAGTCTGGGTCTGAAGAGTGGACCCCGAGATGGGCTTATTTACATAGGATAAATAGCTTTAAAGGATTGCATGAGCAGTCGTTACAAAGGTGACAGGTCTTGGGCTGCAATAGCTGGGCAGTGTAGACCTCAGTCACTTGTAAAGAATGTGGAGATGGTGCACTGAGATCTTCTGAAACTGTTGTGCTACTGCTTAGTGGCATGACCATTTGATGCCTAGACTGTGACTTGTGTTTGTCCCAAAGTCTGTCAGCCTCTTAAGGTCTTCCCATCACAGGGTGTGCTGTCTGTGTAGTGTCATGGTGGGGTTGTAAGAATTTGCTTTTTTGTGTGTCTGTGTTTTCATGGTTTAGGTCGTATAGGAAGATGCCACCAGACGTCTGGTGGCAATTGTAACATTTCAAGAAGCAACTTGGCCCAGGGGAGGAAAGCCTGGTTGTCCTCTGTCCAAGAGAGTTTTAAGGTGTTTGTTTTTCTACTTGTGCACAGTACCTGTACCAAAAAAAAAAAAAAAAAAAACTGGATTTGAGAACTTTGATCTGCCTGGTGTTTAGGGGTAAAATGTCATGTCTTTTTTTTTTTTTTTTTTTTTTTTTAATTAATTTTTTTTAAGGTCTTTGGCTGGCCTCTCTTTATGATATACCAAAAATATTTGTTAAAACATGTTGCTGTATATTACCATTGTAGCGTAGGGTAAGTTTAAATATTTATGAGTGGAAGCTCTTGGTAAACCACAGGAAATATTAAAATGCAATATTTTGAAGATCATTTCCAAAGACAAAACTATTTTTTATTTTGGTTGAGATGGCTTCTCCCGCTCTGCTCTGTCTTGTTTGTGCAGCTAACCAAATAACCCGAGTGGATGAGGAGGGTGGAGGTATGAGAAGGGTGGAGGTGGTCAGGACCATGCACTGCAGCAAAAACACCCCAAAGTAACCTGACCCCCTCCAGGTCATTGCTGAGAAGTCTTTGTGAGTGAGAGGCGAGAGGGGGCAGGGCTGACTCGGACGCCCTCTCCCTCCCTAATAATTTCAAAGATGTGCTGTGTGCAGATGGAAACAAGGTGCTTTTGTCTTACAGGTTTTTGTGGTCTGTGTGCTTCTAAGATGCCAGAGTGTTTTGTTCATTAATAGACTGAAATATCTACTATCTAGGCAGGTTTGGGTCAATATTTAGGAGCTTTAGCAGACTGATCTGTTTTTATTTTTTTTTTCCTTACCAATGTAATTCAGCCATGATGTAAAGCTTGAACCAAAGTTGTTTTCTTGCTAGCTGCTGTGCCTGTGGGGATCAGCGAAATGCTGGCCACACAATCACCACTCTACACTACTGACAAGCTTCCTCATGTCTTACTTCTGTAATTTACCAAACTCCCACAACTCTTAATGAACATCGTTAAATGAGTTGTGTCTAGCTTTAAAGTGTAATACAGCTCATGCTGTGGTCACGTTGTCTTTTTTAAAATTTTTAGGCATTTTAAAGTAATGTTGAATAGCATAGGTAATGGCCTGCAAGTTCTGAGTATTCCTCTTGTTGCATTTCTTACCATGCTCTATGTTTTGAGTCATCAACTTGTAATCCAAGAGGCTCCTAGGTCTACCCCCCCCCCCCCCCCCTCTTCAATAGAGTTCACTGGAATCTACTTGCAGCATTAGCATTTATGCTTTTGCTACTGTAGTGTATAAGACTGTGTGGACTGGAAAAATCCCGAACCACTCCATTATGCTTTGACTGTCCTCTAAGCCTGGCACAGCACTGGTACACATAAACACAATGAGGCTTTAAACGGTACATAGGGTGGTATAGCAAAACCACTTTTTACATGGATGGAGTTAATATCCAGTCAGGATTCATCTAATGTTTTAACTTATTAAACTTATTATTATTTTTAAAGTGGACTCTTTCTGGAGTAGCCTTGATTCTGGTTTCAGCTCCTTAATCTTACATTCTTTACCAGAGATGTCTAATTAGAGGGTGTACACTGTCAGCTAGACAGCAAGTCACATACAAATGAACTATAAAAACATGTCTTGTGAACCTCTAAAGCTCACTGGCATTTAGAATTTTCATCGTCGCGTTTTCTGTTACCCTGTCTGCTGGGTTCCTTCCAAAACAGCCTTGCATGTCATATTTTTTTTTCTAATTACCTCATCAGCACTTAAACGGAAGGTTCGCTTTAAGCAAAATGGCACCAACAGACAAGAAATTTTAATGTTTGAATTGTACTGTCCTTATACAAATTTTGTAATATTGCATAAAAATTAAACATCAGCAAACAGATGAAAAAAAAAAAAAACCCCACAATGTTAAGTCTAACTACTACTGCTGTTTGAAGTACTACTACTTATAGGGTACCTCTGATTTTATTATTTTATTATCCTACTTGCCAAAGTGAAAAAGCCTGTGTCTTTGTGGCTTGTTGCTGCTCACTCTGCTGGTTCTGTCCTGAGGCTGCCACACGGCCTTATGAGACTCGTAGTTTTATGTATCGCCGTTGTTTTAGTGCAGTGGTGTGGTGCCAGGATGCGTGAGAAGTTACTGAAATATTTATCTGAGGAACGACTGAAATATTTAGAGAAATTTCTGTTTCCCTAAATACTATATATAGATATATAATTATACATATGTAATGTACTCATATTTTATAATTCAACTCTCATAAAGATTGAATGTAGTCTTTTGTCATGCTTATTCACATAAAACACCCAACCAAAAAAAAAAAAAGAAAAGAAAGAAAAGCAAAAACAAATAATACATTACTTTCTTTTTTATGATGGCAATTTTAACTGAAAGTGAAAACCCTCAAGACCAAAAATGTAACACCACACTCTTTGGATGTGGACCTAGCTGTCATTTACACTCTCCACAATTTAATATATTTTGTTGAATAAGGGGGCTTGCTATGGTGCACCTAGGTTTTACTGTTACCTGGGAAATGGACCCAAAAAGCACCTGATCTTAACTTTCTTTGAAATTTTATCGACTTGGTTTGCTGTGTTGTTTTTAACAATCATTTCAACGTATTTACTTTATTTTATATATATTTTTGTATAGCATGAGGGAGCATCATCACTGGCTTTCTTAGTTTAACAAAATTAACTTATCCTTATCATTTATGCCTTACTATTATTTTAGAAGATTGATTTTTGTAGCAAATTATAGTATGTCAGTTTTTGGGTGCATATTTGTGCGTGCGTGCGTGTGTGTTTGTGCTTGGATGAATGAAAGGATGCATTCCTGCATGTTTTTGTGTGCATAACATTGATTGCTGAAATAACGCTGTGAGTATTGGATGTTTTTTCAGTTTGGACAGTTTTTGGTGTTGGAAAATGTTGCTACCTGTTTTTCTTCTTTTTTGGTTGCGACTCATGCAGGTTGGAAACCTGTTGCAAAAAGCTTTACTAATAACCCAATTCCAGCTGTTGTAAAGGTGAACGGGGTTGACTTGGTTCTTGGTAGCTGTGCATTCGCTTTCGGAGGTCATCCTTCAGGGAAGATATTTCTCTGAATTTATTTAAATTGATTGGAAGTAAGACTTCTAATGATCAGTTTGGACACAAACAGGAAACCTTAACAACCTGTCCTAAATTTCTGAAAGCATTTCTGACGGACTGAGGCAGCGGTGACCACTTGGCTTTATGCTTTTAACCTGTGATTGGATTGAGTGGTGTTCAAGATATGCCAGATATGACTGATAAAGCTTTGCGTTTCTGCAGCAGATCTGGTGGCGTGTTAACTGTAGATAAGTGCTCTGATGAGCGGTTGCATTAGAGATTTTGTTTGTTGGAACAGCTGTCGTATAGTCGTGTTTCTGGCCTGTAGGTTGCTGCAGGAGGCCTTCAGTCCATTGCTAGAAAAGGATAATGGTGGAAGCAGTCATAAGCCCAGTGGCTGAGTTTGCTGGAATGGGTAAAGGAGCTGTTGTTATACCTCATTTCTAACTCGAGACAGAGTAAAAACTTGCTTTAATCTATTTTGAAAAAACAAACAAAAAGAAAACAAACAAAAAAAAAACATCCTAATTTAAAAAAAAATCTTGTCCTGAAAGAGAACCTGCAGATGTCTAACATATAGGGTGAGGGTCCAGCAGCTGCTACAGAGACACACTACACATGTATACACACATTAATGACAAACTTGGAGAGTATGACTCTCGGTTTGACTTTTTTTTTTTCTTCTTTTTTTTTTTACTCTTTACCCTTAAATGTAGTTAATGCATATTATAGCCATATTTATTTTGCACCTTTTGTCTTTGTAGTAACCCTTGTAGTTTGTTTTTATGATTTGACAATCGTCTCTTTAATGTCCTTCATTTGTATGAATGTAACTGCAGGGCTTATTTTGTGTGTATGTATGCGATTGTGTGTGTATGTTTGTGTGTGTGTGTCCTCTTCGTGGCCCTCCCAGTCCTCAGCCCTCATCCTCTCTGTGGTAACCAAAGACTTACAAAGTGATTGTATGGACTCAGCTGTGTCTCCTTCTACCCTCCGTTCATGGATCTGAGATCATAAGATGAAAAGGACAGAGGGCAGGCTTCTCCAAGGGACTTGTAAAATTAACCCCTCTTTGACTGGGTGATGTTAGTTAGTACACACTGAAGGACATCCTGTGCACATTGCAACCTGCTCAGGATGAACTATCTGCTCTCTGGACTCAATGCCTTTGTCTTTATAGTCGTAACAAAGCAAATCTGTTTCTATTTGTGTCTCTAACCAAAAACATACAGGTGACTTTTTTTTTCTGTACTGACGTCTTTTTTTTTTTCTTCAGTGTGCTGTTTTAAGTTATCTTTTACAATTTGTCTCAGCTCTTTCCGCCATCTTGATTTCCCTGTGCAACTATGCATTGTTGTCCTGTTTGCCGCCGGGGCTGTGTCTCTGCAACACCGCTCTTTAACCAAATGGGTCTTTGACTCTTCACTCAGCAGCTTTATATGGAGTGCAAGGTCGACAGACGCTACAAGCTCTATCCCAAAGCAAAAATCCAAATATGAAATGTTTGACACATGCAGATACCAAAGATGACACTGTCTTTTGTCCTGTTTCTCTCTCTTCCTCTCCAAGCCCTTCAGCGTGTGTATTAAGGAACAGAACCCAGCTCTGACATTAGTCTTAACCTCAGTAATTCCAAAGCTTAGATGTATATTTTGGTATTTTTCTGAAATACTTAAGGGGAAAAAAAAAACAAAAAACAAAAGTGGCATTTAAAATTTTTGATTTTGTTGGATGTATTGCTCTTTTTCTGTCACAGCATGGAGTTAACTGAAGAATTGTCTTACTATTAGTAGGTTAAACAAATAGTATTTTTATACGTTTTGGGTGTGTCTGTGTATGTGATTCAGTTTCACTGCCCAAGTTACCATTTTTGTTACCGTTTTGTTTTTGTTTGTTGTTTTTTTGTTCTTTTTAACAAATGAGGAAAAAATAGGAAAATGTACATAGTGCTTCAGTCGAGGACTGTAAATGGTCATTCTCATTTCCTACAGCTAAGGCTTTTTTTTTTTTTTTTCCACCAGTGTCATAAAGTAGATTGTATTTCTGTGTGTCATATTTGAACTCTAAGCCACTGTTGCAGTAGTGAGGCTCATTTCTTGTATCCTGAGTATCACTATGGAGCTTTAATGCCTCTCACTCTGAACTCAAGCTTTTGACAGGACTCTGCAACGGCTACATCATGGTAGCGTAGAACTGACCGATTGTGTAGAAATAGAAGTATGTGAATCAGGATACATGGTAGAATTAGATACATTTTGTCTGCTGTATTTTTTTTATATATATAAAGATAATCTTTACTGTAACTGTACAGATCTCTTTTGTTGTAAACATCATTAAACCATTTTCCAAGTGTTTTCATATTGCAAGAAGTCTTGAGTCTTGCCGTGGTTTGGGTACGATATTAACTAACCTCTCGGCTTTTAAAATTCTGGGCCATATCTTGTACGGACAGTGACTCTGAGAAAGTAATGCAGGTAATTATATAATCTGCTGAATGACTAGCTCTGTGTGTGTTTGTTTATTGCATTAACTCATTCTTTGATTTTATCAGGATGATGTGGCCTTTAGCATTCAGGAAAATCAAGATGGATTATTGAATGAAGCAAACAGCAAAGATGATGGAATAAACATTTATTAGCAAATTATTTTCAATTTTTCACATAGGCTTAGAACATGTAGCTTTTTATATGGAAAAACTAAGCATGTAGCCTCCAGGTTTAAAAAAAAAAAAATCTATAAACCATAATGCTGAATATACATGGACAGATACTTTCTACTGAGTTGAGATGGAATATAATCGTCTCTTTTTCCAGATAAAATCTCTCTTTCCAGTTTTGGATTAGCTGAAAAAGGAAGTTGGACGGCAGCACCCCTGCTTTGAGCTCTACTGGGTGCTAGGCTGCTTAATGTACACAAGCAAAGCATACCATATCTTTCATGCCTAAGAATGAGAAAATCTTTCTCAAATTTTTTAATATGATTTGATACATTAGAAAGGCATTTCTTTTCCAATCATTACTGTAGTATGGTAATCTGCTTACCATAAAATCGTAATGATCAGCCACAACATTAATACCACTGCCAGATGAGTTCAATAACATGATCAATTATATACCAGTAAACTAGTAACAGGGTCATGGCCACCCTAGGCTGACCCATGCTATTGAGGACCAAAGGGCTGACCCGATCTCATAGAAAGCCAATGCAGCACAAATTGGTAAAAAGTCAACATTAACTATGACAGACAGGCACCAGGACACCCAGTACATCACAGGATGCTGTATATGGGGCTCAGGAGGTGAAGACATCAAGGTTATTGATTTGGCCTCCAAATTCACCAGACTTCACTCTGATCGAGCATGCACGGAATGTATCCGCGGACAAACATGTTTGGCCCATGGAGGCCCACAGCACCCAAAGGATCTGCTGCTAACGTCCTGGTGCTAGACAGGACAGCACATCTCCTGAGGTCTAGTTGAGGTCTTGTGCCTCAGCAGCACAAGGGAAACACAAATAATATTGGGCTTAATGTTTTAATATTATGGCTGATCAGTGTATACTATATTTAGGCCCAAAATGTTATGATCAGTACTTTTATATGAGTATCAGAAAGCTGTCTGCAATAAATGACTCATTTTTATTTTATCTTTGTACATTTAAAATTCATTTCATGTTTGTCCTGACTTACTTAAACATTTCCATATTTTCTACCAGTTACCATGTAGTCCTTCACCATGTGACCACAGAGCGATGGGGTGATCATAATACTGTATATTAATAATGAAAATAATAATAAGGATGTAAAGAACAAAAAGGGCACTGGGCAATGTTGCAGGAAAATAATTAACATCTGATTGATGTGATCTGGTGTCACATCATTCCATTAATTTCTTTTTTAATATAAAAAAAGCTCTTTACCTCCTTGTCCCATATATGGTTTTAGGGAGAAGGAGGTTAACATGGTAGCCAGATTCCAAAATTAGAAATGTTATTGCTTAAATGTATCAGGACATGTTTTTTTTTTTTTTTTTACATACCTGTTACTTATCTGTTTTATCCTGTAGGTCACTACCACAATTTACAGAGACTTACAATTTTAATTAACAATTTGGCATAATTTATAACAAATTTATAAAATAATTTATAACTATTAAATTTACATATGTTGCATTTAGCAAGATTAATAATTATTTGATTGTAATGGCTATAAAACAAGTTTCTTCCTTATATTTTCATTCTAAACAGTTCTAAATAATGTATTTCAAGTTATACAGTACTTCTCTTTATTTCTATATTCTATATTTTTTAATTAACAATAATTAAGAAAGGAAAAGAAAAAAAAATTAACAAGAAATAGAGAAGTACAGTTGTCTTAGTGAGTTTCTTCTGCCAGAATATTTTATAAAGCATTGAAACCCAAGATTTCTTCTCTAAATGTTTAATGTTAAATGTCTCTGGTGAACCTTCACAAAATGAACAATTTTTAAATTACTTTTTTTTAATCAGGCTTCAGGTCTTAGAACCTGTTATGTGTAGGTTCGCTGAACACCATACAGCCATATACGGTAAATGCATTGTTACTACCAACAATATTGATATAAACCTGTGATTTGCCCTTTGGCTCACACTCCCTGAGCTTCACTATTCTAGAATCTTAACCAATCGGATTTGAGGATTCAACAGGACCGCGGTGTAAATTAAATGAATAATTCTAATGAAAAAGCTTAATAAATTAAAACTTATTAGGCAAGAGAATAAAAAGATTGCACATAATGAGCAGTAGATTCCAGTACATTTTCACTGGAGGAAATGTGAACGTTTGTACAGATGCTCAAGTGGAGAAAAACACATTCTTGAGGAGGTGATCACAGTCCTGTGTGCTTTGGCCTCATTCGCGTGTTGGTAAAGGAGGAACAGGCTTCATCTCAACTCCTTCTGCTGCATCGCTTTTAGCCTACAAGGAGGAAACGGTTAACAAAACCATTAAGCCATTTATATTTATACCTATTGCACTGCAAAATCAGGTAACTCACCTCTTTGACTTTGCTTTTCTTATTGCGAGGCTGTAGAAAGACAGATAATGGTGAAAGTCTTTTCCGGACTCTGATGTTTAAATTATTTGTCATCTAAAGATGTCAACTCTTTGAACACATACCTTGCTTTTCCTTTGGATTTCCTGGTATTCATCATTTCTCTGTCCTACCAGGGCCTACAGATAGACACAAACAAGCTGGTTTGAGTACTGCAACATCCAAGCGCAACATCCAAACCTGCACTTCAATAGATCACCACCAGAGGCCGCCTGTGTCTAATCTATACATATTCTCACTTCACTGAGTTTGTAACAACGGATTTGCTCACGAGACCCATAACCAGGAAGTGGCGTAGGTGGTCTAGGGAGGAAATTTATTATTATTATTTTATAAAACAGCACAAAGGTTTTATATATATATATATATATTTTTTACTTGAACCTTAATATTTCATCCAATTTACAGAACACTTACTGTCAAACTGCTTACTGGTGTAAATACCCGTCATTGATGGATAAAGAGTTTGTCAACATATTTACAAGGTTAAAGCTAAAAATAAGCTGATCAACTTTATTAACTAACTTGATTAGTGATATTATTATTATAAGGCCACGTACATGTCTGCCTGTCTTTCTGAACGCCAGAACTCTCGGTCTAACCAATTAATACCAAGAAACAACATTTTGTAAGGTAGAGTATCTTGCACCTTGTTTTTTTTGTACTTTTGTACTTTTTTCGTCATCAGCCAAACACACTCCCTGTTCGGTTATCAGAAATCATAATCTGTAGATCGAATACAGATTAAGTTTTAAGTCTTTTAAGTCTTAAAACAACTCCAGCGCATTCAAATTCACATATACCACTTCAGTGGTGTTATTTCAGCAGTGAAAACATTCAGTTTAACCTTTCTAATCAATATTGATTGATGTTTGTTTACCTTGACCAAGTAGCTTATTAGAATCTTATTTTAATGTAGATTATTAAATCACATAACTATCTTCTATACATCAACTATCACATACATAATTATCACATAACTGTTCATAACATCACTTTTACTCAACATTTTGATTTCACTTATGGCGCAGGCTAAACTTCAGGCAGATATCTAAGTACTGTACTACAAAAGGTTCACCAAATTCTGTCTAGCCAGTTTTGCGTGATCCTGTTGACATAATCTGGCACATAACTGCTCATAACTTTGCATTTTCTTAACATTTTGATTTTATTGATGCCGCAGGTTTAACTTCAGGCAAATTCAGCATTCAAAGATTCAAAGAACGTTATTAATCCCTGAGGGAAATTGCTTATTCTTGGTTACAGTTGCTCACCCTTGTTATCGAGTAGAAAGGAAAAGTAATAAATAACTACAAAATAATAATAATAATAATAATAATAATAATAATAATAATAATAATTTCATAAAATATAAAGAGTCCTAAAACAGTAAGTACCATATTGCACAATAAACTTTAGAATACTAATTGAATACAGTAAGTAAAACAGTAAGTACCATATTGCACACTAAACTTTAGAATACTTTAAATAAATACAGTAAAACAGTAAGTACCATACTGCATATAGTCCTAATACCGTACCATATTGCACACTAAACTTTTGAATACCTTAAATGAATACACTAAATATGCCATTATGACATTATTGCACACTAAATATGACCCAAATATGACTATATCATTAAGAATGATAAAAACATGGGAAGAGCTTGCAATTTTAGATTTTAAAATTAATAAATTAAATAAAATATATTAATCCACGTTCCTTTTTATACAGGTGAAGTCAACCAATCTCTCTTTTTTTTTTGTTGACCTGATGGACAACAGATATAAGTACTATCCACCAGCTTCCTCACATACGAAACTCACATATACCCTGCCCTTGATTGGCTAGTGTATCTCTGATTGACAGAGGAGAAAGTGTATGCCACATTATCTTTCTTGGCTCCTAGCCATGGATAGAGGTGGCATCATTGGGATTAGGACCCTTTTTATGTATTGTGCTCTGTAAAATGTCTCAGTAGTGTAGGTTATGTGGCACAGATGAGGTGATCATGTGACAACAACATCTGGCTGTATGAGACTTCAGTGGGTAATTATCTTCTTTATAGGCTAATGATGGAGAATGAGAATATAAAAACAAACACAAGGGCTTATTCAATAAAACTAATGAGACATGCTAGACCCATTTGCCATTTGTCAGTTAGACATGAATTAGGCAATCAAGCCACACACACCCACACACATAAACACCCATAGAAAGCTGAAACGTAAAAGTAAAAAGGGAGTAAGGAAAATACTCTGTTTTTTTGTTGCATATTTAACATAATGATCATGTTTTTAAGATGACCATCATGCAATAAGATTTCATTATTATGTAGAGGCTAATAATTAAACATTTTTACATGTTTAATATTCATTTTATAGTTTTAGAACCACATCTGAGGTCCGTGATGTTCTCTCAGTTAGTGTGAATATTTTAGATGCCAGGAGGTCTATCGCTTATTTACAGAGAGTTCAAATAGCTGATGCACAAATGTTTATATGCATTTGAATGTGTGATTACACCTCTGTAATTTCAGCTACATTGCCTGCCATGTCTTAAAGGAGTTGATTAGAAAATGATTTGCATTTTTAAATGCTTTCATGGTCACAGCCCACTATACCTCAGTAAATCATTTGGTAGACATGTTCCAGCGAACACTCTCAGCAATAAAAAAAAAAAAACAAACAAACAGAAGTATGCAACCTGTTACCCGATTAAGCAGTTCGTATATATGCATTGGGTTACACTTACCTCATATTGCCCTTCCTCTGGTGCTGCTTGATCCTATATTATAAAAGATATAAAAATACATTAAATGAGTTACAGGAATGATAAACAGTTACTTATGGTACATATCTGTATGAACTGTATAGATTATAGTAAATGATTATAGTAATGAGTGATTATGCTTGCACAAACAGTGACACTTTTTTTCTCCAAAATATTGCCCAATTGCACTAAGAGATACACAACAAAGTAACTCACCATGCCAGCAGACTTGTTAGGTACCATGGAAAAGGCCTTTGCCTTTTCAAACTAAAAAGTCAGTTGAAAATTGTTTTAGACAAAAGCACCAAACAGAATTTTAGTATCATTCATTCATTGTCTACATAACAGTCTTACCTTAAGTTTAAAGTAGAGTGCAGTAAAAATAATGCAGTAAAAGAGCAGAATTGCATCTAGCACATAGCAGATGATGGGGTCACTGAAATTTGTGGCCTCTGCAAACAGAGCAAAAAGGTGGTAAGCTATTACAGGTTGTTGAACTACAATAATTCCTTAATAATGTTCTAATATTATGCATATTGAGGTTTAACATGATATATAACTCATATGTGTATAAAACTCATATGTTAAAGTTCAAGGGGGAAAAATTACAACAAAAAAAAATCTCAAATTATAAACTGACTTTAGTTGATGTGGGTAAAAAACGGTCTTTCAATCAGGAACAAGAGAAGAGAAGCAAATATTCACGAAAGCTAACTTAAAAAAACAAATAGATATGTTTATATGGTAAGGAAAAACTGCAGTGCACATATTTGTAAAGCCTGCTTATCTACGGTAATGAAATGCCTAAATTGTTCATCAATATGTTGAATAAAAAAAAAATGCATTAGAAAAATTTATCTGTTATCTACCAAAAATGTAAACCATGAAGATGATTTATCGTCATGGCAAACATACAGTATGTGTCACTAATGGGGGACAAAGATATAATGTTTATCCTCTTTGCAATTTATTAACAAACCAATATTAATTAATTAATCGATTAATTAATTAAGTAATTATTTTTTATTTACTTATTTATTTATGTCTACTAACATTGATAATAGTAATAACAACAACAACAACAACAACAATAATAAAAAAATTACAACAACAACAATAATAATAATGGTTATTATATTATTATTATTATTATTATTATTATTATTATTATATGTTGTAGTAATAGTAGTAGTATTACATTGTTAATGTCCTTTTCTTTCTTTCTTTCTTTTTTTCTTTCTTTTACTGTGTTAAAGAAAATTATTCTGCAACACGACAAAATCCAAAGTATATGAGAAATAAATTTAAAAACTTTGAAAAGCAGGATTGCTATCAGCCACTTGTTCTACAGAAATGATCTGAAGAATGCTATATACGGCATCGGGCAGCATTATATCAGATACAATATATCAAGAAAAATGTGAAACGTTGAAAATCAGCACAGAGAAAATCCAAAAGATTGTCAGACGATTAGAGATGTTTTATATACAGGAAGCCATCCAGGCTATTAGAAAACATTTATATAACATTCAGTTTAAAAGTCTCCAAAGGAAGCTTTATCTTATCTTAACTTCTCACTGTTAATACTGTTTGTGTTAATTGCATTAATGCAGAAAAATGAATAAAGTAATGTATTTCCCTGTTCCCTTGATTTCGTCCTAAGGATATGCAATCTCCTGCATTTCAAACGTAGCTATCAAAGTTTTAAACATTATTTATTTATTTATTTGTTTTTGAGTGATGATGAGAGTTAAGATATGAAAATTTATACATAGTATTGCAATAAGAATTTCCTTTTCTTTTTGAGGACCAAAATAATTTACTTAAAACAACAGAATTATGATTTTGTATCCACTATGGGGATGTTGTGTATTTATAAGAGATTTGCAGCTCTTGAGCTCTTGGACCCAGACGCAGGACTGAACCTTCTCACTGAAAGTTTTTTTCATTAGCTGTCTGTCTTTAGGTTTAGAAGAATTAATTTTGGCCAGGAAAAAACACTGATCAGTGAATTTCTTATTCTTATGATTTTCTTATTCCATTGCATATGTACCAGATTCCAGGCTTTAATATGTCAATTGACCATAATCTCAAAGTGACTGTAAAGAGAAAATCTACTAAAATTATTTTAAAAATAATAGTGTGTGTTATAGTGAGACTCCAAGAAGGCTGCATGTTAAGTGTATTAAATTTACCTGGTGTTATTATAAACTAAAAGCTATTTAAACACTATCTTCTGCTAAGTGTATGTCTTCCTGTCAGAGACAGAACTGGAGTACTTTCACAGTGTGATGTGTAATTCAGAATGTAGTTCAGTGGTTTCTCGTTCCGAGGTGACAGATATATGCTGATGGTTGATGTGCATCACTGCCTTTCGATGTCAGCGCTAATGAGGACTTGAGGTTAGTGGTTACAAACTGACCACATGTTTATCAGAAAGTGATAGAACACAAGCACACCTAAGTACAAGCTCTCACCATGCTCTCACGCACCATAATTAATTCATACAACAAACACACACACACACACTATATATATATATATATATATATATATATAGTGTGTGTGTGTGTGTGTTCAGTCGTATTCATATATACTGTATATACAGTATTGTGCGTTGTAGAAAGTAATATAATTTCTGAAAATGTATTGCATAAAACCTAATTAGACAAGTACCTATTTTATCATTATTCTTAATAATACTTAAAACAGAATTCAGCAAATCACAAGTCACATTAAGTTTCATTGTCATTGGTCTTACACAAAAAAATTATTAGGATATTTTAAAATGACTTAAAATTATGTATTTAATGTATAAAGTGATAAAGTAATATTTTTAGTTAATAGATGAAATGGGAAAAACTGATCTAGATTCAGTGTTATAACTGGTTTTATTCTATACATACTGTTCGAACGCTTTTTTTTACATAAACGTCCTTAATGTGTAACATACCATCTATTGATGTAAATTAACAAAAAAATTTATTACACTAATAAATTGTTGAATAATATTTTAAAACACAAAACGCGCACACAAGACAATTAATGCAAACGTTTTGGACACCACACCCTGAGTATTTTTTTACATTTAGAAAAAGTTTCACGGCTAGTGTTTAACAATTAAAAACAGTATGATTATTTCTAACAGGAAACAACAAAATACGTTGCACTGGTCTTACATTAAGTTTACATTTCACTCATTTGAATTTTGTGACATGAAGTTGTATTGTAAAAAATAGGGAAATGGTGAGGGTAGAACCAGGACTGAAGGTAAATTTGGAAAATTAATAATATAAATAATCACATTTTGATTGTAATATTCGAGGTACTTCATGTGTTCTACTGATACTTCTATACAAAAAGATTTTTTTACGATTACTACATTTTACAAAAAACACTGTTACGTCCCAGTCTAGGGTTGGGTCGTACAGCAAGGGATTGGTTCGGGGTTCTATTTTAAACTGTATGGTGAAGGTGGAATACAATGGTGTAATATAACAGAAAGAACTAGTCAGTTACGTTAGCTTACAAAAAAGCAAGGTTTATATTGCTTTACACAAAAAGCAAATGCAAATAAATGCATACACAACACCAGGATCAGCTTCAGGGTGGACCCAGGCCAAAATAATAAACAGAAAGGGTATCTGTATTTTTTTTTCTGGTTACCTAACAAACAAAACAGCAACAAAAATACAGCTACCTTACCTATCTCCCTAAACCAAAAACAGTGAACAAATTCCCTTTTCCCCAAAATAATTGACAGCCACACCCCTACTACTGGTGAGTGCACAAACATACAGTGAAATCACAAACAAAATATTTACAAAGAGCCAGCAAACAAACCAAAAGGACAAAGCAATAATCTGAGGATGGCAAGTAACTGACTATATGGATTTTGTTCTCCTACAACTACTAAGACATTTATAATCTGAAACAGTACATACTGTAATAAAGAAAATATTATAATTAACACAAAACAACAACACTGCTACTACTACCACTACTAATAATAACAACCATAATAATATGCCAGTATAATATTTAAAAATCTATAGAAAATAAATGTTTGTTGTTGCAGTACACTGAGAACTAAGACAATGATTTTGTGATTTATCAATTAAACGTGTGATGATTTTACACGTTTTATAGTTTTACACAATCTGTCTGGCTGTTTATGGGTAACTTGACTGCATAATAATAATGAAGAAATGGCAGCAGCATGATAGTTACAAAAAAGACACAATAGAACAACTACAAACCACATCTGAGAGCATGAATCTATGCTATCAGTGAAACAGTTGAAAAAACGATGAGTGCTGAAAGTTTTAAAATGGAAAAAAAATGTGCGTTACAAACAGCCTTTCTTGTGTTGCCGACAGAACCTGATAACCTCAACAGTCATTTTTAATTCTCTGAGATGTAGAATCCCAAAATATGTTTACGTAATGCAAAATCTATTATTACATTAAATATGCGATTATATCCATTCATGATAATCTGATAGGAAATATGATGAAATGATAAATTAATGACTTTTGTCTTGTATGACTTTAATTAAGAAATGATTATTGTTAAAGGTATAGGGAAAAATAGAGAAATGAGCAAAATAATCTTACCTGCAGAGGAAACCAGTAAGGCCAGGCACAGCAGAGCATCATTCTTAATCACTGCCATTAGATTCCCTGAGACTCCAAAAATGTGTCTGGAAAACTTGAGTTCTTATTGTTGAGCTTCACTGTAGGGTTATGTAGCACTCAACTTTGTACATTTGTCTGTGTACCGAAGCCCCTTTGCTAACAGGAAATGGCCCCAGTGCTCAGATCTGTCGGGTGATCTTAAAGCTTCACTCTCAGCATCTTCTGGTCTCTCATCTCAACACCTTTCTTGCAAGTACATCCTGTTTATTTATAGACCACCATACACACAAAAGCTGTGCTACTTTCTAAGAGGTATTGTATAATGTCATTTACAAGTAGTACATGGTATCATGACATCACCAACACATACATTTTACTGTGACCAATTCACACGATCAATACTAAATTATATAAAAATATATGAAAAGTTTCTAACTACAAAAACATACTACCAAAAGCACTAAACATTCACAGAAACTAACTGAAAGCATTTTGGTGTGACTAGCCTTTACCACTGTCGTGTGGTTTTATAAGGAAATTGGCTGGAAATTCGTTCTAAGCTTAGTTCCTCTTTGGCTGTTTTATTTGATTGTGCATGCAGGTACTTCCAGAAAGTCCCCCCTTAAAAAAATTATCTGAATTAATCTCTCTCTCTTTTTATTGCTTTAGGAAAATCAATGTATGGAAATACAGGTCCTTCTCAAAAAAATGGCATATTCTGATAAAGTTCATTATGTTCTGTAATGTACTGATAAACATTAGACTTTCATATATTTTAGATTCATTATACACAACTGAAGTAGTTCAAGCCTTTTATTGTTTTTAATATTGATGATTTTGGCATACAGCTCATGAAAACCCAAAATTCCTATCTCAAAAAATTTGCATATAATGAAAAGGTTCTCTAAACGAGCTATTAACCTAATCATCTGAATCAACCAATTAATTCTAAACACCTGCAAAAAATTCCTGAGGCTTTTAAAAACTCCTAGCCTGGTTCATTACTCAAAACCGCAATCATGGGTAAGACTGCCGACCTGACTGCTGTCCAGAAGGCCATCATTGACACCCTCAAGCAAGAGGGTGAGACACAGAAAGAAATTTCTGGACGAATAGGCTGTTCCCAGAGTGCTGTATCAAGGCACCTCAGTGGGAAGTCTGTGGGAAGGAAAAAGTGTGGCAGAAAACGCTGCACAACGAGAAGAGGTGACCGGACCCTTAGGAAGATTGTGGAGAAGGACCGATTCCAAACCTTGGGGGACCTGCGGAAGCAGTGGACTGAGTCTGGAGTAGAAACATCCAGAGCCACCGTGTACAGGCGTGTACAGGAAATGGGCTACAGAGAAACAGCACTGGACTGTTGCTCAGTGGTCCAAAGTACTTTTTCGGATGAAAGAAAATTTTTCATGTCATTCGGAAATCAAGGTGCCAGAGTCTGGAGGAAGACTGGGGAGAGGGAAATGCCAAAATGCCTAAAATCCAGTGTCAAGTACCCACAGTCAGCTGCTGGTGTTGGTCCACTGTGTTTTATCAAGGGCAGGGTCAATGCAGCTAGCTATCAGGAGATTTTGGAGCACTTCATGCTTCCATCTGCTGAAAGGCTTTATTGAGATGAAGATTTCATTTTTCAGCATGACCTGGCACCTGCTCACAGTGCCAAAACCACTGGTAAATGGTTTACTGACCATGGTATTACTGTGCTCAATTGGCCTGCCAACTCTCCTGACCTGAACCCCATAGAGAATCTGTGGGATATTGTGAAGAGAAAGTTGAGAGACGTAAGACCCAACACTCTGGATGAGCTTAAGGATGCTATCGAAGCATCCTGGGCACCCATAACACCTCAGCAGTGCCACAGGCTGATTGCCTCCATGCCACGTCGCATTGAAGCAGTCATTTCTGCAAAAGGATTGAGAGCATAACTAAACATAGTTATTTAAAGGTTTACTTTTTTTGTATTAAAAACACTTCTTCTTTTTTTTTTTTTGGTCGGATGAAATATGCATATTTTTTGAGATAGGAATTTTGGGTTTTCATGAGCTGTATGCCAAAATCATCAGTATTAAAACAATAAAAGACTTGAACTACTTCAGTTGTGTGTAATGAATTTAAAATATATGAAAGTCTAATGTTTATCAGTACATTACAGAAAATAATGAACTTTATCAGAATAAGCTAATTGTTTGAGAAGGACCTGTATTTACTTCTGAGACATTGTTTCATAAAACATAAAAAAAAAAATTGCCCAAAAAAATCTTTTCATCTTACTTTTATTCATATAGTCATTTCATCAATGATATCCTCACAAAATCTGGATGTGTATTTAATAACCAAATGCTTCTTGTGTATAAGTAAATATCACAATTTTTTTTTTTTTTGTGAACAGTAAATGCCATTGTGCTATTTTCCAAGTATATCACACCACCCTGTGGTTAAAATGCATGATAGCATACCAGTACAATTTATATCTACATAAACAGACTAATTGAACAACAACAAAAATAAACAAACAAAAAATCTAAAATCAAACAATTTTATTTTAGTTAAATATTAATAATATTTTACAGTTATTTCCTGTGACTGTTATACTGTTACTCATAAGATGCCTTTACTTTTCGATACTCCATACAAGCAGGCAGACTGGTGTAAGGAAGGGAAAAACATGGACAGGAATGTTTAAACAACAGCTCCAGTATGCATTTACAAACCAGCATACTTCATTCCTGTATAATGCAACAGCCTATAAAACATTTATGGCTGCTTGTAAAACAATCTATATAAATAAAAGAAAGGTTTTGTCGGTGCATTGGTCAGCACTCGCACTCTCAGTGATATCTTATGTTTTAAACATTGGAGGACCTGAAATTTTTCTGTATACGTCTGTATATCTGTATATCAGTATGTCTGTCCAGCTAGATTTTTGGTAGCAAAGATCAATATTTTACAGGTTTTCCCATTTCTTTTAATTTTAAAAGTATGCTACTTCAATAATATGTACGTTTGTGCTTTTTAGATCAGCTTTTTAGTCTCTGAATTGCCTGTGATTTTCAATATATGGTAGTCTACAGCAGCATTGGGTGTAACGCTTTATAAAGTAATGTGTTAGCATACTTCGATTGGTACATTTTTGATTTAACAAGCAATCTAACGCATTAGATTTTTTATTTAAATACTCAGTTATTTAGTTATATTTTCAAAAATGTAAATATTGTCCCCCCGATAACTCACCCCTTCTCTGTTATTCCTGATGTTAATAGTTAACAGATTATGGGCCAAACTTTGCTGAGTGATGAAGGTAGAATAATTACAAAGGTCTTGACTAAAACAACATGCATGAGGAATCACAAAGGAGTTTTCATTTTCTGCAATGGAAAAGTACTCTAACTAGTTACTTTCATCAGTAGGTAATGCTATAATGTAACTGATTACTTTTTAATGACAGTAATTTTGTAATGTAATTAGTTACTTTAAAAAGTAACATCCCCCAACACTGGTCTACAAGCTAAGCAGACTAAAGTCAATATTTTCAGCATGTCTCGCCATTCTACTCCACCAAACTGATAGAGTGGAAGGTTATTTGGCACAATCCTGTGAAGACCTTTGGGAGCTTCTTCCTCAATTCTGTGGCACCTTCTTGTAAATTGTTCATGTTGTCAGATAAAGCTTAGGTGTTTTGCTTTCAGTTATGCGAGTCCTCATGTTGAATAGGTTTATACTGGCATGGCTAGTGGTTTAGAAAACCATTGCAGTTGAAGCGCCATAAATGGCAATTTATAAATTAGAAAAATTGGAAAAGCTAAACTGAATATTTTTACTGGGATTAGTTAATATTTTCACCACTGAAATAACAGTCCTGAAGTGGTATAAGCACTGCTAACAAATGAAATTCAAAAATCCCTTAAATTCACGTGCCCTTTAAATCGCGTTTTATTATATCAATCGTATAAATATGGAAAATCAACTGGAAAAAATGATTGTTATTAACCTATTTTGTCCAGTCAGGCTTTAGTAGATTTGCGCACGCGCGTTGTACTTGTCGCAAACGTTCTCTTCTTCCTGTAAAAGCGCACTACATATGCCATGGCTTCTATGCCTTGAATAGTGAACTATCTACCTAGTGGTTTGGTTTTTGGGATACAGCCTATATCTGACAGTTAATCACATGACTAGGACTTGCTTCCTGGTGCGTTTAGGAGACCAGCGACGGGCATGAGACAAAAACAAACGTGTTTATCCGAGCGAGGTTTAGTGTTGTAGGATAGAAACTAATGAGGAAAGACTTCTATATCGCGCTTTTAAACTGTAGAATTAATTGTATTTGCATTAGGAAAAGTGTGTTAGCTGGTTAGAGTGATTAATATTAGCTAAGTTGAATTGTTTTGTCTCTTGGCCCGGTGTGTTTTGATTCACGAGACTGGAAACATGAAACCTCACACCCGAAACCTCTCTCTGCCTTCTGGCCTAACTGTCCTGCTGCTGGGTGAGATCTATAACAAGCATTCAAATAATAATAATAATAATAATAGTAATAATAATAACACACTACTATTACTGTCAGTAATGAAGCAGAATATTTATTACTGTTAGAAATAATATTAAATTTCCTAATCAATATTTTAAAACGAATTACTTATTTTTGATGGCAATATTTTTGCAAACTCCGTTTTAAATTTGACCATATTCCATATGTCTTAAGAGAAAAGTCTTCTTCAGGATTTCTCACACATCTTTCACCCTGCTATCTGTGGCATCTGCTCTAAAAGCACAACAAGCTCTGCATGTTATATGTACTGAGTATGATAAAAGAATCAATTTCATTATGTGCCATTACAGCGGTAACATTATGCCCAAGTTTGTCCAGCGATGTGCTGTCCACCACTTCTGCTCCAACTCCCCCCTCACCTCCCAGTGTCCCCGAGACTGGATCCTACAACGTTACCATCAACGGCACTGCATGCTTGTTGGCGAGCATGGGACTGCAGCTCAACATTACTTACACCTCTCGCTCACAGAGCAAGGTATGCACAATCTCTGAACCTCAAACCGACATACCATAACGAACTGATATAAGACTGCCCAACTGTCTACCTTGGAGAAAAGAGAGCAAAGGTTTGCCAGGCTGCATTTTTGTTCCGCTCCAGTACATACCAGGAAAGCAAAAACACAACTAAAACTGGTGCAGAGTGTGAACTTGCCTTTGTTTTACCCCCATCTTGGTGTGAATAACTCTGTTGTATAATCAAACAGACTGGCACTGACACTTATCTAATGTTATAATGTGAGGATTAGCAGCAGAGTTGCTTTTTCTGGTTTTATTTGCCATACTTTTACTTCCATTAAACATTTGCATAACTTTACAGTATGGCCAGACACCTTGAAATGTTATTGGCCGTCTTAATGGTCAGTTGCGCTGTGTAACTTATAAGCATGGGAAATATAATAATAATAATAATAATAATATCTCAAACTAAAATTTCCTCACTGTTTCCACACTGATTCAATCCAAGCTAAAGAAATCACTACAGGGATTAGGTTCATATTCACTAGTGGATTTAATTATTTAATTGCAGAAAGCTGCAATTTATTATAGGTAATGTAGACATAAGTGGGGATTCGTGAAGAGTTTGCCAATAATTTTAAGTATTTGGTTTTTATTTTTATATAATTATGAGGTGATAAATAAACATTGGTAAAGATCCTTATAATGAAAAAATTTGTGCCATTATTTGGTGTTAACCTAGATAAATATGATTGAATACAAATGGTACACTTAATAGTTAAATCTAACAGTTTAAATTGCATTATATGTCAAAAGAAGCAATTAAAAAAATTTAATCCTGCAGTTCTAATTATTATTGTAGTGGCGATCTATGTTTTCCTGTTCTTCGCCATTTCTATAAGGACTGGTACAAAGGATTTGACGCGTAAAACCACAAAACTTGTAGTGTATCGTTTTATTCTTCTTTTGTCTGAATGCAAACACTCAACAAATTAAACTTAAGAACAATTTACACTTTTTTAAGCTTCAAATTAAACGTGGTTTCAAAGAACGGTCAAAAGACCGTCTTCTTCTTCTTATTATTATTATTATTATGTTTTTCAGATAATGTCATGTTTTTAGAGATTATGTTTTTCAGATAATGTCATGTTTTTAGAGATTATGTTTTTCAGATAATGTCATGTTTTTAGAGAAATATTCATACTTTGCTGCCCATTGTTCTTTTTGTTTATATATATATCAAACTTGTGCCAGGAAAGGGAAAAAAAGGAATAAGGCACATGCACTTTGCAGACATTTTTCTCACTGACTTTTAAGTGAATTGTATCATAAGCACGAATTGTATTCCATCTCATACCTAATGATACATGACTATTATGCTAGTTACAGTTGCTGTTTGTTAATTGTAATACTTTGCAAATCCTCTTGTTCCTGTAGGCCATTCAGGTTATTAAAAACCTGCAGCCAAACATGACCAATGCCACTGGATCTTGTGAGCCTGACACTGCAACGCTCAAACTCGTAGAGGAGAACACAAACCTTACATTCTTCTTCCATTCAGTGCGTTAATTTCCTTATACTTTCCCTCCTTATTATTTACCCCACATTCTTGTTTGCCACCTAGAGCATGTGTCCTGTATGCACTATTATCTTTGACTCAGACTAATAGAATTTCAAATGGTGCTTGTTCCTCTCCAGAATTCTTCTACGAACAAGTATTACCTTGGTGGCCTGACGCTGTCAATCGCCTTGCCAGACATGACTCGTAAGTTGTTATTAAATGATGATTGAAATTGGTATACTAAAGGTTGAATTATTTAATATATTGAATTTATGTTGTTTTTTCTATCCTCTCAGAGCCCATTGTTGTCAGTAACACAAGTCTAGACTACCTTCAAGGGACTTTGGGCTACTCTTACAGGTGCCATCAAGAGCTGATTTTGCCTTTTGGTGAGAAATTCTCTCTGAACACGTTCCATCTACGGGTGCAGCCATTCAATGTCAGTGGACATGAGTTTGGAACAGGTAGTATTATTTTAATTCCTTATCTTTATAGTTGTTGAGACCCATTTTTTGCTAATTGTATTAAACATTTTACAGATAGGATAAGATAAGGCATACCTTTATTATAGTCCCACAGTGAGGAAAGTTCTATGTTACAGCAGCAAAGAAAAATGTGCAAACATAAAGTAGAGATAGTACAGTGTCTAAATACAAAAGAAAAAAATAACAATTAAAAAATGTTTATACACAGCACAGTGTATAAATACAAAATAAAAAGAATAAAATACAATAGTTACACTTTCAATATTGCACAATGGTGTTATTGCACAGTTGCTATTGCACAAACATTCAAGATTTTGTAACTATATTGGGAGATATTGTAGCTGTATTTAAGATATTGTAACTATATTGTAAATTTTAAGATATTGTAACAACAGTATATCGTAACAACAGTATATAACAATAATAACATGTGTGCATTATGGTGACTTTTATACTATGCCTTTGATTCTTTCCTACTCAGCTGAAGAGTGTCAGCTAGATAAAGATGACATGCTGATCCCCATCGCTGTGGGTGCTGCACTTGCTGGCCTTGTTTTGGTCGTGCTTTTGGCCTACCTGATTGGCAGGAAGAGAAGCCATGCTGGCTACCAGACGATCTAAACCTGCTCACATAAGCTTTCAAGCCAGAATATGCAAGCATGACTAATCGATGGACCCCAGCACGTTAAAGCCTCATGTTTTTACCTGTCCTGCCCTGACCTCTGCTGTTCTCATGCTGCCATTATGCCCACTACCTGAGGTGATCCTGTGACTTATGGACTTTAAGTTGTATAATAACTGGAATGTAGATTATTAGAAAATATTTAATCTGGTGCTGCTCTTGGTATTCTTTTTGGAGTGGGTGTGACTTGGCATGACTGAAAGGCATAGGTCTCGAGTGAGCACAGACTAGCACTAAAACTGACAAGAATTTCTGCTTATGGTGTGTACAATATGCTAGAGTTAAATGAAACGGGACAACAGTGAGAGTCTCAGGCCTGTCCATCACAATAATGGCTCAATATTACAAGTAGGAGCATTACCTAAGGAGAATAGCTGCTATAAATTTGTGGTCATCATCTATGAAAGGCAGTACTTAACACTTCCTCTGCCCTTGATGTCATTCAGACAGTAAGGACCGTGAACTCAGAACCTTGGAAAAGCCAGACATAAAGTTGCTAAGTTTCCATCGAGGTCAGTCTGCATGCTTGTTTTCTCGTACTGCAGCTCAACAGGTTATTGTAACAGTGTGGCATTACACTGTGGTAGACTTGAGTAAATCATACTGACGCCACTGCAGTTTATACCCAATGTTTATACATTGCACTGAGACCTTTCACAATACCTCTCAGACGCCATTATCCTCCACTTGAAGGTGCTTCATGCAATAGTAAACTGGTATTTTTCTTTCAAAACTGTCGGTAATTATGAAGCTTACAATACTAGCATAAATTTGCAGCATGACTGAGTTCTTATGGAAAAGATTTTTTTTTATACATATAGATGTTTGACATAATAGTTGACATAACATGGAAGTTCATGAACAACAAAATTCACACATTATTAGCAAACTGTAAACCATTTAGTGTTAAACATCTAGACTGCTTACCCATCCAGCATGCTATGGAATATAAGAAATCTGTGGTCACTCAAATGAGAATTTCTTTGATATATATATATATATATCTCGCACTCGCAGTATGAAAAGGATGTAAAATTGATATAATTTTCATACTGTGAATGTGACTTTTTGATATGAACTACTATGAACTTCATTCTGTGTGCAGGACTAAGCAGGATTTAATGCTTAAGAAAGACTGTGAGTGTTGATATTATGAACTCTTATACAATGCACTGGAAATATGCATATCTTATCTGCTTCTGTTGATGTGTTTATGGTGTTTTTAATTTGCATCTTGGCCTTAATGTGAAATGCTTTGG
This sequence comes from Clarias macrocephalus, assembly GCA_011419295.1. NCBI lineage: Eukaryota > Metazoa > Chordata > Actinopteri > Siluriformes > Clariidae > Clarias > Clarias macrocephalus. Next base: position 184,509 of record JAAGKR010000177.1, on the reverse strand, counting down.
AACAGTGTGTTTTGAATGAGGACAATGTGTTGCAATCCATATCTATCAGTAGAGAGTATGCATATTTACAAATGCAATGACAAATAAAAGGGAAAAAGTGGTTGAGTGGTATAATAGCATTTCTTAATCATGTACAGTACAGTACATGATTATTTTAAATTGGATTAGTTCTGGTGTAACATGTCAGTAAAATTCACCCTAATTAGTCCAACCATGTACAAAACCTGAATCGGAAGAGAAGAGAAATTGTTTACAAGACAACCATACTATGTACATGTTAAGGGAAATCCATCACTGCTCATCACACAGAATATCACCTTTACAGTTAGGCATGATGGTGGTAGCATTATATTAAAAGTTACCTTTGGCATTGTGGTTGCTTTTCCGATTAATGCTCTCCTTAGGTTACTGACCTGATGCTGGATGACCTTCTAAAGCATAGACATGGTTGGCTGTCATCTTTCAACTTTTCAAGAAGGAATTATTGAGCTCTCTGGCATGTGCAAAGTTTGTTCATCTTCAAAATAATCTCTGTTTTGTGATGCTCTATAACAGGTGTATTTATATAGCAATCATGTCACGCATTATGCATAGGTAGACTTTATTCAACTAGTAATTCAACTGTACACAAGTCGGTGGTTTTACAGCAAAATGTATATAGTCTAAGCTGATAATAATAAAAAAAGAAAAAATATTTGTAAATAATTTAATATAAAAACTAAATAGTTTTCACCTTCAGTATTCTGGCATACTTTGTGTTAATTCATAGCATGTAATTTCAGATAGGTACATTTCTATCTAAAACCCTATAGATATAACAATAGATCTATAGATATTTACAATCACAATGGTAATCATTCATAACAAAAATTACTTCAGATTTAAAACAAAAATATGATTTTAAAAACAATGAAAAAAAAAAGGTTTAATGACCTATTAGATTTCCCATGTTGAATTCGCTACAACACGCTATCTACATTCACAGTGTAATTTATGGAGTGAATCAGTAGAATATTGTCACCATTATCGTCCAGATTCCTGAACTTGTATGCGTTCTCGACATAGTTCTCTGAGCTTCATGATTGTTGCCATGGAGAGACTCCCAGGCTCCGTAAAGATGTTCTGAAGTGAGATAAAGTCACATCAACAGTTTTAACTGTATGCTATGAGTGAAACTCTGCTGAATAAAATCTCAGCCAATAAAATGAATTATCATTCAACTTTATCAGCCTACAATGCCATGAAAAAGTATCTGCCCCTTCCTGATTTTTTCCCCATATTTGTCACACTTAAATGATTCAGATCATAAAACAATTTTTTATATTACACAAAGATACACTGAGTAAATACAAAATGCAATTTTTAAATTATTTTATTTATTAAGGTAAAAAAAGCTGTCCAAACCTGCCTGGCCCTATGTGATAAAGTAATTGTCTCTAAACCTAATAACTGGTTGTGCCACTCTTGGTGACAACTGCAATCAAGTTCTTCGCTGTGGAGGAATTTTGGCCTACTCTTCCATGCAGAATTTAATGAATTGCAGAATTCTATGCAGAATTGTTTAAACTCGGCCACATTAGAGAGTTTTCGAGCATGAACGGCCTGTTTAAGGATCTTAATCGGATTTAGGTCTGGACTTTGACTAGGCCACTCCAAAACCATTTTTTGTTTGTTTGTTTGTTTTTTCAACCATTCAGGAGTAGACTTGGTTTGTTTTATAGCATTGTCCTGCTGCATAACCCTAGGTTTGGACATCTTTTTACTCATAACATGATCCGAATCTTGTAAGTGTGACAAAATATTGAAAAAATCAGGAAGGGACAATTCATTTTTCATAGCACTGTAAATGTTAAACAAACAAAAAAAAAAAACGGTGGTTTTAGAATTACTTTGTTACATTACCTGCATGAAAGCATGACAGTTCTCCACAAACTCCCCATGCGTGATCTGTTTAAAACACTCACAGATGTCTGAAAAATTTTGTGCCTGCAGGATTACTTTCTGGTGATGACGAATCAGGGTGAGGGCCACGCGGAACAGGATCTTGGAGCCCTCATAGAACAAGCAGTCCCATATTCGCAGCACTGTCTGGCAAGATAATATCACAGTGTTCACGGGTATTTTGATCCACTTTAGAAACAGGCTCTTATTCATTGATGATTATTTTTACATTAATTATTTCATTTCATTTCATTTGAAATGTCAAAGGTAATATGAAAGATCAAAACATATCTACAGATCCTTCCTCACCTCCATGGGAAGGACATCAATGTAAAGGCAAATAAACCACCTTGAGGCCACCAGGCCCCACATGACATTGTGCTGAGTCATAGTCTGCCACACTGCAGGCACCTTAGACTTTACCAGCTCTCCAAGAACCTCCTGGTCTGTCTTTAGCCCCAGCATGGCTGGTGTGTAGTAATCTAGGTAAGAGTCGTGAATATTTCACATTTTTATTTAATCTTTGAGCTTTTCTTGTGTGCAATTAACACTGACAAAGAATCTTGACACATTTTAAACGACTGAGGGGGAAAGAATTTAGTACAATTTAAGAAAATCTGAATAGGGCCAATATATTTAACAAAATCACAATTCAGATTATGTAAAGGTTTCATAAATAGCTGTCTGATTAACTTGCTCTGAGACTGAGTTTGTAAGGAAATTTATGTCTTTCTTTTAGAAATACAGAGAAATTTGCAGCAATCGTCTACAGTAATCAAGGTTGTATGCCTTTAATTCTGTTTAGAAAGAAAATTATTTCACTCTATAGTACGGTGGTGGATAGCCACTCAGAAGAAAGTAATCCAGGGCTTATATTCCTATATTTTAGTTTTATAAATTTGTCTGAGCAGTTGTATGAAAAAAAGCTGTTCTGTGCTGTTTGTTTTATCTCCGTACCAATGTTATTCTGGAGAGGTGTGCATTGCTTTCCCAGCAGGGGGCACCGCGTTCCTTGTCCACTAGCTGTTAAACACAAGCCCCTTTCCCACAGTCTCATGATACTCTATTCCAGAGGTCAGCAATGTTTCCTCTCCGAAGAATCATTTTTGTTTAGAAAAGAAAAGGAAAAAAAAAACATCTGTCTGGAGTAGCAAAAACTGTCTGAGCCCCTTACATGCAGGCATTGCATTCAGTTGGCCTGTTAGACTAAATCAACTTATCAACATCAGTAGGTATAAATGAGCATGTCTTACCACAAGGTTGCTGCGGTAGATGATTTATCATTCATGATAGCAATATTTAATGCTTCAACTTTCCATTTGCATTACAATAATGCAATGTTTTGGTGCATCTATGAAATAAAATAAACTACTGCAATAAAGAAAACATTCTCAATGATGTTCATATCACATGTCTTAGAGGCAGTAGAGTATGCAGGAGTTTATGTCCTTAGTTTGCTGACTGGTTATGTGAAATGTTGCCAATTTTATGGCCCTGTCTTTGCAGAAAGGGTCAATGAATGGGTTTTCTCACAACTTACTTTTCTTCTAAGCTAAGATTGAACTAGCAGCAGTAGTACAGTTAGGAGATTTGATCCATTTCTTAAATATTGCTCTGCTTTGCTTTCTGTACCAGTTATGAAACAACTTTCTTTCATTATAAGGTTAATTGGTGTTCCCAAATTGTCCTGCAACGGATTGGCTCCCTGTCCAGGGTGTAACCCGCCTCATGCCCTAAGTCTCCTGGGATATGCCCCAGGCTCGAGTGACCCTGTATACAGGATAAAGACCATGAACGAACGAATAAATGAAAAATGATTGAAAATTTCTGATTAGTTTAATTTTCATTCTGACAAATGACTGGAATGGCTGTGTACTCTGACTGAATTGATCTTTGTTTTAAGGGATAAAAAAAAAAATCACTGACCAGGTAAGATTCTACTCAGCAAAGCATCCATTAACCAGAAGGATTTTTCTTCATCTTTAGTTATGATGAGGAGGTATCCTGCGATAAAGTTCATTCCCTTGAAAACAGGAAAAAATGTGAATTGACAATATAAATATTTGCAGGGGAACAAGTTCAGCAAAGATTTTGACTGCACAAATATTGTCAAAGCTGTTAGCTAGCTGAATAAATAACTATGGGCTGATTAAGAATAATGTACATACTGTCTTAAATGCAACTAATTAAGGAGGAGAAGAAGAAGGAAAAAATATATTTGGGTAATAATGTGAGTGTGCTTGTATTGTACCTGACAGTATCCAACAGCCTTGTTATGGTGCCCATATGCCAGTAGAACATTATATAGAGCCTTCAGTAAACAAGGCTGGGAGGAGTCGTGGAACTGAATGTTGTCTGGGAAAGTTCTATGCAAGTCTAACAGGTGACATGACCATATCAGTGTTGGCTTCAAATAAGAAAAAACTCTTGGCTGATTGTAACAAGGTTACACGTCTAGAAATAGAAAAGGATGAGACTGACCAGTCCGTATTGTCTCCTCCAGCGTGGGGTCATGGTGACCCTTCAGGAGAGAGTGGTAATAACCACAGTTCATATGCAGATGCTGCTGGGCTCCACTGACAGCCATCCAGATCAGAGTACGGTGTTCATTGGGAACACCTTTCCTCACATACCTCTTCACTGCCAATAATCAACATTCAGCGACACAATAATGAGATATACCATGTATGTGTGACAAAGATTAAATTACGATAATAAAGTAGAGGTCAGTGTGGAGGTGTAGCAAGGCCACCTTTTATATTCTTATCCATTTTAGTTGTTTCTTTTAAAAGCCTTGACCACTTTTCTGATCTTCTGGCAAGCACTGGTAAATACTCAGACATCAATTCCTCATAGGATTCAGAGTTAAAATCTTCAGAATGCTCAAATCCATACTTGTCGACGCTACAAAATGAATTTTTTTTTCATTAAACATTAAAAATAAAAATGTTTTAGAAAAATGAGAAGCATATGAGAATTATTTATTATACATTCTTTTACAAGCCAAAACAGAAATAGAGTAAACAGAGAAATGTAAAGAGGGAACAATTATCACAAAAAAAGAGAAGTAATGCAAGAAGAGAAAAGGTATCACAAAAAATAATATACTAAATAGATAATATACAAAATATATACTTAAAAGAGTATATAAAAAGATAATTAAAATTTTAATCTGCAAATATAAATTTGTTACTCATAGAGTTTCATGCTTAAAAACACATTATTTATTTATTTATTTATTATAGTTCTTCTTCTTTTTCTTCTTCTTCTTCTTCTTCTTATTATTATTATTATGTTTTCAGCTAAAGATAAAATTACTGGGGAGAAAAGGGTTTTACCCAAATTAAACACAAGGTATAATATAGGGGACCTGGCAGTTCAGGACAGATCCAACAAATGCAAAAACAACAACAAAACAACAACAAACAAATAAAAAGATCCATTAGGTTTAACATAAATCAAGTAGAATAATTTATATAAGCTTTTAGACAATAGTTTATTCAGAACAATGATATACGAGGGCAGGGGTCGCTCAGTGGTTAAGGCACTGAACTATTTATCATAAGGTCCTAGGTTCAAACACTAACAGTAATAAATTGCCACTGTTGGTTCCTTGAGGATTCAACTGCTCAGATGTAAAATGAGATGAGAATATGGATAATGTAAACTGTTATATAGATATGTTGTCAATAACAAAAACGTTACGTCCCAAATAATAACGAACAACTCAGGTAACAACCTTATTCCATAATTTAAAAAAAATGATTATTCGACAATTTAGAAAAAAATGTTATATTGAAAGGGGCGACAATAGAGCAATGGCTAACTGTGATCACCTGACATACAGGTGATACTGCCTCTTACCGCTCAGAAAAGATCAAAGGATCTAAATGATACAATATAATACAAAAATACCTCGGGTTTCTGTTTGAAATGCCACCTTCAGCAGAATCATAATCCACCGGGAGATTCATGTTCCCGTTCACTTTACACACACTTTACTTTTCCACGCTCTACTTCATTAGGCTCGCATAAAACCTCTAGACACCTGGTGTATAGTTACATAAACCCCGCCCTTTATGCAAATGAGAAGCAAAAGCGCTTACAGTAGACACACTGCTCTGGATATGCCGTATGTGTTGTGCACGTGTATGGAAATGCACATGTGGGATTCAACCTACATAAACACACGAACTGTCATCATTTATAATCCAAAAGTCCATAGAAGCACATTTAGCATTAGATCACACGCTGGTGTATATTTAGCTTATTTTTATTTTAGATGAAAAGGAGAAATAATAGAAACAGAAGACAGTTCCTGCCAGTAGATGGCGCTGACGACCTACTATACCTTGTGTAAAACAAATCTGAACTATCGATTTTCATCTGCATTTCTGTGTAGATCCTGTTATATAATAATAATAATAATAATAATAATAATAATAATAATAATAATAATAATAATATAGTTTTAAGTTATTGTTAGTTGTTTCATCTTCTTTCATATTTTCTTTTTAAAAATTTTTAACATTTGCATTAAAACAGGGATTCTGCATGATGTTTTAAAGAGAAAAGATATATACTCTAGGTTATATATACTCTAGGTTGAGTGCGTGTTCATTAAAACCTTCCACATTCCTGCACTTAGTAGAGATGAAATTTGCAAACAGGACTTTTAAAGGTTACAGATTTTTTTTAAGGTTGCAGTTTCAGCCAATCACAGAGGATGCAGTGACGTATGCGGAAGTAGCTTCTGTTTTTCTGTCAGCTGAGCGCGGAAGAACTTGATTACAATTAGATTATTTTTATATTATCAGTTGAACAAATAAAAAATGTTGTTTTCTTAACACTTTTTTATAAGTTTTACATTTTGAAGAGATTTGTTGAATTATTTTTTTGTAGCTAGCTCTCTACCGTATCTAGGAGGATGGAGCTATCATCGGGTGAGATCGTATTAAACATAACTTCTCTTATATCGCATATCTTTAGACGTAGTTGCATCACAACCTGCTCTACTTTGTGTCACAGAAATATGGAGTTAGAAAATGCCCTGCTGATTGCAATATAACAATAGTCAGGGCTTTATAATTTACAGTCTATAGCCTAAATTAGGTCATTACTGTATTGATTCCACGTTTGTCATTGCACTTCACTTTTCTTTCATATTGCATGTATTAGCACAGTCATCTGTACAGAGTTTACTTAATGTGTGTGTGTGTGTGTGTGTGTGTGTGTGTGTCTAACAGCTACAGGAACAGTAATTTTAACATTAAATAAACATGATATACATTACAGTATAACATTACTGTATACCATGTTTATTTAATGTTCACATTACTGTGCATGTATCTGTTAGATACACATCAACACACCGTTCAGGGTAGAATTCTAACCTGCCATGCGGAAGGTTCAGGTTTAATTCCCACCCAATGCCCAAATTCCAACCACTGGATGCAGTACCAGTGCAGTGGCAGATAAAATGTGAGGGTTGCATCCGATGTAAAAATAATAATAATAATAATGTGCGAAGTTGTGTGTGGATCAGATAGTCCACTTTGTTGAACCCTTGATGGGAGCAGCCGAAAGCCTAAAAACATTAACCCTTCGTAAGGATTAATTCAAGTTCTGATTTCTTCCCAGATGTGGCAGTAATTGAGAACATTGGGAAATTGCCATCAGATGTGTTTGAAGGAACAGTAAGCACAGTTTTTTTTTAAATAATCATACAGTATATAGTGGAAAGTATATGGACAGCTGACCATTATAACCACATATGCTTGTTAAACATCCTGTTCAAAATCCATGGGCATCAATAATATGGGGTTAATCCTTTTATACTGCTGTAACAGCCATTATTCATGTGGGAAGACTTTTCACTAGATTTTGGAGTGTGGCTGTGGGGTTTTGTGATATTCTGCCACAATAGTGAGCACTGATGTCAGATAAGAAGGCCTGGTGCATGGCTGCTTTCATCCTAAAGATGTTTAGTGGGGGTGAGGTCAGACCTTGGGGCAATCAAGTTCTCCAAATCAACATCAGCAAACCATGCCTTTATGTACCTGTGCACAAGGGCATTTCCATGCTTGAATGTGTTTGGGCCACTTAGTTCCAGTGAAGATAAATTGTTATGCTATACAATCCTATGCAGTGGTGAGATCCTGTACAATTTTGTGGTCAACGTTTGTTGAGGGCACATATATTGGTGTGATGGTCAAGTTTTCATTGTCCATTTTTTGTATGTTTATTGTATAACAAAGACTTGTTAATTTTGACTACAAACCTGGCCCCATTTTTTAATTGTTCCAGTGTCACGAGATTCTGCTTCATATTGAAGGAAAGCATAGTGCAGTAGACGTGGCTGAAAACTACCAGGTGAGTTGGGCACTGCAGGTAGATTTTAATTTTGCACTGCAGCACTGAGCATATTTCTCCAAGCGTAACTTAAATATCTGCTTTTTCAACAGAAATTTCAACGAGCTGGGATAAACCTGGACTGGAAAGCTGTTCAGGATATTATTAGGCTGTTGTCATTTAATTTTAGGTAAAGTGTACCTGAATGTCTTAAAAATCCCAGTAGTCTTATTATATATGCCAACAATCTCATGCACGTGAGATTGAGGAAAATACACATGTCAGGAAAATACACTTGCTCATGATTTTCCCAACAAGTAGTGGTTTTTGGTTCCTTGAATTTTGTTAGACAGAATTTCATGCTGGTATTATACAGAGGTTGCTAAACATGAACCAAATCCTTTTTGGTGCTTCTAACAGGTTGCTAGATTACTAATATCGTTCATATACCTGTAGATAATTTGTGTAGGTATTATGTGTGTTTGCTGACCTTTTTTTGCACTTTGTTGCACTAATTTGTTGTAGATCAGCTGCGAAGACTAACCTCACTGCAGATGGACTGGTCACTAAATTAGGAGAGTGTAGTTCTAAATGGTCCAAATCGGCTTTACAGGTCATGCACCAGCTGTGGACTGAACATGGCTCTCTTGTACAAGCACATCAGGAGGTGCAGGCTGTGGCCACAATCGGACAGGTAAGTTTTTGCTTAAATCACATAATAATTTCCTATACCTGGCGTCTCAAACTTAAGTTCTTCCCAGGCAACCTCAGTATTTACTGAGTCTATAAAGCACCATAAACTTTATTGATTAACACCAGTTATCCTAGACACTTATGGAAACAAAACCAAAATCTTATTAAACTGCATGCAAGAGTATGTGATATAATTAATTGTACCAAGTAAAAAGCCAAACCAGATACATTTTCAATGTCTGAATTGTAATATGAGTATCTTACATGTATCATTTTAATAAATAGATTTATGAAGAACTTACACTGGTTTATCTCTGCTAAGAACTCCTTAGTCTTGTGTGAAGCTTGTGTTTGCATTTCTTCAGCGTCTTTTAATTTGGTTAGTAGGTTTCTACACTGACATTTACAGTATCATTTTGAGTCGACCATTGAAGCTAAAGGTCTCTCTAGATCTAGATCTCTCGAATCTAGATATTACTAGTCTGAAATGAAAATGCTGAGTCCTAGGTACTACTATCTTGAGATTGACAACTGTACACTAAAGAGTAGTATAATCTGTTATCTTTTTGTAACAGTAAATTTGTTTAACACAAGCTGTTTATTCATAGCTGGTGGATATCCAGTGGAAGCTGGGCATGGCTGTGAGCTCCGACACATGTCGCTCGCTCAACTCCCCATACATCTCTGTCCTGATGAAAGTTGCAGACACAGCTGGAGAAATTTCTTATAAGTCATTTGAAATGACAGTTCTTCAGTTCCAGGTTTGCTAAAAATTACTTTCGTTATTAAATGCCATTCAGTTGATGTGAGCAGAATATTGTGATTTGCACCAGACTTTTCCCCTTATTTTTTTTCTTCTTTTTCTACTTCTTTTTTTTTTAAACAGAACTTCTACAGACAGTTCAAAGAAATTGCCTCTGTTCTGGAAACTGTGTAGGAGTTCAGCGCCAAACCATTTCTATTCCAGTCTGTAGCCTTTCAGTATTTACTGACTGTTTACATTTAAGCTCTTTTGAAATGTATGTTTGATATGTGACTAACCCATAGTGGGATATTTAACTGTGCTGTATTTGCCATAAAATGTATTTCATGTTAAATGTGATTTCCAAAATGATTTGTTATAAACACTGAATAAACTGTAAATAAAGATATTTGCTTGCATTTGTAATAGTATTAAACTAACTTTACCTTTAAAAAATTAAAATGGAGAGATGAAAGTATGTGAATGTCCAGTTTAAAAAGAAAAACGGTTATTAAAAGCCACGTGATTTGATGTAGTAATTACTAAATTATACTGTTAGTATTAAAACACTATTATTAGTGTTAGTTAATAGCACTCCAATACGCATCACATCATCTTATTTATCTTGTTTTTTTATTAAGCCCATTAAAGTACGATTTACAAATACATCAACTCTTGTACATACATACATTTGCTGATAGTTTTACTATGGTTCATGGAACGTTTCATTTGTAGTATGTACTAAATATGCTTTTAGATTAAAACCAGAGGCCTGATTTATAGTTGGAGTGATAGAATAAGATGTTAAAATCCAAATAATAATTTGTTGTTTCTTTATTTTGATGTCATACCCAAAGTGTACTTGAGAGGAGAACTTTTGTACTGTGGTAAGCCACACAACCACAGGGTGGCCTCGATGGGGTTACATGTCTTGCATATTTTATCTATTTCTGGGAGTAAGAGAGCTTGCATCCATGGCATCTTGTTACATGCAGGGCATCAGTAGCATTCTGAGCTAAGTATTCTTTCTATGTTTTAAGAAACAACAACAAAATCTTTTTAATGAATTATGTGCTTTTGAACATTCAACAACATACAGTTGGTCTGGATCATATCAGCTGTATCATTGGTAATACAAACAAACGTATAGTCCCCACTTAAACAATAAATTATTTTGCAAGCGCAATGCCAAATGTGTAATATTTTCTGCAATTAATTTTTTCCCCTTTTCGACTGGATGCGTTGTCCATCGCAACATGCTTTACATTTCATTTCTGGAACAGTGCAAAAGAAGAAACAACTATTTACCTCCTGTCACCTCTCCTATTCAACTCCATTCAGTGAATATTGATTTAATTTCTCCACTGATTATCTAACAAATCAATCTTGTTGCTACTATACTATTTTGCATCCCTTTCCTGAATGATTATAAAGAAATTAGAGTGCAATGTTGTGTATATAAAACCTGCTATTGAACATGGTTCATGTATATTATTTATACAACCAACAGTGAATTTTCAGTAACTACTTTATCCTGGGCAGGGTAATAATGGATCCAAAGAATATCATGTGTACACCTGACACGATTTAGGAACTGTTCCATGCTCACAAACATTCATTTAGACAACATTATCAACATTCCACCTTCTGGCATGTTTTTGGAAGGGACCTGAAGGACACTGATAAATCATGCAGAACTCTGGACAGACAGTAACCCGAGCTCATTATTGAGTTGGGGAATGTGGAACATTGAGATGGCGACTACCCACTGCATCACTGTGTGAAGTAAATATGTTTAGTTGCATGCATTTTCTCTTTACAATGCATTTAATGACAAAGGGGAATGTGGGAAGCTGAATTCAAGCTGCTGTGATTTCTGTTTCTAACACTTTTGCTAAGCTGTTTTTACATCTGAATGTAAAGACCTGTTACACGAGCAGCACAAGTATGTAAATTGCACCACACCTAAAGGGCATCATGCATAGTATGTAAAGTGCATATATAAAAAATGTTAACACAGTAAAACTGCTACCAGTTAATATTTTTCTATACATAGATCAGTGAAATTAAAAAGGATTCTTCTATATATAAGTTATCTGCTAGTTGATCCATGCTTTATTTGGATTATGGGTGTCAAACAAGGATATTTGATTGCGCTGAATAACAACACAGTTATTTATTTCTCTATACTGTATAACCACCTGCTAAACTAGTACACTTATCCCAGCATTTCACAAGTTAGTAGTTACTGAAAATTCACTTCTTGGATACTATCATGATAGAAAGATTTCTCATTATATCAGTATGATGATCACATAACCTGCTTCAAGTCTGAAACACTGGCCTCCCAGAAACTCCTTTAAAGAAGCAAAAACCTGGAAATGGCTCGGAGCGCGATCAGGACTGTATGAGGGATGTGCCAATAGCTCCCAGCCGAATTCCTGTAATATCCAGTGGAGTTTGTGAAATTTCATCTGAAGTTCTGGTTTTAACGTCCCTCATACTTTATTATACTGATCTGTGCTTGAGTTCTTGTGCAAAAATGTTAATGACAACCACAACACTGAAAATTAAGTAACTCCTGCAAAAGTCTGTGTAACAAATATATACTATACAATAATAAAACATTGGTTGGTCACCACAGCGGACCATCCGTTCCACACACTAGCTTGGCACAGGTTTTACGCCGATGCCCTTTCTGACACAACTCTTCCAGTTTACCCGGGCTTGGGACCGGCACTGCATTAGTGACTGGGGTTTGGGCATTGGCTGGGAAGCGATGCCGGGCCTTCTGCATGGTAGGCGAGAAACCTACCACTGAGTCACCAATGCCCTTTACATGAATATAATTTACAATAAGAAATTTTGATGTGAAAATAGGAATCATGGCATGTGCGGATGGAAGGAAAGCTTGTATCCAAAACAATCCTGTATCCATTATCTTAAAGGCCCCAGAGCAACTTTTAGTGTTAATTAGGAAACTTTTACTCAGTCCTCACATCACATGTATAGGCAGGAATGACTCCGCCCCCAGGCTACAGAACCCTGTTACGGCCACGCCTCCGACGGCACGTCATTTGCCTTTGTTTTCAAGTTATTGTGTGTTTGCTTTTGGTAACTAAGAGTTGTTTAAATTCAATTTGGGTTCATTTTTATTATTAAAAGGTTTACAATATAAACATGAACGGTTAACAGACTGTGCACACATGTAAACCCTTATACTGGTCTGACGGCAGGACAGAGTGTGATTTGGGACATGGCCGTGTGTCTGGGCCGTGCGGGATGGGTGCCGCCTATTCCCCCAGTCAGAACCACGCCTCCTCGAGCTGCAGAAGAGCACGACGCTGCGCTGCTCCCGCTGTTTATTTACAGTAGCGAGAAAGCTCGAACAAACTAAAGTAGTGACTACAGACAAACGTGTCCGTACTGCAGTGTACGAGTTGTCAGAGCGGCGTGTCCGAACTCTGGGTATCTACCAGCAGCTGGAGAGCAGGGGGAGACTCCACGGTGTTGTGTTTACACGCGCTTCAGTCGCCACGTTTCAGTGCGCTAACTTCATTAGCCTTCTCAATGGATGCACTTTCCAGGCGTGAAAATAAATCGCAAACCACCAGCGACTTGTTATCTCTTTAAGAAGAAGTGCATGTCGCTGACTTGTAAGATTTTTGGCCGCACTTGTGAGCAAAAGGCTGTTTGCGAGCGACGGGACAGGGTAGGACAGGACGAGCAAAGCAAAAATAAAACACACCCTTCATGTGATTTTGCTGCACGCCTGGCTTCGGGTTTCTTTTTGTCCTGGTCGAGTTGAGAAATGGAGATGGAGGGAGTGGAGGACAAAGGGAAAGGCAAGGAGAAGGAGAAGAGCTTCTCGCTGTGGTATGTGGGCTGCAGCTCGCTGGACAGCCGCACCACGCTGCCCATGCTGCCCTGGCTGGTGGCAGAAATCCGCAGGAAGAGCGAGTCCGGTTCGGTCCAGGCTCAGGCTCGGATGGTGCAGCTGTGTCTCAGCCCTCCTGTAATCCGCTGCGTTCCGGCCAGCAGCTGCAGCTCTTCCGTCTTCATATTTGAGCACAAAGCGCAGTGCATCTCGCGCTTCATCCACAACAGCCATGACCTCGCCTACTTCGCCTACCTCATCCGCAGTCAGCCGGACGACCCGGAATGCCAAATGGCCTGCCATGTGTTCAAAGCGTGCGACCCGGATCAGGTGCGTGTCCTCAAACACCTGGATATATCATAGTCCATGCATTCTATGTTTTTATTTATTTATTTATTTTAAATGTCCTAATAATCCGAATAAAGAAATATGGACGTGCAGCTGCACGTGTGAGTGTAACCTCCTGCACATGGCACAGAGAAAGATAAGCATAAATCAGCCAAGAGCTCTTCTCCTGCTTCGCTTATCATCATTCACGCGTCATCGCCTTTGACACACACACACGCACGCACATACTTGTAAGTTGCGCAGGATTCAATAATCATCCCAACTCCAGATGGCAATAATTTCACAGTGTTGTTCAACAATTTTGGTGTTAAAAAAGCAATTATTTTATTTTTGTTCAAACAACATTCTTTAAATAAAGACAGACAGACAGTATATCAGGGAAAATGATGAGAAAGCAACACTGCCTTATTGGCCGAGGTAAAGTGTTGGTTAAAGTGTCATTATTTGGTGGTGGTGGTGATTACTGATCGGAAGGTTGGCGGTTCAAGCCCCAGTTTCGGCAGGTCGCCACTGTTGTACCCTTAAGTAAGGCCCTAACTCTCTCTGCTCCAGGGGTGACCTATAATGACTGGTCCTGCACGCTGACCCCTGGCCTACTAACAAAAACTGGGATATGCCGAGAATAAAAAAATTCACTGTGTAGTAATGTATATGTGATGAAGAATAAAAGATTAACCCAATTCAACCTGAGGACTAAAATACTCTTTCTGCTGTTCCAGCTGTTGTGAGGCAGTATGACAGCTCAGTAGTTAGCACTGTCACCGTGCTCCTGTAGGGTTTGCAGTTGATTCCCGCCTCGAGGTCTGTGTGCCTGGAGTGTGCATGTTCTCCCATGCTTGGTGGATTTCCTTCGGCTCCAGAGACATACATGTTAGGCTAATTGGCGTTCCCACATTGCTTGTAGTGGGTGAATGCACATGTGAATGTTGACTGGAGGTCCTAACACGTTTTTAATTATGGCAATAAATAGAAGGGTCACCACTGGCCTCCAGATGCTAACCATGAATGGATGGAAAACTGTTGTGAAGTGATGTTTGGTATGGACACACTGACACGAAGAAGAAATTAATTCTTTGAAATCTGTTCATGGCTGTTGTGCAAAAATAATAACATATTCTGTCAATTTTATCAGCAGTACTGAAAAATTCAGAAGTTTTCTCATCTCAGGGAATTGTCAATGTATTTTCAGAAAAATGCATCAATCTTTTTTTTTTAAACTAACAGAGTGAAAAACAATACAGTATACACAAACTGTATAGTGGTAACATTTGTTGAACATCTCTTCTATTGTCTCTATGAGTGAGCATGAATGTTGTTCGCTTACAACCTATAATACAATCTGTTTTGTCACCTGCTAAGCTCACATGTAGTTTAACTGGGGAATAAAACAGAAGTGTGCGTGTGCAAGGCATGCATATATGCACGAAAATTTCCAAATGTTGTTCTTCACCACATGGTTCTAAATGAACCAGCTCTCTGTCTTTGTATGAATGAAGTCATTTCGTGAGTTAACTTGAGCCAGGACGATCTGTTCCTGGAAAAAAAAAGTACCGTGTTAGTGCATGCAGTACTCAAGAATGCCACAAAAGCAACTCATGATGTCGTTATGCAAGTAAAACTGGCTGGATAACCCTGTGTACCAGATAGACAGTGAGGAATTTTCCAGTTCTTTGCCACTACTGGACCTGTAGCCACAAAAAAAGTGTTTTTCTTTTTTTTCAATCTGAAAAATCCCTCAAACATCAAAAACTTAATTTAAGTGCTTCAATTAAAAAATACAATCTGAAAATAACTACTGTTTCTGGTCTAAAGTACAAATACTAAAATCATGATCTCTCAAAATCAGCAGAGGTATGAGCTGAAATGTAATATCTCAGCTTTCCTTTATTCAATATGAACAGATTAGAATAACCTAATAAGCTGAAGGAGTACATAATGTTTGGCCAGTATCAGAAATACCTTACGTCTAATAGCTGTGTTCTGTTCCTGCTTTTGATGAGCCAGGGAATTCCAGCTAATTTCAATCATGCCTAACAGCTTAATTAAGAAATGGAGATTGAGGTGTTCCATCAGGTTTCTGTGAAATGTTGTTAAGTGTGTTCAGGAGTTTTGCTTTGTTTGTGCCTGTTAGATGGGAATTAATTGCAAACAGTAGGATCTTCCAACTAGTTAGGATTTTTTTACTGTTTTTAAATATGCACAATAAAGGTTTTCTTACAGAATAACTAATTTCTGTGCGTTGTTCCTTCAGAATATGGGCCTTCCTGTATTTGAAATAACCGATAAGATGCAAAGAGTGTGTGGTTGCCTGGTTAGCATTAGCCGTCTTATCTTTTTGTATGAGATAGTGAACAATGGCAGAAAATAGAGCTTACACTCACTGAACAGGCCTACCACATGAATCTAGCAGTATGCACACAAGCACATTTAGGCAATTGCTTGTGTCGCTTATACACACATGCGCATACATATTACAGTACATATAATTATATTATAACATTGTGTGTGTCTATCCATCTGTTGGCCTGTCTATCTGTCCATATATATAGTATGTGTGTGTGTGTGTGTGTGTGTGTGTGTGTATATATATATATACAGTATAGATATATATATACAGTATAGATAGATAGATAGATAGATAGATAGATAGATAGATAGATCTCATATGGTTGACAACCACTAATGGGTAAAGTGATTAACATTATCATCATTATTACATAATCATCTCATTACAGTGGGATCTGTCAAAGGGTGGGGTAAATTATGAGCAAGTGAACAGTCAGTTCTAGATGTGTTTAGATGTGTTAAAAGTAAAGAGGAAAAATCGGCATGTATAAGGAACCTTGTAGCCAAGAGCCAAATTGTGCTAAAGACTGGATCAGAGCATGTCTTGTCGTGTGTTCCTTGTATGCAATTCTAGGTATCTAGGAAATACCCAGGTACATGCACACGGGGATCTTTAGATTCCGCCCGGTCAGTGTGCCTATTCCAAGCCCTGTCCACCAAACAAAGGTGCCTACAGTGGGCACAAGATCAGCTGAATTGGACCATGGAGCAGTAGAAGAAAGTGGCCTGTTCTCATGAATCACATTTTTCTTTACGTCATTTAGACCCATATTTTAGGTCTTCATGGCCAGTGTTTTTTTGTGTAGTCGGTTTATTTAAAATGCTGGCTCCAGATAGAAAGTGCTGACTTTTAAAATGTGTACCCTCATCCCAGCACGTAGCACCAGACATTTCCTCCTCGCAAGCACTCCAAGCACAGCTGTTGAATTGTTTGTGCATTTATCAATGTTGCCGTGGCCACACACTGTATATGCTGCCATTGTTTATCTAGTTATCAAGTTATCTCACTAGATGTTGTGCAACAAAACTACTTCCACAAGTGAATTTAAAGAAGAGCAAACATAAGCTGCTTCAGTAAAGTTTTCTTACAAAGTTTTTCTAAGTCCTCACCACACTTGCCCTTTAGTTTTTTTCCTACATATATCAGTAAAGCTCACTAATTACTGTTACTGAATGTACTTTTAAACACAATTTTCATCGCTGGTAACGTGCATCTTTTACTTGGATATAAATGAAATTGTCGCTTTAGACCTTATACACACATAAGAATACAATTCAACCTTATACAATTGGGACATCTTAAAAGATAGGATCACACCAGGAGAGCTGAGATGCTTAACTGTTCACATTTGCCATTATGATTTCATACTTCATTTCTGCTAGAGGAAGTTCCAAATCCTTTAGTCATGTTTCTGCTAACAAAACTAATGAATGAATGGCAGATGTGACAACATAAGCACCAAAAAGTAGCTGGTTTTCACCTCAAGACCCTGCAGAGTATTTTGGGGGATGGGAGAATGTGACACATCGCCTTGAGACATACCAGATTAGTCGCTTATCTCTATGTAAAACATGCCACTAGCTAGAAATCCAAGTATGGAAAAAGATTGGACATGCACTGGAATGGCACAGGGTCTTTATGTTGCCAGAATTAGTGCTGACTCTGAAGAGTTTCACGGCATTAATAGAAGATGCTGTGGCAAACAGAACCGAATTGTAGGCTAGATTTTATCCTCTAAAAAAAACAACAACAACAACAAAAAAAAAAAACGGTCAGGTTCTAAATATCCATTGCCTCCTAAGTGCATGTCCTACTATTCTAGTAATATCAATTCTCCCATTTGCACTGCCTAAGTGTTTGACTGCTATATGCACAGTTCAATTTGTCCTCAAGAATAAACTAGTCTTAGCTTGCTGCTTTATTTAAATTTTTTTTTTTTTAAATATTTAAGATATTCTGATGGCATAGTGTTTAACTATGTGTGTGTGTGTGTGTGTGTGTGTGTGTGTGTGTGTGTGTGTGTGTGTGTGTGTGTTTGCATGTTCTCCTTGTGCTGAGTAAAATAAATATGCAATTTCAAATTGATAGCATATTCCTCATACTAAGATGTCTTAATTCCTTAGCAAATCTTATGAACTGGTGTTGATTAATTGGGCTTTAAGTAGTCATCACTCACTCACTTATCTTCTATACCGCTTTATCCTGTATTCAGGGTCGCAGGGGTAGTCTTCATGTATGTAAATTTACAGACGCCCAAGAGAATGAGTAGGGTTCTTCTTATTATTATTTTTTTCAAATTTACTGATTAAAGTTCATAAATGCTTCTATAAATGAGGTCCATTGTTGACTTTATTTATAATTTCACACCAAATGAATATTAAAATAATAACGATTAGGGTAGATAATGCTTCATTTAATTCTTTTGAAAGACATTTACTTTTACTTTAGCCTTTGTCATCATATTGTCATAGACACATGATTTAAAGTGCTTAAACAAATAGTTTATCTTAAACATAAGAATTCCATCTGATTTTATCATTCGGAAGGTGTGGCCTGACGGGAATCCCAGGGCTGGGACAAACAATTTAAAGGGTACACAAAACACACAGATTGTAAAAATGTAAACAATAAACTGTAAAATATAATTGAAGTCAAATTATTTCTAAAGTAGTTCAATATTACTTTATGAACTTTGTCTTGTGTTAAGTTAACCACTCCATCTTCCTTTTTTCCATTTTTTTTGTTTTATATAATCATGATATTGAAATACCTGGTCCTGGAATAGGCTCCAGGCCCCTGTGACTTGGAATACAGGATTACGCGGTATAGATGATGAATGAGTGAATGAGACATATTTCAGGTGGTTTTTACCCTGTACGTAAATGGACTGCTAAACTGTCATGGGCCACTCTTTTCCATGTACTACATCAAGTTCTGTCCTTATAAGTGGATTGGTGCCTGCATTCAATTCTAAGGACATAATTTTCATGCCAAACCAACATTGACAGTAAACCCAAGCCCCTTCCAATTACATTCTACTGTAAATGGGTTGCTCTACTTGTTTATTCTAGTTTATTGAACAGAGTGGTTAAAGAGGAAGCAGGACACTCAATAAACGTTCTACAGTACAGTTGTACAGTAGAACAGTTAGTGTCTCTTGATTTATAGTGTTCTTCTAAAGCAATAGAGCTGTACTGGGAATTTACTCACATCAGGTTTCCTGTGCTATCATCTGCATAAAACAGCATCAGTCATGTCACATGAATGTTTCTATAAAACAGACTAATAAATAAAATGTTGTAGGAAAAACCGGCTTTTGTCAGTAACGAACTCTAACTCTGCTGATGTCCATAAATAGACTGCTGGTTGTGTTTTCTGTCCATCTGAGTCATGTTTACACAATGACCCTTAGCATGGATTTCTGTCTGGCTGCAGTGTGGCTGGGACTTATGCACAGTCCAGAAAGATGAGACCGAGCAACGGGCATGAAATAAACCTGGCCAAAACCCTGCCCTAGTCACCTAATCAATAATGCTGATCACACACTTTGTGAAGTGTGGTAGACCATATGCATTTGAATGCAAATGAGTGCATTTTTATAAGCTATTCTGATACACAAAGGGTTTCAATAATTTGAGTTATAAAAAGTAAGATGGCAGTGAGTGTCATCCAGTACACAAGAGGATATAACTGACGTTTAACAGGTGGATGTTGGAAGTTGAGCCATATCATCTGGACTTATTTCTTGTAAGGTTGAAATGTTTCACAACTCATCCAAATAGATTGGGATGCATTGTATTTCTAAAGTATAATTTATATCTCGACAATACCTCAGCCTTTCATGAACTGCTTAGCTAATCACAGGTGTTTGTTCACTTGAGAAGAGGAGATGTGCTTCTCCGAATCTCAGTGACATTGCTTGAGTAGTAAGATAAAAGGTGTTCTGTATCTTTGAGGTTGGTATCAGCATCGGTAATGTGTGATTAGCAGGTCTAATGAACCACTTGGGACTTCATGTAAATAGATTGGGAGAAATATGGTTAAAACAAATAATGATCTCATGTACAACAGAAAACAGCAATAGTAGTCAGCACTATTTGGTCACATTTAACGTGGGACAGATTTCTTTTAAAATCTTTTTGTTACTCGTAATTCAATCCTCAACTTTGTCACTGATCTTGTAATGTCTGAGATTTGCTTTAAATGCTCATGCAATATTTGGGGTGAAAAGCAATCTGTCAGTTAACTATGAGCAGCTACGCCCTTTCTCTTGCTCTCACAAGTCAGTTTCTGTGCTAGAGTTACGACACGTCAGGTTTTTTTTTTTTCTTTTTCTCCAGGACTTGAAATAAAGCCTTCATGAAATGTATTTAGGCCATATTATGCTTGTTTCTTGCCTAGGAATGATCTGTGCAGCCACAAATATTTTTCGCTGAGGTGTGGTATAATGGTTATCAGCTGTTACATTGCGTGGCCTTAACATGGTTCAAGAGGTTGTCATGGTCACGCACTGAATTCATAATATACCGTTTAACCCCTGAAACTTTACACAGTGAATGTATTTATAATGAAGATAAATGCATTGGGCAAACAAACCCGCAGCCTGTTATCTTGAGCAGTGACATGAGTGTACACAGCATGGAGTTGTGTTTGGTTTACTCTCAATTGCCGCCTTGAACAAGTAATCCATTTGACCTTGTTGTTGACCAGAGCCCTGTGTTTCTCAGCTCCAAGGACTGCATGTCCATTGGAGTATGAATGTTTTGTCTGCGATTTACCCAGGAGCCTGCAGAATTAATTGAGTGTTGAAAGTCACAGATTCTCAATAATTTCTAACTTGATTACTTACCAGCCACAAGATTTAGTGCACTAGGATACAGCTCCGGCTGGACATCCCTCACTGTCTTTATTAGGACAGTAAAATGGGCATCTGTACGCGGGGTGTGAAGGCTGATCTGGCGGCTGGTGCCTCTAGCATTTTATTTTATCAACTCACAAGCCTAGTTGGCACATGTCCAAATTCTGTAACCAGAGTGCTGTTTGTGTTCTCCCAGTGAGGCATGCTTAGCTAATGTAAATCAGTTTAATTTGCTTACAAAGCCAGGCCTGTGCATCATGTCAGAAAAAGTAACAGGAACATTCCGGCTCGTTGAAAGACACCTGGATGAGACCGTTATCACTATCACTATTACCACATTGCTCCCGTTTTTTTTTTTACTTGTCTTCATGGAAAAGTCTGACTTGCCTGCTTTGAGGTTTATGTGACTATTGTCCAGCCAAGATGATTTATTTTCTAAAGGCTTTTAGTTTAGTTTCAGCTTGTTATTCAAATAGATTAGTCAAGATTGATGTCAGCTTCAAGACAATGCGAATGTGTCTACCATGGGGTTTAAATGTCATTAATCAGAGTTAGTGGCTTCTTTAATATTGTGATTTAATTTAGCAACTGTCATTCTTTATTCATTAATTGTTGCTGACTGTCAATTAATTGAACATTGTGAGGAGCTTAATTGTTTATTTTTTTAATGAGTTGACTGCTACAGATGAATCACAGATTAAAAGGGAAATCAGAGACGCTGCCGTCTTTTAGGGATTTTTTTGGCATGATTTCGGTCCATTTGTCCTGTTGGATAGAAAGGCAACTACAGAGTTACTGAGTGTTCCTGTCCATAACCATTATAAAACACTGATGCAGTGAACATCTTTGAAAGTATGTTGTTTATTCTCCTACTACACTTCCAAAGACAAAAGGTGTAACTTTTAATTTGTTACTCTATTTCAGTGGTCCTGAAATCACCCTTTGTCTTAACAGTGAACTGACATACCATGGTAAACTCATGGAGAATATGTCCCAGTTTGACATTCGTCAGTGATAAAAATCTGTTCTTCATCCACAGGTGTCGGAGGTCATTAGCAGCATCCGACAGGCCTCCAAAAGTGCACTCAAAGAGGAAAGCAAACCGAAGCAGGAGGCTGAGGAGTCCTTTTACAACTCGCAAAAGTTTGAAGTTCTTTACTGTGGCAACGTGACAGTAACCCACAAAAAAGCCCCTTCCACCCTGATTGACGACTGCATCGACCTGTTTCGGCAGCACGAGTCAGAGCGTAGGCGTCTACGTCTGTTGAATGGCCAGCGCTCTATGGAGACGCCGGTGGTGTTCACCATGGGAGATGACCCGCTCAGCGCATCTCTCTCCGAGACTTCACTCGCAGACACAAATGAGAAAGCAGGTAGCGTGCGCAATGCTTTCCCCGAGTGCATTCAGGAGGACTCGGGCTTTGAGCAGCAGGAGTTTCGCACTCGTTGCAACAGCTTGGCAGGTGGCTTACAGAAGATTCCTAGAGAAGCGGGAGCCAAAGTCTTAACACGTAGGAGACATGCCAGTGCACCAAACAACGTTCAGCCCTCTGACGCAGACAAGAATCGCACTATGTTGTTTCAGGTACGATTGCACACAATTACATCGTGAACACAAACATGCACACTCACATGACATGCACACTCACACACGACGCAGTCTATTCAAGGCACATGTATCACTTTGTACAGATCTGTTTCAGTTGTGTCAAATGTTGCAAATATTATAATTATCAACTTAATGCATAGCTTAAATAAAACATGCAAAATTTGCTGAGTGGAATGAACTTTCTTCTCTCAGCAATGCCATCTGTAATATTAAATTACTCTCAAGTGATTAAACCACGCTTTATTTTAGAGATCCATATTTTCTCTGTGCGTGGTATTTGTGATATTAATAGAATTCTGGACTAAATATGTCTCAGAGTAATTCCCCTGCATGCCAGAAAAGCAGTCACTCAACCGGTCTTTAAATGGCTACCCAAGGTTAAAAATTCTTCACAAGAGCTCAGAACTGTTTCTCTGAAATCAGCTCCGAGAAATCATTTGCTTATCTTACACGACCTTGCTGATTTATGTGTGTGTGTGTCAGAAAAGACACCAGGTCTATCATAAGATGAGATCAAAAGCTGCTGTGTTAATATTTTCTTGTCTGCCAGATCCCCATTTTCAAGGTCTTGTATGACATCAGTATTCTTTTTCATGTCTTCAGGTGGGACGTTTCGAGGTGAATCTCATCAGCCCAGACAGCAAGACTGTGGTGCTAGAGAAGAATTTTAAAGAGATTTCATTTTGCTCACAGGTTTGTAGCCTGGGATTTACCTTAAGGCTTTGCTTACGTTCAGGTTACCCCTATCCCTAGCTCAGGTTCAATGTCAAGCTGCTTTCTAAGCATATGGTCTTTATACTATAGCATTGGCACTGTGGCGCTAGATGTTTATAGTGGCTTAAATCTGACAAGAATAGTTTACTCTGCATTTATTCTCTCAGCGATGCCATCTGTAATATTGAATTACTTAATGATTAAACCAGTCTTTATTTTAGAGATTTATATTTTCTCTGTGCATGACATTTGTGACATTAATAGTATTCTGGACTAAATATGTCTCAGAGTTTCGAGGCTGGCAGCGGTGTGGTGTAGTGGTTAGCACTGTCACCTTGGGTTCGAGTGTGCATGGAGTTTGCATGTTCTCCCCGTGCTTGGTGGGTTTCCTTCTGGTATTCCGGTTTCCTCCCACAGTCCAAAGACATGCAGATTAGGCTAATTGGCAATCCCAAATTGCCCGTAGTGTATGAATGAGTGTGTGCCCTAAGTGAGTGTGTGCCCTAAGTCTCCTGGGATAGGCTCCAGGCCCCCCGTGACCCTGAATACAGGATTAAGCGGTATAGAAGATGAGTGAGTGAGTTTCGTGGCTTTTGACCTTTCAACATTTGGGAGTTAAAATAAATGTTAAATTATGTAAACATTTTGCCATCAACTTTTACCTATTGTGCAGAAACTGTTCTGTGTAATTATTGCAGCGTAATACAGGTCTGAAATAAACGTGTATGTATATAAATATAGCCAGGGTTGCAAAACACAGACCTTTGCAGTTATTTAAGCACAAAAGGCTGCAGTTTATTACTGGTAATGTACGCACAGTCTGGAATTTATATTTAGATTGTCAAAAAAAAAAAAAAAGTTAAATACTTTTAAAGTGAATGTATTAATAATTTATCCAATTATTTTTTGCTAGCAAATGAGTACATTTATCTGTTGATTATTTCAAATAATTTCACATAATACATTTCAGGGATAAC
This sequence comes from Clarias macrocephalus, assembly GCA_011419295.1. Lineage (NCBI taxonomy): Eukaryota > Metazoa > Chordata > Actinopteri > Siluriformes > Clariidae > Clarias > Clarias macrocephalus. Next base: position 160,052 of record JAAGKR010000177.1, on the reverse strand, counting down.
ATTTCAACCCTCCCTTCTTTCTACACATGAAGGAAAAGTGTTTCTCACGTAGGAGCTCCAGCCCTCGCGCAAGGGGACGATGAGAATGACCTCGTTCAATTCCCACTAATTTCTTAATTCGGAAATTTCTCTGTTCGGAAATGATTTCATGTTTTAACCGGCACATTACATTTTAGGCTGTAATGCAGAATTATATTTGACATAAACTTATTTATCTGGCTTTTATTTCAGAGACACCTTTATAAGCCTTATTTAAACTTTTTGCTATAAGCTTTTTAATTAGATTTTTTCTAAACGTGCAGTGATTTGAAAGAGCGCAGGGTGTAGAAGGCATTTGTCAGGTTAAGAAATCTGTTGTCCATGCACTTTGTTTGAAACTTTTAAATAACATTTAAGGATGTTTTTAATAAAAAAGTTTAAGTATATGACCATCTACAATCTCAATTTAAACATTTAAAAATCATATTAAAGCATTAATTAAAATTTCATTATTAATTAAAATTAACATTATTAGAGTTTTATAATCAAAATTATAAAAGTAAAAACGTTTGTGGAGAAACCCTTATAATGATTTATTGCAAGGTTGTCCTGCATGTTTGTTGTAATGTATCTGTACAACACGTGTCTCACACAGGGAGTAAAGCAGACAGATCACTTTGGGTTCATCTGTCGTGATGTGGTGGAGTCTGGACCCAGCCAGTACCTCTGCTACGTGTTCCAGTGCGCCAACGAATCTCTGGTGAGCAGTTAAATTTTTTTTATTCTGCCTGTGCCCCCCGCCCCCTACACACACCCACATACACAAACACACCAAATGATCCAATATTTATTATGGGGTAGAGAAAGTACAACAACCGTACAATACAAATGGAGCTGAATGGAGGTGCATTATAAGGTTATGTCACTATGTCAGACAGTCAGCGAGGAATGTTTTCTTCCATTATCAAACTGCCGTGTAACATTATAGACAATTAGCTGGCACAGTGTTACAGTGAGTACAGTCGTCTCTTCATGGCTCCAACGAGCCTGAGCTTGTGTTACTGTCTGTGGGGTGTTCTACCCCTGCTGTACGTGTTCTACCCCGCCTGTGTGGGTTTCCTCAGGGTTCTTTTGGTCTTATACCTGTCAAAAATCTAAGCATAAAGTTTAACCACACCCTCACTTCTTTCTCTCAATCTCTGTACCGCTTATCCCTTGTAGGGTTGAAGAGGCAGGGATCCTATTGCAGGGGAGATCGGGGCACAAGGCTGGATGCACCCTGGACGGCACAAAAAATAGGCTAATAGACTAAGATTAGCATAAAGCCGTTACTAAACATGAATAAATCAGTGAACAAAATCCAGTATCCTCATTTCATGTTTACTTTGCGAGTGGTATACAAATCGAAGATTTATGTACGTTTGAGGCTTTTGGGTGTGATGGCGAACACTCAGGTCTTATTCAGAAGTGTGAAGGCCACCGTTGTTTATCAGCTCTGGAAACACAACGGGAACACTTTGAATCAAAGTGTTTTAGAGTGACAGCAGGAAGCAAGTGTTATCTGGCTCGTGTTTATGTCTGTCTGCAACTAAAACACAAGAGCCAAGGCTACAATTTCTGGCTTAAGGTACTAGCAAAATATTTTGCACGCACAACAATTTTCAGATACACTGTGCAGCTAAAAGTACATGGACACATGATCATCAATATGCAGTACTTCCCCAAAGATCCAAGCCCACAATTGTCAGTTGACAATACTTGTGTATATTGTATGGTTAATATTTCCCTCCCCTGGGTCTAATGGGTCAAACCCAGCAAACTTGTTACAGCATAACGTGGTTTGGCAAGGTTGACTGGAAGAAGTCAATCTGCCTGAGCCTGGACCTCAACCTTATTAAACACCTTTAGGATGAATTGGAGCACTGGGCATTAGACTTTTTCGTCTGGCCTCATTGATGTCCTTTGGCTGAATGGGCAGCAGTTTCCCATGGCCATGTTCCAAAATGTAGTAAAAAGTGAAAATGCAGTGAAAAAATATAGTGCACCTTAACACCTACAGTAAGTGGTGCTTGTCCAAAAGTTTTATATTTAGTAGGGATGTGAATCACCAGACACCTACTGAGAAAATATCGTCACAATATCTAGGTGGCGATTTGTTCAAAATTGCAATATAAGTATCCTGATTTGATATTACATTTTCCCAAATTTTTGACCATTTAAAAAATTACGTCAACTAAATGTAAAACCATCTCATTCTGATCACTGGCTGATCGACTAGTGAAAAATAGTTTTTAAAAAATCAGTTTTGGAGTCAATGTAGAGATATGTGAATCGCTAACTGTATTGATTTCTTTTCCTACACATATATCTAATATTTAGCCTGATAGTATGACCATAAATCAAAGTGTATATTATCTGATATCACTCAAATGAGGATGGGTTTCCTGTTGAGTCTGCCTTCTCTCAAGGTTTCTTTCTTTTATCATCTTGGAGAGTTTTTCCTTGGCACTGTCACCCCCCAGCTTGCACATCACAGACAAAGTGATAGTTCTAGTCTATACTTTTATAAGTGCATTTTAAAAGATTTATTTCCATTTTTTTTAAATCTATGAAGCTGCTTTGTGACAATGGTTAGAGTCACTATACAAATAAAACTGAATTCCATTTAATTGAATTAAACTTTGAAATACCGCCAGACAAGACTATAGAACATGTATCTCAATATGTATCTCAATTTCTAAATATTTATTCTAAATATATATTTCTGTCACTCTCTTGGTATAAAATGTTCATTAAACAGGTTGAATGACAACAACCCCCTCGTGTTTGCAATGTGTATGCTTGCTGCAACACATTGCATTGCATGACGTTAGCATTGTGTTGAATTATTATTGTGGGATGGTTTTCTTCCTCTCAGGTGGATGAGGTGATGCTGACTATGAAGCAGGCCTTCAGTACAGCTGCAGCACTGCAGAGCTCTAAAACCCAGATCAAATTATGTGAGGCCTGTCCAATGCATGACCTGCACAAGCTTTGTGAGCGGATCGAAGGTGAAGCCGACACTGCCATCATTTGTGCGCATGCACACACACACACCATTTATTCACTGAAATAAAATGCTTGTTTATTTTGTAACCACAGGACTGTACCCTCCTAGAGCAAAGCTGGCCATTCAAAAATACCTCTCCCAGCTGAGTGATAATGAGCAGGCAGACATTTTTGAACGTGTACAGGTATTCACAAAAGGGGAAATTCTAGCATAAATAAAATAAATTGTTCATTCTAATCGTCTTTTACTGTTTTCTGTTTCCGTGGTGCAGAAGATGAAGCCAAGTTCTGATCAGGAAGAGAACGAGCTCGTTATTCTTCATCTCAGGCAGCTGTGTGAGACCAAGCAGAAGACACATGTCCATATTGGAGAAGGTCCTCAGGTACGACACAAAATGCATAGCACACATCATCATTCATTCTGAGGGACAAGCTGTGCGTCATGCCTCCAAGACGATAAGAGAGATTGTACATTTCTAATCTGTGTGGATTAGAATACAGCATCCTGTGCAGTTTTGATAAGATTTTTTTGATATGATCTGTCCTTAGGAAAAACAAACATGCTCCTCCTTATCACTATGCTTTAGAGCAAGAACACTCAGAGCTTGATGTCATGCTTCAATCCACCACCCGGAGACAAAGTGCATTTCAGAGTAACTCTAGCAGCCTCAGCAGTGGCTTCCACTCATAACACTTCACATTTTACCATTCTGTGTTCAAAAGCTCATTTGTATCCCTGGACTCTGGTCATCAGTGCAGTAATTATTAAAACTTCTTGTGGTTTGAATAATGTTTATTACATTTATTTGCAGACCCAGAGTGAACATAATTGTTTACATACATCAGTCACCCACAGGATTAAAACAACCTGTGTAGGTCCCCCTTGTGCAGGCTAAAACAGATCTGACACATCGAGGTGTATGCTCCAAAGGCTCTCTCAAGCTGTGCTGTGATATCTGGCACCAAGACATTAGAAGCAGATCCTTTATGTGGGCTGCAAGGTGGGGCCTCCATGGATCAGATATCCAGTCCGACACATCCCACAGATGTTCTATTGGATTGAGATGTGAGAAATGTTGAGGCCAAGTCAACATCTTGAACTCTTCAGGTGTCTTTACATTTCTGGTATTTGGAAAATGCCCTGATCCAGAGCGAATTACATTTATCTCATTATACATCCTACGGTTTGAGAGCTCAGATCCCTAATTTTGCATAATTTTATTTTGTCTCACACAGAACCTTAAGAGTTTATTGTTTACTTGGTGTCTAATATGTTCCATCCCTTGACGGGTGCCATTGTAATAGCGATGGGAAGTTTGAATAATTTTAGTGACTCGGTTCTTTGAATCGTGGTCATCAAAATGAACGAATCTTTTTTTGAGTTATTTACTTCATTTTGTTTTGAAATTTTGATCAGGAATAAAATTAAATGTTCCATTTTCAATAAACAGACCCCCAAAATGTAGACATGATGGCTATAGTTCCAGTAATGAAAATATTACAATACAGCTAAGGACATTTTATGATAAACCTCTTGTATCTTCTTGTCAGAATCGTTTGTTCTTTTGTCATGTGACTTGAATGTGAGTCACATTAAATCACTACATTGTAACAAGATAATTTATGCTGTGGGCTAATTAGTGTATGCATGGCGTCTGTTTAGTCCCTAAACGTCCTTCTCTTTGTGTTGCAGAGTGCCATAAGTTCAGATAGTGGAGCTGGACGCAACAAGCTGGACTTGCTGAAAAATAAGGCCCGCAGCTCCCTCACCAGCTCCCTGGAGAACATCTTTTCACGGGTGTGTGTGTGTGTTGATGTTTTTCAGTGTGGGTCATTTTAGCCAAAAAAACTTTCTAAGCTTTATTTCTCTCCCATATGTGTGAGTTTGTGTGTGACGTGCTTCGGTACATTTGCTTATTTTCCAATTATACCCTTGGGCAAAACTGTATACAAACTGAAGCTCAGTTTAGTCTTTCTTTCTCTCTCTTTGTCTTTTTCTCTCTCTCTCTCTCTCTCCTCCAGGGTGCAAACCGGATGCGCATGCGTCTAGGAAGCATGGGCAGCTTTGACCGAGTGAGTATCCTCTCTGAACTCTACTCCCCCTCACATAGTCTTTGTAAATTCCAGGAGCTCCATTTGAAGGAAATATGAGTACACCCACTCCCACTGACAATATCATACCGTGTGTGGTTTATCCGTGGTATGAAGGCTGTTTGCTAGAATCCACATAAAAAGCTTACCTTAAAATTTTTGCATTCCCTTTGCAGAGGCACATGTTTCATAATGGCTCTGTTTCACTTGAATGTGGAATGTGAAGTGTGTGCGAGTATGATGATGATCCCTGGTTGTGCGTCCTTCTTTCTGTACTTGCTGGCCTGCAAAGTTTTTGTAGAGAACACTAACACATTTTAACCAGTGCTATAGCTGTGAGGCCACTGCGTCATCTTTGCTATCCCATCTCACAGACATCAGGCCTGCTGCTTAACTGTCCTGCCACAAGGTATATCCTGCTCACCACACCTAAAAAGGGAGGGAGTGAGGGGGTGAATGTTTGATATGCGTGCCTGGCTCAGGTCATGTGCTTTATTCGAAAAATGTTAGTTACTAACCCTAACCCGAGAGCAAATTTCATGAGCGAGCTTAATGAAATTATTATCCAGTTGCCAGTGTCCAGTTCTAATTTATTGATTAGAAGAATATTTTAAAACGTTTAATGGAAATTAAATATTTAAAGCACCATAAAGCCTTTTTGTCTGTTATTTCTGTTGCTGACTAAGTCAACTACACCAAGCACTTTTCTGTGGTATCTCTGCTTAAAGATATTGCTAAGAAAGCTTCAACTATAGTCGGTGTGTTTTTCTTCGTCTTGTAGATAATCAGTGTTTTTCCCAAATTTAGCCTTGGCAGTGGCAGGCTGGCTGGCGAATTATGGGAGGGGGAAGGGGTGACAGAAATAGACTGGTGTAGTGCGTTGTGCAGCCGTTGCTGGTTTCCTGGCTCAGCTGAAAACTGTGTTAAGGGAGAGCACCAGGTTAGGCCCCAGAGCATAAGGACAGGAAACAGAGCAAGGAAGTGAGCCAGAATGAGCCTTTCCTATAACCGGGGTAGTAAACATGGCCAGATCATGCATGGGTGATGTTTTTTAGTCACACGACAAGGGTTATTAGCATACAATAGATCTAAGAGCATGTGTCCAGTCTCCAGTTCTGCCACTTCAGAGAGTGATAAAGCTCTGGGATACACACTGAGAGCACTGAGAGACGTCTCTGGGTAAGTGGGTGCTGTTCACAGGGGCACACCTGGTATTTGGCTTCTGTATGTGTGTGGGCTGGCTGTGACGGTGGCTTTACTGTATAGGATTCAATAGAGTGTGTATGCTTGTTTCTTGTGTTGGAATTTTGTTATGTGATGTGGCATTTGTTGAAGGAATCTGTGTTTTAAGTGTAGTTATTTTAGATTTTCTGTGTAGATAGTAAAATCTTTCAAAAAATGCAGTACAGTGTACGTAGTAAAGCTTCAGTTATTTGTAAGTTTCAGGACCATGGTTCTTTTATCTGCCTGCCCTTAAGCACATGTCCATTTTTATATATTGGTCACTAAGCCGTCTGTTTAATCTCTGGCCATGCAGCCAGACGAGTCCCCTGGTGAGTCCCCTCCAGGGACTCCCCCTGCGACCTTGGACGAGGACCCTGACGCTCCTCTGTTCCGCCGAAGAGCACACACCTTCAGCCACCCTCCAATCAAGAAGAGGATCTCTTTCACAGAGTTACCGACACAGCCTAAGGTTCCTTTGCACAGACAACAATCTGTTGCTCCAGAGCTGCTGCAGAGCAGGTAACACATCACTTCCTGTTTCACATGATTAGCTCGTGGCTGTGTTTATCTTTAGCCTAGTCAGCACTTGTGGTCTCAATAAAACAGATTAACAAGTCCTCTATGGCACGAGGGTTTGTGGTGTACTTTTGACACTTTTCTCAGTGGGTTCTTTTTTCACATAAAAAAGTACTACAACATCAGGGTAAACTGTCAGGGTAAACTGTCATTTAAACTGTCAGGGTAAACTGTCATTTAAACTGTCAGGGTAAACTGTCATTTAAACTGTTATTTAAAGATTTTCATTTGTGAGTCAGAGCAATGGTGAAAACAAGAGTGTTGCAGATAGATGCAGATATCATTTGGTAATACAAATGCTGAGGCTTTAAATATATTTCCTTGTGATGAACATGTTTATAAAGATAAAAAGATCACGATAATAAGTGAACTATTACTGCAAAAGTAGTATGCATGCTAACACTTAGTAAATATATGAGGCATGTTGCTGTGTATTGCTAAATTAAACACTAATTCAGATAATTGATCAAATCACTGGCATAGATTATTTTGTCTATAACACTTTGAATGCCCAGTTGATTTTAACTAAATCCATCGACCTATGATAACATCACTACTCAAAAAAAAAAAAAGATTCTTGAAATGATTGAGAAGCTATTCTCAATATAAGGTATTCTTTTACAAATTCTGCCTTTAAAGCTTTTTTTTTTTTCTTTTAAAGAAAGCACCTTTAATCGCTCATTTGAGGAATTTGAGCATTCAGTGCTTATTCCAAAGAGCCATCTTTTATCCCTAACTGTTCTGCCACAGCAGTGTACTTGTCTGCCTGTAATCTCTCTTCAGTCTGGTACGTGTGCCCAGAAAACGCAGTGTCTCTGAGGGAGAGTCTTCCTTCAACCTTCCCTCCTCCTTCTCCACTTCCACTTTCCTGAAAAGTTTTTACCTGGGCTCCTTCGGCTCACTGGCCTCCCTGCCGGACAGCCCCAAGAGGTGAGCGGGGGCGCTGGCTGAAAACAAACCACTACCCCTTGAACAGGAGAAGGGTAGTGATGCCATGCAGTAACACTGGGCGGGCAGCTATGTCTGTCCGACTTTTAACCCCTTATTAATCTTTTGCCGTTTTCTCTGAGAGAATTTGCTATTCTCTCATCGTCTTTTTCTTGCTCCTCACTGCTGGACTACTTGCCCGCATCTACAGGAACCAGGAAACCTCCCTCTGTTAAACCGCATGACGCTTCAGTCTGCTGTATAGTGCTCTAAACATGAACTACAACTATAGCACTAACACCTGAATCCATCCTCATATTACTAGCATAATTACAAAAGCTACAGCTTTCTACTAATCTAGGCTTCACTGTTTTTTCCTCATATATTACTGACTAAAATATTGAGAATGGAGAATTTTTTGATAATCTGGTTAGTTAGTTAAACAATCTGTCTAAATGTGTAACAATATAATATTCAATACATTATAATATATTATAGTATAGTATAGTGCATATTATATTATAACTCAGACAGTTGAGGATCTTGGGGCTTAAACCACCACCCCGATCAGCTATTGTCAGTGCCAGGTCGCCATTGTTGAGATTTTGGGCAAGACCCTCAACCCTTCGTCCCATGCAACCCAGTCACTACAATGCTGGTCCTAAGCCAGTCAGGTATAAAATGAGAGGGTTGCAAAAGGAAAGGCAATTGTAAGAACCTGTTTTAAATAACAATGTTTTTTTTTAATTTTTTTTTTTACTTTAAATATATTATTGAACAGTGAAGTGTGGGTTATCAAACCCTGTTTTGGAACAGCCTCCCAGTTGTAATTTTTTTTTTTTTATACAAAAATACGGGGGTGCATGGCCGGTGGGTGGTGTTTTTTTGCACAGGTAGTCACATTGGATTATCAGCTTTCATGTCATGCTGTGGGCATTTCACAGGCGTGCCTTGTGAAACTAACAGTAGGAGGCATCATTATTAACTTTTACATCCTACTGTGATTTTGTCACAGGTATTCTTCACTGAATGTAACAGTAAGCAGCATCATCTGCAATAAAAATGGATATATCAGGCCAAGCTCAGAGCTACTGAAACCCTGGATTAGACTGGAGAGCACAGAGTGCCAGGGATATGACAGGGAGATGTAGGGGCTGCCGAAACATTGAAGCAGCGTTCAGAGCGGCAGCGAGTTTGACCGAACACTCAATTTACAGGTAATGGTAGCACATAGGCGTCAGGATCTGCACGCGGGTGGGTAAATCTCATGCATGCGGGCAGAGCCACAGGTAACCTCTAGTAAGTTGTAAGAGATCGATCAAAGGTTCTACTGATACAAAACAAAAAAAAAACTTAAAAAACATTTATGCAGCATTTAACAGTTTGTAATCAATTTTCAGATCTTTAAAACATTTAGCTTAGTGGTTAGCACTGTTGCCTTGCACCTCTAGGGTTCATGTTCGATTTGTCCCTCAGATCTGTGTGCATGGAGTTTGCATGTTCTTCCTGGGCTTGGTGGGTTTCCTCTGGTTTCCTCCCACAGTCCGAAGACATGCAGATTAGGCTAATTGGCTTTCCGAAATTGCCTATAGTGTGAATGAGCGTGTAAGTGTGTGTGTGTGTGTGTGTGTGTGTGTGTGTGTGTGTGTGTGTGTGTGTGTGTGTGTGCGCGCGCTCTTTTAAAGCAATGAATCATGATTTAAACAAAACATTAAATTTATATTAACAGGAAATTAACAAAAACTAATGTTGTGCTAAAGAAAATGTAAAAAGTATTTTAATTAGTGGAATAAATCCTACTTTGGATGTATTTGTCAACACTCGCACAATAAGTCACCAGCGTCAATTTCTGGAAGTCAACTGCTAGAATGTGAGAGACAGTTTGTTTTGCATAATTTGCTAAGTGCATATTTACTGTGCTTGAAATTCATTAATTAAAAAAGAAATATGTATATATTTTTTAGTTACCTCACATTTAATATCATTTAAGACTGATGGTGTTTACATGTTATGGTTGTGAACACAGCAGTAACAAAGTTGAATCTTTAAAAAATTATGAAACTCATAAGAACCTGAGCAATTATACATATAGAACAAACAGGGACCCATGAAGGGGTCCTTGGAGATTCCGTTGACCACAATATTGCTTGACTTTCTTTTTTTTTTTTAGAAATGTCTGATGGTGTTGACAAACATATTCAGCAAATAAAAAAATTAAATTAAAATTTTGTTTGTTTGTTTTTAACAGCCATTAATTAATTGTGAACTGTTGTTCTGGACAAGGACTTTTTCCAGGTCTAGAGGGAACAATCCAATGCACACACACGCAGATTTGGCAGACTGGTTTCCCCAAATTGTCTGTTGTTGTGCGTGCATGTCCTTGAACTATTGGAGGAAACTGTAGTAATGAGGAAACCTAACAAGCATGGGGAGAACATGAAAATTCCATGCACACAGTCTCAAATTGAACCCTCAACCATGGATTTGCAATGCCACAATATTTTGGTTTATTTGATCTTTCTATTAGTTTCACATTTCAGAGATCCAACCTGCTAACCCTTTCCTCCATCTTTCACATATTTCACGTGACGAGTAAGACGAAATAAGAAATAATAGACACTGTATGTTGTATAAAAGTATTGCACACTTAATCCTCCTGGGTTTCAAAAAAGAGCATAAAAAGCTTATTCATACTGTATGGGAATGCCTCTGGTGCTGGTCCATTTATTGATATTCGCAGACAGATGCTCCACTTTCTTGCTAGCCACCATAGCCCGAACACACAGTACATGTAGTCTTGTAGCTAACAATCCAGCATACTTGTTTTCTTTTATAGAATTAGAAGCTACAACCAAAGTAAGAGATCAATTAATAAGAAAATAAGTTACTGGATCTGACCTGTGTTGTAATATCCATCAAGCCATATCTGCAGAGAACGCTTCTCTAACTGTCTGTAGCCTCTTTCACTGTGTCGCTCAGCCCGTTCATCGCTCAGAGAAACCCTCTGTTTCTCCGGAGAGCATTTGCAGTCGTCAGTATGCAGTTGTTCTTCTTTTTATGGCAGTTGGCATCCATTAGGTTTACTGCCTCTTAGTACACCCCTCTCATGGTAGCAGAATAAACAAGTAGAAGTGGTAGCATGAGGGTCCACTACTATTAAATCGATTGCTGATGGCATCGTTCTCCAAGAAAAGCATCAGCACATATTAACAATAATATTTTTTACGCTAGAGAGCAATATTTACTATAACTTTATCAATTTATTATGTGGGGTAACTGCTTTTCAGGTCTGTATGAATGTACGGTTACTATGGGACAATACTGTACTAAAATGTGCACAGAATCTCACCTTTACATGTCAGACATAAAGGATGAGGTGATTAAACCCTCACTTGGGTTGATGGAAGCTCTGAAAATAGCTCTGATATCAGACCCCCTTTTTTTTCTTTTTTTTTTTACTCCTATTAAGATAATCAGACAGAAGAATTACAGCTTGTCATGTTACTGAGAAACCATAAAGTCTTCGTAAAGAAGTCTGTGACGTCCTCCAGAAATAATGAAGACATTCTCATTTCTAACATAAAGGAAAAGATTTACCTCTCACTATTAAACACTGACGCTGGAGAACCCGTCCAAAACTGCAGAATAAAACGTTTTATTTTTCTTTTCCCTGAACGCGTCATCATACTGTATCAACAATTACAATCATTACAAGCAAACGTTTTATATACGCCATTCATCTTACCAGTCCTTGTGTGTGTTGTCACTATAGATAAATTACTCTTCAAATTTCCATTTTTCTCCAAGATTGAATGCTTTAATATAAAACTTTGAATAACCTGTGACTTATGTCAAAATAAGATTATATATCGTTATGGAAAGAAAACTAACTGTGACCTTCTGCGTGATCAGAGAGGTCAGCGGTGCTGTGGCATGTACAAGAGTAATGAATTCATTATACAATGGAGAATAGTAGTAAGACATTATTAATAAGAAGCATCATGCAGAGAATGTATTTATGTAATGGCAAACACTTCCATGTTTAGTTATCTTGGACGCTTGCAGGCTTGAAGAAGTCTTTCCTCATATGCGAACAGAATTCAGACAAGCTCTCTAAAACAACAATTAGTTGCATTGAAGGCTAAGGATTCCTATTTTATAGAGCAAAATTACTTTTTTTTTTTTTGTTTTTTTGCTGCTTGTACTTTTCTGTTTGACAGTTTAAGTGGAACCCAGTGAGAGATAACCCGAAGAGCTGTTGAAACCTCCCTTAAAAAATATTAACACATATCTGATAACTGTTTGCTTTACTTAAATCGCTGTTTGCTTTATAAAGGTTGCCAGTAAAAAAATATTGTGAAATATATACAGTATGAGGGTGTTTTAGCAACATTTGGGTATTGTTTTTTTCTGATCTCATATTTCTAGCTCAAGTTAGTTTGGTCTTCGAGCCTCCATTTTCTTCAATACATTATTTTGTATTTGATCTATGGATATGCGTACAATCATGTACATCCATCAGCCACTTTAAAAGAAACATGTCTACCCGTGCAATTATCCAGTTAGCCAATGAAATTACAGTAGTGCACTGTGAACTTCTGCAGTTAATGTCAACATAATACATTAGAAGGAAGGAAAAATGTGATCGCAGAGAGTTGGTGCCAGCCAGAGGTTTTTCAGTATTTCAGAAACTTGTCTGACAGGAGTAAAACCCGATGTGATCACCTGCCTTAAGGTCTGGTGGCTTGGGCAATTTGTTAAAAAAGTTACTCCTATCTGCACAAACCAGTCAGGTTATTCTCTTCTGATCTCTTAACATTAAGGCATTATATTTCACAGAATCTTATTCCACTGCTCACTGAATGTTTTTGGATTTCTTGACATGATTGTTTATTCTGAAATACTCGGCCCAGCCAGGTAAAAGACCCAAGATCAAATTTTTGCTGTGAACTGAGGCTGTTACTGTAACCTGTGTGTGATTTTATGTTCCTGTCGTATTATTGGCTGGTTGGATGATTGCATGATCCTGCATGGGGTACAGGTGTTCCTATAAAGTGGCCAGTTAGTGCATCTTGCATATTTAAGGATGTTGGAGGATAGACGTGTTCTGTTTGTAAATCCTAATCTCGCATTAAAACATTGAGCTAACTACTACTTTGTATGTGCCTTAGTGCTTTAGTCAGTGTGTATCCTTACATATTAATTCACCATAAGCAACCTGTAGGCGTTTTCTTTTCAGTCACACACAAAGCTGTTTAATAAATTGTTACTCTTTTTTGCAGAACTAATATCTAATATTTTGTGACATTTTGTCTTTGTGAACTGCACGTTTTTATATTATGACATCATCCACTTTGTGTTAATACAAAATATTTAGCTAATACATTTTGGAGGGAGAATCTTTTTTCCTCGCCTTCATATAACACATGAGAACTGGGTTCATGTTCACTGTTAACATTACATTTTTCTACTACTATAAATCCAAAGTCTTATTCCTGTCTGCTGTACAAATGAAGAAAAAGCTATTTGTGTTTTAAAGAACATTCCAAAATTAAAGATTGGTTTCATACTTTGATCTAGATTGTTGAAAATGGATGATATTTGTGGATTTATTTCAAAATTTATATTTGGAAATTGTAACAAAATATAAAATGCTTTTTCTTCATTATTTTAGTCTCCAGAATTCTAAATAAGATTTTAATTGGATGAGTTTATGTGTACTCTCTAAATGTTTCTCTCTAACACTGTGTGTGTGTGTGTGTGTGTGTGTGTGTGTGTGTGTGTGTGTGTGTGTGTGTGTGTGTGTGAGACAGTAATGGAGAGGACAGAAATAGGAGGCTGTCCGGTTGCAGCAGTGACTCGGTGACAGCAGTGACTGCACGCAAAGTGTCTTGGCGTCAGAAGATTTTCCTGAGGGTGGCTTCACCCATGAACAAAGCCTCAGCCTCTATGCACAAGACTGGTTTGTAAACGTACACAAACAAATGTGTGTAGAGACAAACATTTCTGCCAAATATACGAGTATGAGCCAACATAACCAGCTAATTGTGGTTTGTAATATTAACCCTACTTGAATCTTTGGTTTTGTTTAACTGCTCAACGTAAGTGTGCCAACTTGACCACATTTTACTTCTCCCCAGGGGCAGGGAAATAGCAATACTAGGGTTTACTTTTTTATGTTTCTAATTTGTGTTGTCTGGATCTTTTTTTATTGACTTGAAAAAAAAAAAACAGAACAACAAAATAACGTCTTACTGAAAACATGAAATCTGGAAATAAACAATTAAAATCCACGGTAATGTAAATTCCAGGTTAGTTTGATTAGACAGACATAGAAGGATCATCATATAATCACCACTTTTTTTTTTCATTTTTAAATAGAAATTTCTATAAGGGGATATACACTGCACAGCCAAAAAAAAAAAAAATAAAAAAAAATAATTCACACTAATATTTTCTTGCACTGCCTTCTGCTTGCATTGACTGTGGCATTTTTTCACTAAGCTTATGCAATTTAGTAAGAATTATTTCCATCTAGAGTTGCATTAATTGATTCCAAGATCTTGTCTTGTTGATGGAAGTTTGTTGTTGGACCACTGTTCCAAATATTCTCAGTGAGGTTATGATCCGGACACTGTGGTGACTAATTTGTGTAAGAAAATGATGTCTTATGCGCCCTGATCCACTCTTTCATGAAATATGCCCATGCCATCAGGGAAGAAAAAAATCCATTAATGGGGAAAAACCTGGTCATTTAGTATATTCAGGTAGTCAGCTGACCTCATTCTTTGGGCATAAAACACTGCTGAACCTAGACCTGAGCAACAGAAGCAACCCCAGATCATAACAGGATATGCACTCAGGATATGTCTCTTCTTACCTTGATCCACCCATCACCCTGGAACGGTAAATCAGGACTCACCAGACCATGTGACCTAGTCAAGGCTCCACAGTCCATTCTTTATGCTTCCTAGCAAATTGAGACCTTTTTCTCTGATTAGCCTCACTGATAAGTGGTTTTCTTAGGGCTTCACAGTTTAGTCACAATCCCCTGAGTTCTCCTCGCATTGTCCATGTGAAAATGCTCTTAGTTTCACTAATAATCATAGCCGTGATTTCTACTTATTTATTTATTTATTTTTATGATTTGACGTCACCAAAAAGTGATTGAATTGGTTTTTTTCTTAAACCAATTTTATTTATATTTTTTTTAATTAATTTTTTTTTTCCTTAAACTAGATATTTTTGGGCCAGGCATTGTATGTTAAAAGTAATTTTGGGTAATTAGACTTTTTTGAAGGGGGGCAGGGGTGGAAGTGTTGGACAAGTGCTCGGTTGGACGTCGAGCTGGCAACCCAACTCTGTAGATAATTTCCACAGAAACAGCGGATGTATAAAGGGATATAAAGGTGTAGTTAGTGGTAAACACAGTTACATTTCAGATGCTCTAGTAAAGAAATTAAACACTGAGGTATCTCTCTTACTCAACTGTATAATATATTGCACACTGAATTTGTGTGATTTTTCAAATTTTTTAATTTTTATTTTTTATAGAAATGGATGGCAGTGAGCTGCTGCCGCTTTCTCCCCGTGCCTTACAACAGGAGCAGGATTCCCTATCCGGGTTGCTCTCCTCCACTCAAAGCCTGAGAGGAGAGACCGGACGCCGCACCGCTACTGATTATAGAGCACTGTGGAAGAAGGCCATTCATCAACAGATTCTTCTTATCCGCATGGAAAAGGAGAACCAGCGCCTGGAGGGTTAGTGTCACACATCCATATCTGCACATATTTCTTTCCCGACCTCCCCGAGGATCTGCTTTACCCTCACATATTTACACATCACTAAATGTTGTAGTCACAGGCATGTACACTGGAAACATTGTGCTTGTCGATTTGCCACTGATCTCCTCTCTCTCTCTCTCTCTCTCTCTCTCTCTCTCTCTCTCTCTCTCTCTCTCTCTTTTACACACATCAACACAGAAAAATGTCACTGTAGTGTTTTAAAAAAACAGTAGTGTTTTTACATAAAGTGGTTTCTCCTACTGGCATGAGTGCTGTTTTTCTGGTTTGAGATTCTGTCCCAAAAATGTATTTAATTATATAAGGTTTATATAAGGACCAGGAGTTTTCAAATGTCTAGTAAAGTATTTTCATTGATTTCGCACCTGCATCATACAGATTCTATAGCAAGTTCACAAAAAATCTGATGTAATATGCTACTTTTTTATGTGTATTGACAGTCATGGATTAGTTTTGCATGTTGAACCTTTATTTATGTCTAATTTGTTTGTAAAATATTGCCCTCTATTGGCTACAAAAGGTCAAAGTATTTTTCCTCAAGTGACCACGACACTGTCTTCCATTCCCCTCTTCTCTTTGCTTCACATCACGCATTTGTGTGTTTGAGACACCTGTGTTGAGGACGGCAGAAACTGAAAATACTTGTTTTGAGCAGAAGGTAAGACAAAGAGAAAAGGCTTGGCTATGTATGAACAGCCTGCAGTGCCTTTAACCAGTGGCATGCCAACGTATTCACTCACAAACAGAGGCAAGGAAGACTAGAATGCATTTTAAACAGATTAACTAACTGCAAGTTTGGAATATAAATTAACATCTTATTAAAACAGTGCATTATAGTCATCTGCTTGTCTCATCCCGAGTTGCTAGAGTGTCTTGTTGGACAGTTTGAGAAGCTTACTGCATTCTAATTGCATTGCATATCGTAGTTGTTGAAAGAGCTGCAGTAGCTGCTTAAGTGCCATTATCTCCTGCTAACGTTGGACTTAGAAATGCTTATGCCAGAGCAAGGCCCCAAGTGGATAATTCAGTGGCATATTTAACTCTTCTCTCCTTACAGGGACAGTAGACATCAGGCAACTGATGGCTGTGTACCTTTTTTTAAATATCTTTATAACTGATTGGATTTGAGTGGCTTTTCTATACAACTATAATCTTATTCAGCATTATGCAATTAATGTAAGAGATTTGCAGCTGAGAGTTGTGTGCCTGCTTGTGTATGCTTCATATTCAGCCAGCCGAGATGAGCTACACATCCGTAAGATGAAGCTGGACTACCAGGAGGTAGGTGAGTGTCCTACAGAGGTGCAGGCACTGTGGGAGAAAAAACTAAATGTGCCTTGCAGGACCAAAGTGCAGTGGGATAAAGATGAGATTCAAACTGCTCTCTGCCAGGGTAACTGCAACATTCCCTCTACTCATATTATCAGACAATATCTGTAATGTCGATAGATTCATTGCTGATACATATAACAGGAATTAATCTGTGCAATACTGTATGTGCACGCTTGTTTGTGTGAAGGTGTCCCAAAAAGTCGGAGAGGTGAGGTGTGGTTGCTTCTCTCGCAGCAGTATCGCCTACGCCACCGTCTACCTCAGCGGCAGCAGCCTCCCGATACATCCTACCAGGATCTGCTTAAGCAGCTCACCACACAGCAGCACGCCATCCTGGTGGACCTGGGTACTGTATATGCCTTATGAGCTCTGAGCACATGCTTTAAAACCTTTAAAGCCTTACTGAGCCCACTACTGCAATTCATCCAATATTTAAATATATGTAAATTTACTAGGGGTGTTCAAGTCAAACCGGGACTTGTATTAAGTGCTGAGTATTCGCAGTTGTCAAATTGCAGCTTTTTTATTAGGGTCTGCTTGAAAACTGATTAAATATTAACTATATATATATATATATGAAATATGTTAAAGTTAAACTATATACTTGAACTAATCACTAATCAAACCCTTTTTATGCATGGTAGTAATTAAGAAAATTATTTGTTAAAATACAAGGGGCGTTCAAGTCAAACCAGGACTTTTGTTTAAATTTCTCATTCAGAAAACAATTTACGTTAACAGAAGAGTTCAAATACAGTACAGTAAAACATTTGAAGGAGCAAACGTTTTAAAGGCGGCCATACTGTACATCCGTCAATGACCATTCTGGGTGAGGTGCCTTGCAGCCCACTCCCGTGAACATTCAGCAAGTGAATCGCCTGATCCTTGAAAATTGACGGATAACTTGTCACCAACTTACAGAAGAGACACATCTGTCTGTGGGAACGATCATTTACAAACACTACTTGCCCATTACTGTCATATCCTTCATATAGTCCTGAGCTTGTTCCAAGCCATTTCCACATGTTTATGTCATTAAACAAATTTCAAGTTCCATTTCATTCCAGTTAAGCATTTTGAAGCAGTCGGTTGAATGATGAGAGAACCTTTACCTTCATGGTAAACAATCACTAGTGAAACACTGGGATAAGTGCATTAGTGTAGCAGGGGATTATATAGACACATAAAGATTGTTACAATTGCTTCTGAGCCTGGGAAAATTAACAGATTTTGCGAAACATAACTGTAGGAACTAACTGTTCCTAAATTTCAATCACATCTTGATAGCTTCATTTCAAATTCAGTGTGGTAGGGAATGGAGTTAGACATAAATACTATGGACACTGCTATAGCTAAAAAAAAATAAATGCAGCTTGTATTTTTAATGCAGACTGCATTCCTAAATCATTGCATGTTTGTCTCAGCCCTGGTGGAGTTGTTTAGTATCTAGAACGAGCCTTGTTTATATGATTTCCCACACTACGTTACACCCTGTTGTCTAAAAAAAGACCATAATTCTTCTACTCAAACAACTGTGTGCATTGAAAAGTCACTTTCAGATCACTTTAAATAATGAACTGCTTTATGAAGCTGAATTTGTACAAACATGACTAGCCAAAATGTATTTTGAATAACATGAGATTAAGACATAACAGTTATACTGCAATACTTTTTGTTTAACTCACTTATTTCCCCTTTTCGCTTCAGTGGAAATCGGTACTGTTTTTCTAACATTTACATTTTAGGCATTTGGCCGGTGCGCTTATCCAGAGCGACTTGCATTTTTATCTCATCCTATATCTAAGCAGTTTGAACCTGGGACCTTCTGAACTACCCCTGACCCCACGGGGAATACAAATTGCAAGACTATAGTATACACATTCCCTAAAATGGATCATGGATTGAAATTTATTATTAAGTGCGGTTGATAAAGCTGATATAAATGTCTGGCTTGTCAGTTATTCTTTTCTCTGCAGTGACATGGTTATTCTTCATTGTGCTGCAGGTCGCACATTCCCGACACACCAGTACTTCAGTGCACAGCTAGGAGCAGGCCAGCTTTCCCTCTATAACCTGCTGAAGGCTTACTCTTTACTGGATACGGAGGTGGGCTACTGCCAGGGCATCAGCTTTGTAGCTGGGGTTCTGCTTCTGCACATGAGCGAGGAGCAAGCCTTCGACACACTGAAGTTTCTAATGTACGATCTGGGGCTGCGGCGCCAGTACCGGCCTGACATGATCTCCCTGCAGGTGAGAGCAGTGACCTTTCTTTTATTTTAAACGCCACACCTCTTGTACTTATTAAGGCCCTAGTGTGTTTGCTGTATGCATAAAGAATGCAACTGGACAGGTTTTTTTTTTCAAAGACTCAATTGAAACTGTAGTACAGCGGATAAGTTACTGATTTACCTCTGTTGTGCTGCAGACCTCTAAAATGCAGAAATTATAGGAGGACTGTGGTAAGTGCAAAATTAGGTGAACAGCCTGAAATACTCAATACGAAATCCCTTGCCAGCTGTGTCTTCTCAACTTTCAAATGGTTGTTCATTCAACCCACCTCCTACCTGCTTTCTGGTTATTCATCATCTGTTGTGCTAATGTTTAATCCTTTATACTAGAGAAAGATTCAGTGGCCACAACAAGCTATCAGGCTCTCTGTATCGGATCAGAGTTCACCCTCCTGACCCGCCCTCTCTTGTGTCTGTGTAGATTCAGATGTACCAGTTGTCTCGGCTGCTGCACGACTACCACCGTGGTCTGTATTCTCACCTGGAGGAGCATGAGATCAGCCCTAGCCTGTATGCAGCGCCTTGGTTTCTCACACTCTTCGCCTCCCAATTTCCCCTCGGCTTCGTCTCCCGCATCTTTGGTATGAGTCTGTTCTCAGCTGCTGTGTGTATTGTGTTTAATTCAGTGACCGTTCTTAGACCAGAGTTGTGGAGATCAGGGTGCTACTTCTGTTTACAGTCACTTACTTGTTTCTGTCTGCATATTTTATGAATATGAATGTATGTGCATTGTGTTTGGCAGACCTGCTGTTTGTCCAGGGTACAGATGTGATTTTTAAGGTGGCGCTGTGTTTGATGAGCAGCCATGAGGGAGAGATTCTGGAGTGTGACAGCTTTGAGAGCATTGTAGACTACCTGAAGTCTACCATACCCACCCTCTCACACAACCAGATGGAAGAAACAATCACCAAGGTATAAAGAGAAATTAAATTTCTGTGCATTTTCCACTGAGAGTAAGTCAGAAAACCACACCCTCCAAACAGGGGTTTAGTCACAGTGGCAGAACAATATCATGTGACTGTTTGCAGAACAAATAGAGAACTGCACAGAACATTTTACAGTTAATCTGTTGGGCATTTCCTATTTTTACTGACCATGTTATGTTAGTCACGCCTGAGCTGATAACAGGAACCAACCATAGTCCTTTGTCATGGTTTTAGCTTACACCTATAGTAGATCAGGATTAAACACCCTTGAATTTCAACATATTGTTTTTTGGTAGATTGTTGTGGTTATTGGATCACTCGTAGTAATGGCTGGAGTGCACTGTTGTTCTGCAGGCTTTAGAGATGGACATCTCCAAGCAACTGTACGCCTATGAGGTGGAGTACCACGTCCTACAGGACGAGATGGTGGACGCCGCTCCACTTTTGGAGGAATCGGACAGGCTGGACAAACTCGAGAAGACCAATGCCCAGCTCAAGAAGCAAAATATGGATCTTCTGGAGAAACTGCAGGTGTGGCCTTTTTAAAAAATGTTTCCCATGTTATTAAGTATGATTTGGCATATAACTTAAATTATATCATAAATTTAGGGACGTATAAAAATTGTTTTATTTAAACAACAGCGTTAAAAATGCCAATGGTTATGTTTGATAGATGCCAATAGGTGGCAGCATGGTACCATTTCTCTCTGAGTCCTGACACGACAAAGCAATACAACTCTTAACATCTGTGCTAAAGCATTTGCCAAATATACTCCTTTTTGAGAACCTTTGCAGATATACGTTCATTTGCTGAATTTGTTGTATTCTATTTTTGTTTCATGGATTTGGCCAAGCTTGGAGTTTTTATATTGCTTTGAATTTGTGCTATGAATTGTAAGGAGATTATTTTTAATAGAAATGGTCAAATTTGCAATAAATTGTAATAGTACTACCAGTGTCCATTAACAGAGTGGGGCTTGATTTATCTCCTAAAAAAGAAAAGCTGACAGACAATCTCAGTGCCGGTAATAATTCTTCAACCTGACATCATCTATCTTGATATTTTCTGTTCTCCTCCCTGTGGTAGTTAATGGCCATCAAAAAATTCTCTCACGTTGTCCTTTAAGTGTATACTGCATTAATACACATTGAGGCACATAGTAACTTGCATACAGTATATTCTGTGGTTCTATGATCTATACAAACCAATCAGCCATAAGATTAAAAGCCAAAACATTAAGGTCAATATTGTTCAGGCCCCCCTTTGTGCCACCAGGACAGCTCTGGCCTCTTGGGGCGTGACTCCTCAAGACCTTTAGGGATGTGCTGTTGTGTGTGGAGCCAGGCTGTTAGTGGTGGATCCAGAGGGTGAAACCTCTGTGGATTGGACTTATTTTTCCTGCGCATTCCATGGAGGCTTGATTGGATTGATTGATTGGAAGCCCCATAAGTGGTGCACCGAGTGTTCTGACACCTTTCTATTTTGGCCAGCATTACCTTTTTCCGCAATTTGCAATATTTTACCTTTTCTGTGGGATCAGACTGGACAGGCTCCACAAGCCTTGGGTGCCCATGATTTACTTGTATATAATTGATAATCTGTGCTTTTCAATTCACCAGTGGTGTTAATGTTGTGGCTGATTATTGTATTTCTGTGTGTGCGCGTGTGCGTGTGTGTGTGTGTGTGTGTGTGTGCAGGCAGCACGGGTGAAAATACAGACTCTCGAGAACAGCATAGAAAGCTTTCTGGCACGTGAGAGCCAGATGAAGCACATGATCCGCTCACTGGAGCAGGAGAAGGCCAACTACCAGAAGACCATTGAGCGCATGCGCTGCAGCCTCCCTGCAGACGCAGCTGACGTGGAAATGACCCAGCTGAAGATAAGCAACAACAGCAAAACCAAAGCAGCCACCAAATAATCATGATTTAGCAAGGGGGTACCTACTGAACATGTAGAACATGTAGATTCCATCCATGTATGGTGGAGTACAGAGGAGTCGTGGAATTCCCATGGTAGTCCCTAGCATAGCTTTTAGGGAGCTGTTGAGCTTTAGGCACATGTCAAACTGACCTTAACTAAGATCAGGGGTCATTACTGTGGAGGAAGTGTATCAAACATTTAGCTTTCTGTGTACTTCCATGGCTAAAAAAACCTGCCCCGAATGTCCTATAAGTCTTGCTTCACCCCATTTTACTAAAATTACTTTAGGTTTAAGGATCATGGCTGGTGTGTAGAACAGAAACTTTGCTTCAGTGTCAGCTGTGTTGAAAACACTTGAAAGCAAGATGAATGTATTATTTTTCTTTTTTTCCAAAGTGCAGTATGACTCATGGCTGTGCAAGGAGGCTCGCTGCCTTGATGTCGGCGTACGCTTTAAAAATGGCAGGCAGTGTGACTTTGAGCTTGCCGGAGAACTTTTCCTGAAGGAACACAACAAAAGCGGCAGTGACGCCATCGACCGCCAAAACCAAAATATTTAGCTTATCAGATCGACACTCTGCTCAAAGAGCTTAACCCAAAGTTCAAGCAGGAAATGAAACTCGTTCTGAATTTCCTCTGACTTTGCAGCACCATCCAAATTTAACTTACTCTCCAAACTCCTACACCTCTCTGGCAGTTCATCAGTTACTGAATGTGCTTCAAGGCAAATCAGGCTTGCTGAAGACAGGAAGCGCCTACCACGCTGTCTGCCATGATGCTGCAACGTATGCTCATGAGTTATGCAAGCTACACGGTTAAAAAAAAATAAAAAAAGATGGTTTGCACATTTTTGACATTTAATGTGTTAAAATATTCCATGCAGGTGTGCAAATTCTTCAGATTTCTAAGAATTCTGAAAAAGAAAAACAACCCCCTGGGAAAAAGAACCCCTGTAATCCACTGGTAACTTTTTTAAAAATAACAATCTGTGTTTTGTCATGTACTACAAACTCTATTTGTAAAAAGGTTTCTGAAATCTGCGCAAATATAAAGCATGTGCAGTATGCTTTGTTTTTTATTCAGATCCTTCCTCTTGATTAGTTCCATGAAACAGAGCATTAACGAAGCTTTATGAATGTTTTATAAATCGCACATTTCTAATGAACACTCAGTTACTGTTGTAGCTATGCAGAATATTGTTGCACATGGTTTGCAAAAAAAAAAAATATATATATATATATGTTGTGAACCATACTGTTGTGATTCAGTATGGAGTCTGTTACAGGAAAGGCTCCTCCACCAGTCAAGAGCTGCTATTTCACATAGTATGAATCAAACAAATGTGTCTAAAGTGTGTAAAGCAGCTCATTCCTGATACCTTAAAGGACGGGATAAGTAGCGTTCCATCACTAATATTTCATACCAATTTAAGATTCATGAAATACCTGTATGAAATATTGAGAGTGATGCATTGATTCTAATGCTGGAATTTGAGTGGCAAAAGCAGTGTGCAGGGATTTTAACTAATATTTTTACAATTATATATTACATACACCAATATATGATTCTACTTGCCATAGCTCTTATTATCTTAATCTGAACTCATTAATACAGACTTGCAGTCACTTATTCTCAATTAATAATTTGAATAATTTGAATTTGAATAATTGAATCAATAAGCAGAATCTGTCTAGATGGTATGCTAGATACTACGCTCTACTTTTTGAAGACCTTTTAGTTTTTTCCCATCTCTCAAAGGGTGACTTACCCCTACTTCCCCAGTTTCCAGAAAGCTGAATTTCTGCTTGGGGTTTTCTGATTATTGCTGTTCTCTTAGTGGTTCTGTTTTATTTGCTGTCCTGTCTTCATCAAGTCATTTATTAATGCACCACTCTCTTAGGCTCCACATATCCTGCAGTTTTTTTTTTCTTTCCTTTGTAGGATTTTCTTTGGTCTTAAAATGGTTCGCTATGCCAGCAGTGACATTTTGATAGTATTTCATATCTGCATCAAATACAGACAGACACTGAAGGTGTTAAGTGGGTTATATCAGGTCTGATAATTGTGTGGCTAAAGGGCAAAAAATCAGCTGTTTTATTGTTTGGAAGCTTGGAACATAATTTGCTTCTTATGCTGGTGTGAAATCAGCTCTACGTGTATATAAGCACTCAGGTCAGTTAAAAAAATGTTTTGTCATCAGTGTGGTGGTAAAAGATGAGAACATATGCAACAAGAAAGAGTTATATAACATCATTTGAGAAAATCAAGAAAAAAATCTGATACAAATTATTCCAACATCAAAGTGTTTTGTTGGATGTTTGTCGTGAAATCTTGATTTCCATTGCTGCTGTTTTTTAAAACTGGTAAAAATTCTTCCTCACTGCATTACTACCTGTTTTGCCAAATGAAGCAAATTTTCCAAAATATCAGTTGTCCATTTTTCCAAGATTTGACTGTCCTCATTGAACCGGCATTAAACACAGGTACTGCTTGTGTTAGACACATCAAGCCAACACTGTTATGGGTGGGGCACACAACTGCATTGTTGGTTTTTAGCCAGTTCACACATTTCTTCTTTTTAAGATGTGAAATATGCAAAAAATATTTGACACTTGAACTGTGTTTGCATGAATCTGATGTTAAGGGGAAAAAACTTACATTCATGAAGGTGCACATGACAAAACTTGTTCTTTTTTTTTTTTTTTCATTAAACTTGAAACCAGGTTACATTTGGCATATTGTCCATGCTTCAGGGGGGGTAGTGCTGTCTGCACTAAGTTTAATTATTCTTCCTCTGTAAATATCATTGAATAAGGGGGCGGTGAATTTGTGGACTCTGTCCACTTGTATGTTAATCAAGAGCCCATGCCTTATTAAAACATTCTTCACTGGCTTTTTATACGTTATGAGTTTTTGACATTTTTTATATTAAATTCGATTACACAATGTTGATTATTTGACAAAACATATATTTTCTAAAAAGTGCAAAATGGAAAATCACTTGCTCATGAGTGAAATAGTAGTGTATTGCTGTACACCTTTGTAAAGAGATGCCAAGGGTGATGAAAAGCTGTCCCAATATACTGGTACATCATTGCAGTACTGGTGCAAATATTAAATAAAGAGAATGAAAATCAGTTTAAGATGAAGCTGTGTTATTAACAATCAATATTTAGCCAAGGATGGATCTGTTCTTTTTCATTTTGTACTTTATTACTTGATTCTTCAGAAAAGAAAAAAGAACGAAGTCATTTTAAACTATACCTTTGGCTACTAGTACATGTCGAAAGTTATTAATGGTTTTCAAAGGTCTTTATTGTTACAGTATCATTATTATTATTATCTGGTTTTTGTTTTTGTTCTTTATTATTATGGTATAATAGCAACAATAATAATAATAATAATAATAATAATAATAATAATAATAATAATAATAATAATTGTTATTATCATCATTATTATTACTGAAAAAAACATGAGCCAGTCTTTTTTCCATTGAACATTCACTGAATTGAAATGTGCTGAATACAGTTTAAAATTAGGACAAACATGCTCGGGGTCATTTAAAAAAATTAGCTTTCAGCTACTTTTTTTTGTCTTATTAAAGCACATTTTTCCTGATAACCAAGGGCAGCACGGTAATATTAGTTTTATGTATTAGTATTAGTCTTAATGTCTCATTCACAACTCTATGCAATTAAAAATGCCTAATTGTTTAATGTTTATTGCTATTAAACGGATTTAAGCTAATGTTCCATAGATCTGATGCCCTGATACTGTGCAACATAAGGTTAACATGTTTAATGGCCCACCAGACTCTAGAGCCATGGAGAAGGTCATGTGGTCTGATGGGTGCATCAAGATGCAAGGAAAGTGCATGATGTTATGCATCCATCATGCATAGTGCCCACTGTACAAGCTTTTTCAGGCAGATGTTATGGTCAGCTCAGCAAGGTTCCATGTCACAAAAGTGGAGTCAGCTGATGACCAGGAAATGGGTTATTCCAACATTCAAATTGTGAAAGAGCATGAGGAATTATTTTCAAACGTGTATTGGCTCTCACAATGCAGTCAAAACTAAAGACAGTGAAATGAGAAAGGTGGACAGGCTTTGCACCAGGCTGTCTACTTGTTTCCCATACAAAGGCTATCAAAAAAGAAGAAAATATCTCTCTCTTCCAATAAACTACTTTTGCATCTAGTTTTGTGTGTTTTAAGGTTGTAGTAAGGATGAAACCTGTCAATCCTGGTTAATGATTAATTAATGATATTATGTTTTACGTTGTTGAGCATACAGTAGATACTATCTAACATTGCTTAAAACAAGCTGCTGTATCCTGGATAGTCAGGTGCATGAGTATAAAATTGAGGATTTGCCCTTTGTGATGTTGTAATGCCCATCTTCATAATCTACAGTCACAGGCTGCTGTTGGTTAGTTTTTACTGCAGGAAGTACAACAGTGTGACTCACTTGACCAGCCCTGAGATATCAAGATATTGTGCTGCTCAGGACTTTGTATAGTCTACTTTCCTACATTAGAACTATTTTTTATGGGAAGGAAGAACTTTTCAAAGCGGCACTCACAGGGCAGTATCCTAATGAATATCCTACTCCAAACATAAGGTCACATTCCATGCATACTCCTGAGCGACGACGCTCCCTGCGGAGGGGAAATGCCTGGACGGATGCTGCAAGGCAGCAAAGGATTCTCGTACACAGCACTTCCTCTACACGGCCTTATCACTACTGTTTATTTGGTACCATGTCTGCACTCCCTTCCATAAAGATATACAGCACGGGAGCTGATGTCAAAGGCCACTCGAGTACTTGGGAACACTGTGGATCATTCAGGCTTGTAAGAATTGAGATTTCTTTACAAGGACAAGGGAGGAAATAGCATTACCTCAAATTATACATGGCTGATTGCATAACAGCAGACACCTGTGCTTTTGATTTCTGTTTTCCCTGTTTATAAGGAACATTCAGAGTGACTCATGTTATTGTTCTCGATGATCTTGAATAGAATCACTTATAGTTACTTTCACATTACACACAGAAAAATGAACGAGGAGTATTCTCTGTGCTTTTGTGTACTGCTTCACCATTGTGATTCCTAATCCCAGGCTTTTTTTCTTGGACAAGGCTTCTCCCAGCAATAAGTCCATGTCTGTGGGCAGAGCCAGATCAAGGTCATGGTCATGAGAGTAGAGTTAGAAACTAGCAGCCTGTGTTGGGGAGGCTGTTTGGTGTCTAAGAAGGAGAGAGCGAAGTTTTCCTCCTGCCTTATAAGGTTATACATCCCGCAAGGCTTGTGGCAGAGTAGACTGGTATCTAATGCAGCATGCAAGAAAGGTGGAATAAAAGAAAAAGAGAGCATACAGATCTTATTCTAATATTCTAAACTAAATCTGCATCCTGAATACTACTTCTCTTAATTATGCCTTTTAAATGCAAGTGTAAAACTACACTTTTCTCAGTGCATCTTTAGATATACAGTATGTCTATACAGTATATGTGTCAAAATATAGCATCGAATGTCAGAAAGTGTTTTTAAATAAAATTCTGAGTTGACTTTATTATTATTATTATTATTATTATTTTTTTTTTTAAATTTCACTTTGAGTTAAGGTCTCTCAAGTCCACAATGCTGCACTCTTATAGTGGCACCATGGGAAATCATCTTTACATCAAGTGACTAACGCAGCCCCTCTTTAGTCTTTTGGTTTGTCAGGTACTCTCACCTCTTCATCTCTACACACTGTTTAAACACTAAGGGTTTAACTTCTACACTAATATCACCATGCTCGTACAGCACCAGCACCAAGCTTGTGATCTTTTAGAGTGTCAACTAGCCAGATCATAGAGCAGTGCAAATACATTATACGGCTGCTTTACATACTGGAACTTTTATCGTCACTATTTCTGCATTTTATTTTAATATAACATCATTTCCCACTGAAATGTGGCAAAGTGAGTAAGTGCACTACCATGATCGTCAATGATGTCCACAGCATGCACGGACACCACCTTCCCTATGCATTTAACAGATAGATCAATATTGATCTATTACTGTACTGTGTATGTGTTTCAGGGCAGAGCTTTCTTTTAATAGAAATCTCTCATACAGAAAAATGCTTTGTTATATTAATAGTCATTTCAGAGGGTTGGTAACCCTGTAAAAGAGTTCTAGAGTTCTTTTCTTTCCATTTATGAAATTGAATGATCTGTATATTTAACAGTTGCATTATAGTATAGGTGTCTAGGCCCCACATATAAAGGGCAGGTACTAGACTTGAGGGAACTGGCATTCATAAGACCCAGGTGTGCATCGTCCGCCAAGGACAAATAGTTAAGTCTGGCTACGTCCCAGAGGACCTTTCTGACCTCCATACCCCATCCTGGTTCCCCCAAATGCCTTCAGCACTCTCTCCATCAATAGTTCATGTTCCAAAATATGCTGGCAATGTGTATGAATTATGTATTGTAGGCTTCACCTGATTAAATTTAAGTGGTTTAATTTCAAGTGGTCAAACATGAAGCCAGTAATCAAGACAAGAACAAATAAAAAGACATGGGTATCAAACATCATAGGTGTCTAACATATTTAGCAATAACAGTCCAGTTCATTGTGTCACAGCTGACACTAGGGAAATTGGATGGATGCAGAAGACACACAAACAAGAGATCTTGTGATATGGTTTGCGGCCAGAGGCGGATTTTCAATGCAATCAGCGCTTGTGCTCGTGTACCTGTCAAGGCTCTTCTCCTGCCTGGAGGCCATTTGCAAGCTATAGTTCTTCTCACAACCCCCAACAGCCTGGCAAGCTCTGCACTATTCCCACAGGACCAGCTACGGCATAGCTGGAAAAATCACCGGCTTTACCTGATACAGCACCAAATTAACCTGCTTCCCTATTGGGGGCCAAGACAAAGCACATCTTGGTCTGGGGTTAGTGGGGCATCCACACAACTCCCCAGCTGGCCCATCATCACATTTTCAACAATCCAAGATCTCCAAAAATAGTACTTTGCAGCTGTCTGGATCATAGCCCATTGTTTAGTGTGATCTAGAATCTAGATGTCAAATGCTAAGAGTACACCAAAGGATAGACCACTTAAGGTGTACATGAGGTATTTTATATAAATGAGTATGTTGTTTTGAAACATATTTGGAATAATTGTTGGCAATTCTTTTTTCCCAAGAATAGATATTACACATAGGCGGCACAGTGGCTTAGTGGTTAGCTTTGGGACATGGACCTCCAGGCTATGGGTTCAGTTCCCACCTCAGGTTTGTTTAGTGGGTTTTCTCTAGGCAATCCAGTTTCCTCCAAAAGTCTAAAGACATGTAGGTTAGGCTAATTGGCGTTTCCAAATTTCCCATAGTGTGTGAATGAGCATGTAAGTGTAAGAGTGCGTATGTGTACCATGCCTCATGCCCTAAGTCTCCTGGGTTAGGCTGCAGGAGAAAGCCATATAGACGATCTACATGTTACTCACTAATAATAATAAAAAAATCTGAAAACTGTTGTTTTCATGATAAGAAAATAATAGAGGAAGTCCTTATAATAACAGCACAATTTAATTAAATGAAAAGTATACAATCAAAAAGACATAGTGTCATACAATGTATTCCTTACTTTAGCTTCCCAGCCATAATAGCACATCTACTGTACATTATGGCCAGCTAATCAAAACCTATTTGTCCAGCTGAGGTAAGATCTCTTAATATCAATATACACAATCTACAACAAGACTTTGTCTACTCTCATTATAATTAAACTCTTGACCAGAATGGATTATTAGAGCTGTTGCTTACAGAAAAGAAAAGTGGAACAGGCCTTTTTTAAAAAGACTTTCTTTCTGACCTCAATGATGCAAGGACCTCAGCTTTGGGGATTTAATTAGTTATCAGTGAGGGAAGTTTATGAATGTTAGTTCATCATAGCTGGAGGTGCTCCATGGCCACCGAGGTGAGGTGGGTGGAGAGAGCACAGGACGACTGTGGCGATCTGATGTGTGAGATGAATACAGTGCAATTTAATGAAAATGGTGTGATGGGAGTGAGTCTTCCACACAAGCAGTGCAAACACATGGCGAGGAAATGGGCTCTCCTGTGGGCCTTTGGGGGGGGGATGAGGGGTGGAGGCTGCTGGCAAATATTTGTTGTTCTGCCTCGTTTCTGGCAGTGGCGCCTGTGGCACCACCGATGGACTGTTGCTCATCTCCCATGCTACACGTCTTCGGTGAACTTTATTTTGGGAGGAGTGAGGCTGCTTCACAAACTCACTCTGACACTGTTCAGTCTCTACTGTGCTACTGGTAACAAGGGTGTGCTCACAAAAACATAGGCGCACACGCACAAACCCTGCTTTGGCTGTGGGCACGCCCTTAGTTTATTTCACAACCATCTTCCATCTTACACCACGGCCATCACACCCTGTTAACTAGAAACAAACAGCCTACGCCCTCACTCAACCAAAAACACACATCCCAGCCCCCAACATCACCACTATGCAGCCTGTTTTTTGCTCCTAAGCACAGAAAAGTAAGTGCCTTCTCTCTTTGCCGCAGTTGTTTGAGGTGACTAGATGCACTAGCAGAGACTGAAATGAATGAATGCCCTCTCTGGATAGAACAAATGGAGTTGCTAAAATGAGAGAGAGAGAGAGAGAGATGGCTGATTAGAAGAGGCAATGTGGAACAGTGCTTGAGCTCCCTCAGGTTTCAGGCATCTGGCTGGGGGCCCATTCTTTCATTCTCTCTCATCTCACTACGACTGATTCCTCTATCAGAAGAGAGGGCCAGTGCAATCCAGGGCTATTTATAAGTAGGACAAGGAAGGTGCTTACTGAAAGGTACTGCTCAGGTTTGAGACAAATGTAATTAATACTAGTAATAAAGATATAGTATATAGTTTACAGAACATGTGCATAATGTTTATAATGAATTTAAAAAATGCAATAATAAAACAAGTATCAAGAACTGTCTAAAAATATCTTATATGTGGAAAATCTTCAGTGGGTGGAACTCTTGCAACAATGGCACATTGATCTTATTCAGCATTCAACATCAGACTATGCATTATGTCCTGTGTACAGTAAGGCGAGCCACCCAGCCATGTAATCTCCTAACTATAGCCAACTCCTGCCCATCTCTAGCCTAATAATTCTCCCACTTCTGAAGCTTCACCAGGAGGTTTGGTCAAGCTTTAATGCTGCCTGTGTGGGCAGCAATGCCTCTACTCGCTGGAGAGAGAGCCAGGCTCTGTTGTCTCCCACTCCACCCACTCCTCCAGCATCTCTCTAGCACACGGGTGGAGGAGAACTGATTTTCCCATTGTGCTTCATTAACCTTTCCTGGCGCTCATCAGGCCAGATTCATCATGGTGGCGGCGAGGCGAGTGTTCAGACTGCGTCATTGCATGAGGGAGGAGATGGAGCCTCTTGATATCGCTGTGACTAATTGCAGACATGCAAATTGCCGATTGATAATGCGCCCTGCAATTATGCCATCTTGTGTACTTAAAGTAGACCGGTATGTCTCAGGTGTACTTCTTTCTGTCCTTTAGTTCGCCATCTCATCTTATCATTTTACTTCTGAAACAGACAGGAACAGGCATTCATTTTCACCAACAGAATCACAGTACAAATCATTTCTGAATGCGGTCCTGAGGAAAATATATAGTAGAGACGAGAAAAAATATTGATCCATCGCTTCTCTGTCACCACCAATCATGCAGCTATTTGTCTGCTCTCTGTTAGGAGAAAAAACACAAGCGTGGATCAGAAAATTTCAGTCGGAAAATTCGAGGTCAGACATCAAACAGAGCACTGTCAGGGTATCTAAGTGACCTGACGCAGTTCATGAATGCACGGAAAGCAGACACCAAAGTGCAACCTAATGTAATGATTACCTGATGTATGTGTGCACATGACTGTGTATCAGTGCATGTGTGCCTCCGCATGCAGGAAAGACGGAGAGTGTTTTGGCTTTTTAATGAGCACATATCCCTGTCCAGTGCAACAAGAGCAACTGTGAGCCTGTCAGCCCTAGTGGGCTGAGGATGTGGAAATTGAATGGAGCCTTTCAGTTATGCTGCTCGTCTCCCTGGGGGTGAGAGACTGGTTACCATGGTTATGTTGGATTCCTGCAGCTAATGGGTGGGAGTTGTGTAGCTCTGGCAACCTGGCTCAGTCTAAGGCCGAATATACACAGTGAGTGCTTGGGGGTGTGGTGGCAGGCACTCTAGGATATGGGAGGTCACACATGCGTGCACACACAGAGACACACAAAGAAATATATATTAAGCTACAAGTACTGAATGTGCTCACAATCTTCAACCTTCATGTGTCTCAAGGAATGCAGGAATTTCATTAACCCTCATTTTATGTATGTTAATCATTTGATTGAAAACACATCCTATATGTAAGCATGACAAATGCTGGAGAAAAAAAAATACCTTATTGCAGCTATTTCGTATTACTTATTCCTTTCTGGTAAATTATGCAGCAATTACGAATGATAAAAACTGAATGAATCTAATTTCAGAAACTGATCACCAAAACACAAATATACCATAATATTCAACAGTAATGAATAGAAAAGGCATTAGTAAGGCAGGACTAATATTCAGACCTGGTTTCTTTTTTTTCTTTCAAGCATTGGTACTGTATGTGTTTTATGGGCGACACGATGGCTTAGTGGTTAGCGCTATCACCCAGCACCTCCAGGATCCGGGATCAATTCCCACCTCGGGTCTGTGTTCATGGAGTTTGCATGATCTCCCCATGTTTGGTGGGGGTACTCCAGTTTCCTCCCATAGTCCAAAGACATGCAATTTAGTCTAATTGTTGTTCCCAAATTGCCTAAAGTGTGTGTGTGTGTGTATATGTCTGGGTGCCCTGCGATGGATTGGCACCCCATCCAGGGTGTACCCCGCCTCGTGCCCTAATTCTCCTGGGATAGGCTCCAGGCCCCCCACGACCCTCTATTCAGGATAAAGCGGTTCAGACGATGAGTGAGTAAGTGAGAGTATCCTGTGTTTTTGCCACTTGGAAAAAGAAACTTTTAATATTATATTTTTATGGCCAGATGCACCTAGAAAGCCAAAAGAAATCCTCTCCAACCTGCCCCAAAAACCAAACCAAAAATAAAATGGTACAAATGTGATGTATGATGTGTTGTTTTGCAGCAAAATTGCTTAGATGTTGTCTGATATGAAAAATGTCAACACAGTCACCTGGCTGTGTGTGAACTTCATCACATGCATTTGACGAATTTGAGGAAATCCAATGTCTCCTTACTTTTTAAAGGATAAAATGTATTATTTATCTGTCATCTTGTTGTTTTATTTGCCTGGATTCTCTATACGGTGTGTACCAAAACTCCTTCTCGCTAGCTATGCAGATGTCTTGGCTCACATTACATTTGGAAGACTGAGTCATGGATGATGCCCCCCACCCAACATCCGCCAGCAAACTACCAGGAACTCCAGAGCTGTACAAAACCCATTTCAGACTCTGCATGAAGCCACTGTAGCTCAGAAACTGACATTTGTCTATGCTCATGATTTACCTTCACTACTTATAATAATGTGCCGTAAAACACAAGGTGGATTTCGGTTACCACCTCTAGGTTTTTCAGATTAATATAAAGTGAAGGAATTGAAAGAGGGGGGGAAAAAAACACGAAAGAAACAGGTATGTGCAGTTGGAGCAGTGATGTTTTTTATTAGTGTAGAGAGTATGATAATGATGATCCTGGGCTTACCTCTAAGTCTGGCCAGGAAAAACTTGGTAACTTGGTCTTGTCATTGTGGATTCTGGGAAAGTATCCACAGGCCAACCCAAATGTTAGGTGTATGACAGCACCCAATCACTTTTGCTCCCTAATCCCGTTATGTAATTCAGTAAACACCTCAGACCTGGACCTCAGCACTCGCATCAAACAGACATCCCTGTCTTTCTTCTCCACATTTAGTCAAATGATCTTAAAACTGCCTGATTAAAACATATCTCACTCATTGTTGCATCATGCATGTGCTTTCTATTTTTGTGCGACAGCTTAGCACTTCTATAATTCCTGGCTTTAAATAATTAATCAAGCAA
The DNA here is from genome assembly GCA_011419295.1 of Clarias macrocephalus. Taxonomy (NCBI): domain Eukaryota; kingdom Metazoa; phylum Chordata; class Actinopteri; order Siluriformes; family Clariidae; genus Clarias; species Clarias macrocephalus. The sequence continues at coordinate 125,825 of JAAGKR010000177.1, read as the reverse complement.
CAAAAACTAGACAGGGTTATGTATATAGGCACTGACTAATAAACTAACTTTACATTTAAATCTGTGATCCTTTTTTTCTCTTTCAAATTTTAGCTGTTGAACCAACCTTGACTGGCAAATATGAGCAGACACTGTTGGTAATGATGTTATGCAACATGAGCAAACATCTCAAGAAGGTTGCCCAAATACTCAGACGTAGTGGCTACATACTTCTACCCTGCAGCGAGCCAAACGAAACATTATTATTACAGTCCTGTTTTACTTTTTCCATAAGCTTCATAAAAATCCATGGTGATTAAAACCAGGTCAGTGTGTGTGTGTGTGTCTGTGTGTTCTTGCTGATTTGCCACTGTTAGCTCGTTTGTACTTGAGCTCTGCTCTATCCCTGGCAGTCCAGACTGCCTTGAGCGCAGGCCACCCTATGTTCTCATTGTCCAAGTATTTAACTAACCACCGTGTTTTAGTGGTTGCCTCATTGAAGGCTCTGAGGGACAACCAGGCCTTCCTGCACCCACAAAGTATTCATTTAAACTACAGAACTTCATTCAAATTGACAGTCCCCAGGGGACCACTGTCACAGTACATCCTTAGTTAGACCATATTAATACGTCCAAAGAGTTGTGAGTGTTTAATAACATCATGAACATCTGGCTTGACCAGAGGTCTCCGATTCGGTGAATGTCTCTCACAGGAGCAGCAATTTACCAAACAAATGATTATAACTGACACATGGATGAACAAAGCTCATTTTGCTGAGTCAGTACACAATAACATTCCTATGTTCATTAAAGGGAAAAGCAAAAACAATCTTCAGTTTCCAGACATGCAAGATCATGCTGGGTTCGACTATTTCCACAGATAAACTGTTTCCAGCTCAGTGTGCCTTGTTTTGTTATGATTCATTGCACTCCCGCAGAAAAAGAGGCCATTGAGTTTGGTCAGCATGCCACCAACGCATATTAAAATGTTTAGTGATTGGTTGAACAGGTCATTTGGATATTGCAGACGTCTGGGATGACACTAGGCTGCAAATCCGCAAACAGTATTATCTGTAGTGTAACCATTGACAAATATTTTTGTGCAATGCATTTAATTGTACAATAATCTGGGGACTCTTTACTCAATTAAAGGGTCTCACTATGGTCCCCATCTGACTCGGTCATTCTCGGTGCTCCATCCCCAACCACCTCTTTTCCAGTTTAAATGAATAATGTTTTAAGGGGTCACTGAAACTCTTCATGACTGACAAATTCCAATGTTGATCCGTTGCCATGTTGAGTTCTGCTGGGCTCAAACTTAGTAGCAGAGTCAGCTTGCCAATTTTAGAGTACAGTGCATAAATTATTATTTTAAAAAAACAAACCCTAAAACCAAAACTGACTTTCTTACTGACTTTAATGTTAACTCAAGCCCTGGCCAGATAGTGCATGATTCATCAGTGCTAATCATTTCAAAGGCAAAATCATTTTTTATCTATAACCTTATACTATACTATATTATCTATATACTCCATTCCACCTCTAAATGGGCCCTGACTTTTCATTACATCATTGTAACAGTCGCAAGCAGGATTCTAAAAACCCCAGCAGAAAGATACTCGTGGTGTTGAGCACAGCACTTGTCCTGTATTTGTCTTGTTTCCTTTGCTCCTATCTATATGTACAGACTCAAATTACTCCTAGGACTCAATATGCATCTGCTTGTAGTATTAAGATTTTGGCTGCCCCCCCCCCCCCACCCTCCTTTAATGAGTAAATCATCCTCAAACAACTAACTACAGGCTAAGATCTCTGTGACAAGTCCTGTCTGGCCAAATATGCATTTTCTTTCGGAAATATAGTATGTCATGCTGCAACAGAACACTATAGTTTGTTTTTACTGTATATGTAATAGTTGTACACTAAGTAATTAAAATGAGTTTGATAATGACATGCCTTGTTGTGAGCGGCATTGTTTTGACAAAGCTTGTGCAATGTTACAACTTTTATTTCCACCAAGAGTTGCATTATTTTTTGGCTGACGATGTATTTGTATTGACGATGGGAGAGTCTAAACACTCCATAAAGTCTCTTCAGCACATCCTAAAGATTTTTAATGGAGTAAAGGTGAGGATTCTATGGTGGCCAATTCATGTATGATGATGATGATGAATCCTCATGCTTCCAGAAATCATTCTTTCACAGTTTGAGTGCTTGGAATATGCTGTGCCATCATCCCGTGCCTAGCAAACTGAAGCTTTAGTCTGACTAACTGTACTAACAAGTGGTTTTCTTGTGGTCACATGCAGTAGCTGTCTATTCGCAATCCAGTGAATTTCTTGTTGCATTATGCATGTTGAGCTTTTTAAAAAAATTTTTTTTTTTACTGTCAATAGTAGATTTTTTTTTACTGTCGATATTCACACAAGGTTGTTGTACAGCTGCACATTATGTAACTGAAAATACCACTGAGTTACTATGTAGTCAAAATTCCTATGTCTAGCTACATGTGGTCTTAGTACAAGCACTTAGATAGAATTCAATAGAGGGAAGTTAATAAGCATCTTGTGTCTAATATCCTTTACACATTCCTCAAATTTAATAAAATAGAACCTTGTTGAACACCAAACATGTATGCGCAGAAAAATATTACCCTTAATTTCATGCTACACTAAGGTCGAGCAACACGAGTAAGTATACACAACATAGTGGTGGTGGTGGTGGTGTGTGTGTGTGTGTGTGGGGGGGGGGGGGGGGGTTGATTTTGGCCTATATAGTTGAAAGCTGTCAAGGGTCAAGGTTAGATTTTTTTTTAAATAAGGGGTTTGATAACTGCTAGTTTGAAAGATTTAGGTAAATAGCCTGTGCTAAGGGAATAGTTTATTTTAAGCAGAGGCTCTAGTATTGCTTCTAGTATTGACTGTTTGAAGAAACCTCTAGGTACGTGGTCTAGTACATAAGTAGAGGAGCACAACATTCCTTGTTGTGCTCTTCCTAATCTCCATCTAATCTTTAGATTTATAGTCAGAATTTTTGTGCAATCTTTTCAATTTTGCTACTGTAAAAATAACAAAGTCTTTGCTACTACAAATAAATGATGTATATGTTTCTGTATTTGTTTTATTCCTAGTTAATTTTGCTACAGTATTAAATATAAATCTATAATTATTTTATCTTCTGTAAAGGTGGGGAAATACATTGATATGGCAGCACTATGAGCTTTTCTATAGCTCAAAACACTCTCCTTCCATGTTGTTTGAAATGCTACCAGTTATGGGTGATGCCATAGAGATTATTATACATCAGGGTGCAGCTGAAAGTTTACTATAGCCATTCAATCGCCTGAATTATTATTATTATTATTTTTAACCCAATGCTAGTATCAGATCAAAAATATGACCACCATTTTGAGTGGGTCCTACTACCCACTGGTAAAACCCTACTCAATCTAGAATGGACATGCTGGAAATGCTGTTTTTAGATGGTATTTAAAATAATTCAAATGAATATTAACTCCAGCAATTAATATTTTGTTTAAAGGTCATGTGGTCTGATGAGTCCAGATGGACCCTATTCCAGAATGATGGGTGCATGATGGGGAAGAAGTGAAACACATGAAGTGATGCACCCATCATGCATATTTTCCCCACTCGTGCATAGTGCATAGCCTCTGGAGGCAGTGTTATGATCTGGGGTTGGTCAGGTCACACGCACATTCACACACAAGGAGCAATTTGGGAATGCCAATTAGCCTAATCTGAATGTCTTTTGACTGTGCAAGGAAGGAAACCCACCAAGCATGGGAAGGACATGCAAACTCCATGCACACAGACCCTGACGCAGGAATCGAACCTGGACCTTGGAGGTGCAAGGCGACAGTGCTAATGCCACCGTGACGCCTACTGAGTATTCAGTATAATCAAAATTTATTTTGGTTAGGTTTCTAAAACAAACTTTCTAAATATTTCCAAATTTTGTTTAGCCTGGGAAATCTCAATACAGTGCAATATGAGTGACAAGTGCGGCCAGCAGATCAGTGTAGCCTGTTTTTCTGCTTCCTGGTCTTGGCCCTAGATTGTCACTGTTTAAGTAGGCCTGGTTTAAGACTGTGGGCCTTCCTGAGTCGGATAGGTCTGCTTGTATTTCAGTAGTTTGACATATGGCGTAAGTGCATTTTAAAACTCGCATTGAAACACTGGGTTGAAACATAAAATTTAAATGGACACCAAAACAATGTGGACAGTATTCACACTCCTTCCCCTAAAGCTTTCTCACACTGCACTGCTTACAAACGTTTGCTTATAGCCTTACAGGTACACAGCTGAAGCTGTTAGTATTACTCATTTCCAGAAGGAAATGCGATTTCCAGTGAGTCCATATATTCTTTACAGCATTATAATCAATATTCAGCCCAGCTGGGCTAGACACAAATAAACTATTTTGTATGCGGCTGAACACATAATTTAAACCATAAGTCCTTGAAGATTCAAATTGGCACATATTCAGCTAGGAAGATCTTTCCAGGCACTTTACCAAACTATCTCTTACAGCCTGGAGAATTCCATGAAGCTAGCAGGGCTTTTCAGAAGCATATTCCTCTTCCATTAGTGTCCACTGATCCTGCAGGCCAGGGGCAGTAGGCCTTCGTCGAAAAATAGCACACACTCCATACTGTGTTTGGTGTTAAACCTTACTGCAGCAGGAAGTGTTCTGGACAAACCTGCATGGAAATATAACATGACGTACTTTTTAAAGAAAGATAAAGGAAAAGTTAAAGGAGAAATATAAGTGCACAGAGGGAAAAGTACACAATTTTTGTACTGCCATGGTAAGCTGAAAAAAAAACTTATGGGAAAAATTGTTTGTAGTGAACCTTGTAGTGGGCAAGTGTTATTGTGTCATAAAACATGATAGCCAATCATATCCTAGTATGCAAATGAAGTCCAGTAAGGGTGTTGGCTACGTAATCTACGAACTTAAAATAAGCCTATAAAATGACTGTATCGTACAGCCCATAGGCAGAGATGTGAGTAAAATGTAAAAAAAAAAAAAAAGTCAGAGAAAAACATCTGTCTACTTTTGGATATGTGATTCAGAAAGAAAGGGTGTTTATGCATTTATATTGGCATATAAAAGATCAGTGCTAAAGCAAACATAAGAGAAAAACAACAGTGTATATTGGAATGGAGAATGTCCATTTTTTAAAAAGCTGCCTTATGTAAAGACAACAATAACCGGCCAACAAAACTGATTCGATGGCATTTTATAAATGATGAAGCAAAAAATCTCAAGGTGTAGAGATACTAATTACAAAATATCACTAATTGATATAGCAGTAAGAAAGTATTTTTTTTTCATACAGTAGCAATAATTAATTGCATGCATACATAAAGTTTTTACTTTTAGCTTGATAGCTGCCAAGAAGCCTTTATGATGCATTTTCCACCTCGTTTTATCCATTCTGAATGTATTCAAGGCAGAGGGAGCTGTGAGGATAAAACTCTTTGCCAAAATATGATTCATTGAAACCTAGCCTACATGGCATTGAGCTGCTATCTCTGCTGCTTAACAGTGCAGAGCCTGCCATGGAAGAGAGACTGAATGTGATGTGTTGCTGTTTCTCCTCAGGCTGTGAACTGTGGCAGATGCCGTGCACCTTCGCCCACTCCCCTCCCACGCTGGAGCAGCAGTACACTCAGGGCAGATTCCATGCGCAAGCTGCACACTGACAGATAAAGAAAATCACACTGACACACAGAGGGAGAGGAAAGACTGGCTTCTCCTAGCAACTTATCAGTGAACATTTGCACAAACACCTAGTCTGTTGGGCAGGCATGCCAACTAGTCAGTATTTTATATATATGACTACATGATTATATTAATGACATGCTTTTGTTTGTGTGTGCATGGAGGGATATGGACAAACTTTTGTAAGTATTCTAGATATTGCCGAAGATGTTAGGGTGAGAGCCTTATATAGAATGATGTCATGCAGGGTTATGCAAACATGACTTAAATACAGTACCAAGCCTTATGTGGACTCCGGCATACATTGCATGACTGTAAATCTGCACCTCGCTGCTGGAGAGCGTACCACTGTTCCACATAGTTCCGCTTGAACTGTTTATTCCAGTGTTGGAAAAGAGACTTATTAACTTACACAGTATGGGCAAAGGGGTGTGTGCTTGCTTTGCTTCACCAATGCCAAGGGTAAAACAAATTGTATTAAAATTCCACAATAATCTCTCTGACGCTCTTTCTACCTCAAGACAATCCAGGAGTTTTGTCTTCTTTAAATGGCCAAGTATTATAGCACACTGTTGTATTATCTAGATTAGCAACCTTGTACTGAACATGGGTGTGCCTCAACACTCCAACCCTAATGTTCTCTCTTTCTCTCTCTCTCTCTCTCTCTCTGTCTGTCTTTCTTCCTCTCTGTGTGTTAAATGAGCTTGAGTGGTTGCATGGGGCTCAGTGTAGGCTAGCAGCCAGAGCAACCTGAGTCTCTGAACCTCACAGGCGGACAGCTAAGCTCTTCTCCATGGGTGTATCCAACACTCGAATGCTGCAGAACATTAGACTGAGAGACACTCTGCATTATTAACCAGAGAGATGGGGATAGAGAGAGAAAGAGATAAAGTGAACAGGCCAGCTTCGCTTCTGGCTGAAATGTGACACTGCACCCAGCAGACATGCATAACGGAGCCAAACACACCCGCAGACTTTTCCTTCTCCTTTGTTTTCTAATCCAGTCCGTGACAAAAAAACTGAGAGGGCAACAATCATGGCCATTCCATCCTGCCAAAACCACAGGGGGATCAATGCGAAACATCTGGGCCTTGGAGTGGACAGGGCAGCTTTTGTTTGCTCAGAGTGAAGTTAGTGTAATGTAGCTCCGGCAGGGTTCCCAGCTACGGTGTGGGTTACCAAGGACTGAAGGGAAAGGTGTTTGCTTTGCTCTGGGGCAAAGGCTGGCCTGGAGCTGCTGGAGTAGAGGATGGCCTTGGTAATGAGTTACAGGGCAAAACATCTCTGAAGCTGGTTCATTGCCTTCATAGAGTCTGTCATTCTGGTTTTCAGGTTTATGAATAATCAGAGTAGGAACAGGTATGTAAATATAATGAGGGATCATGGATCATTCAAATTCCACCACACCGCCTTAGGATATTACGATATCACAATATCAGGCTCAGCTGCCCTGAATGTTTGTTCAAAGTGCCTACATCTCTGCTAATAATATAAGAAAAATCCACATATTTTAAAATGATTTTAGATGTTTCACATGACTACACTACAGTTACACTAAAATTGCTCTTTAAGAAGTCATGCTATAAAAGGATAATATTGTACTAGGATGCTTTTAGTTCCATGCAACTCCACCTGCTGGCCTGGCTGTTACTCCATAATGCTCTACTATTGACTCCCGGTTCACTCTGGTCCCGAGAGGTATCAGTGGCACTCAGTTAGTGGTACTCTGTGTGGGTGCAGCTGAGAATATTAACTGCAGAGATCATTAAGAGCTCTATGTAAAGGACTGTGAGGAGTGTCGAGGGTCTTTTAGCTTACATTAAGCATAACCGTGATGCATAGACCAGTACCATACCAGCAATAGCTGCATTAGCATGTAAATGGATATGCTAAGCTGCTAAAATGCTTTACTGAGCAACATTATCACTGAAGAGAACTTTAATTGGAAAGTTTGGATTTGTCTACAACTTTCTGTATAGATATTAACTTTGTAGCGAGTAACAGCTCCCATTTCATAAACCAGGTGTTCCTGGTTATTATGTTTTAAGAGTTATTTTTAATAGGGGTGAGCCACCACAACAGAATGAGTATAGACATTTACCATGTCTGAAAGAAATGTATAATACATCCTCTTAATTAATGGAGCAAACCATAGAAACACTTCCAACTTTGGCTTATTTGTTATGTTCGTCTACAGCTATACATTTGCAGTGAACTGCGGAGTACATTAGGCTCTGGGAGTAGGCTGCATATGGAGGACTGATGCACCAGGGTAATGAGCCCTTTGACTGGCTGTGCACCACCGTTGTGAGGAGACTAATTGGGAAAGACTTGCTAATTCAAGCACTCTGCTGGATAAATGTAGTGCAACCAACTATGAAGGGTAAATCAATGTGTTATGTCCAGGGTTGAAAGTAGTTTTAAATTCTTGCTGGTACTACTACAAAAACCTATATTTCAATATTTTTAATACCTGTATGGAGTATAAAGAAAATTAGATATTAAACACACTTGACATTGTGTAAGCAAAATATTTGATTTAATGGTTAAGATGCAACTTTTAAGAGACTTAAGTGAAAATTGGCAGAATCAAATGCACCTTTCATATGCACTATGTTTAGAGCATGCAGATGCAGTCGTGCATAGTGTACAGACACACAACACCGTATACAAAGCTTGTCTGAGTTACTGTCTGTGTTGCTGGAATAAAACAGAATACCATGAACCAGCACAGCTTATTCTTATGTTACTCATTTCATTTACTCAGTCAGCTGCAGCGTGTTGGCGGAGACGCGCTCTCAGTAATGAAGGATCAACACAGACAGATCAGAGGAATTTCTGAATGGCTTAGAAGAAATTAATAAGGGGACAAAATGTTGTTTATGATGACAACATTAGTAGATATGTTATCTTACTGAAAGTGCTAATGTGACTGGTTTCAAATGTGGGTTTTGGCAGGCACCCGCTCTTCCTCTTTCCAGTCTGGTGTACCGCCACTGACTCGTTAGTAAAGTTTTACTTTCACCCATGGTTACATCACTGAAATTCTTCAGTTGACTGCAAGAGTTCTACACTACAAGTCGAAAGTTTGAATACCTTCTAATTCCATGGTCTGTCCTGATTTTTATTTCTTTCTACCTTCACGCCTCTAATCTGAGGTGCTGTTAATTGGTGATTTATGAGGCTGGTGACTCTAAGTGACCTTCGAACTTTTGATTTTGCAACCAAGACCTTCTTCATGAGGGCCAGTTTCTTCATGGTGCTTGATGGGTTTTGTAAATGCACTTGAAAACACTGTTCTTGCAAGAACTATTCTAGAACAGCTGACTTTTGTTGTTACTATCTATCTATCTATCTATCTATCTATCTATCTATCTATCTATCTATCTATCTATCTATCTATCTATAAAAGTTCTACTTAATTTTTCATAAGATGAATTACCCTCGAGAAGCCAGCTGAAGAACCCACATTCCCTTCTTTTTTCCCATTGGAAATATAACATAATATTATTGAAGGGATCTGTTTTTAAACAAAAACTATCTAAGATCAGAGGATTGAAGTTAAACGTTGAAATCATAGCTGTGTGTCTTGAGTGCAATTCTCTATCAGACATTAAAGTCTATTACTGGGTGGTTTTCCTGCCCCACTGGGAAAAGAGTGTGTTTTTTGGGGGGGACAGCTGGATGGCACTGCAGAGAGAGGAAATGGAACTCATCCTGCCCCTGCTGTGAACTGATGGGTGGCAGAGCACAGAAGCACAGAACCAAAGGAGGGGTCTTAATAAGACTTATCCCTCCCTAGAGAATAGTTTCTCACTCTCTCACTCTCTCTCCCTCACTATTTCTCTCTTTCTCTCCATCTCTGCTTTCTATGAACAACCTCTGCGGAGGAAAAATGCTTCCAAACAATCAATTTCAAATATCCATGTTATAGAAATTGAAATTAGAGAAATCAAAAGCTGTTAAATATTAAAGGACGAAGAAGCAGCAGCAGCTTGTGACCAAGGATCCTGGTGACAGCCTCAGACAAAATATAGCCATTCAAAGCACACAGCCTAGAATGTTGTACTGAACAGTTTTAGATGTACCCTTGTGCAAAATTATCAACCTAACTACCTAACTCAAAAATTTACAAAAGATCTGAAATTAGCTTAAAAAAAAAAAGACCCTTTTTGTCTTTGTCGTAGCCTTTGTATGGGAAACAATGTTGGCTTGGTGCACACAAATTTTCAATGTACATACATAATCCATTTCATTATCTCCCTTTCCCTCTCCAGAGCTTTGCAATATATTTTACAATAGAGTTTTGTCTGTGCATGAGCACATTACAGTTTTTGCAAACATTTATTAGATTTAATTACAAAACTTTACTTTAAAACAAGATCTCGGCAGCCAACTATTTAAAAAAAATGTTTATAGACTGACCATGGGGCAGTGTGATTCATGCTCTAATGGACCTCTTTTAATGATTATTGCACTCCCCTCTATACAATAATATATATCTATGGAGCTAAATAGGGCAGCGAGCATGCTCCCTTGCTTCCATGTATCTAGAAAAATGAACAAATAGATGGACATTTTACATGGAATTGTGAATGAGAATTTGCAAAGAAGAGTCACATTCATTGAACAGCTGATGTACATGGTAGACCTCTGCTCCAGCTGCACTTCCTGCCACTGGCAAGAAGTAACCTGGATAAAAAAGTTGTGGAAAGGAGATCTGTGCCATCTGTCTCTCAGGCCATGCTGTGCCTGGAGTAGCCTCCTGGGAGAAGTGCTGTGGATATGTTATTCAATTAGAGGTGCATTATTGGACCAACTGCCTCTACGTGGTGAGCTGATGATGTTGATTGCCCAGCTCTGCATTCCTCCATGTCCCCCAAACAGCACTGTCGCTTCTGTCAAATTAAGCGTGTGTGTGTGTGTGTGTGTGTGTGTGTGTGTGTGTGTGTGTGTGTGTGTGTCTGTGTGTGTGTGTGTGTGTGTGTGTGTGTGTGTGTAAGTGTATGTGTAACTGTGCTTGTACAAAGAAATAAAAATGAAAGACAGAAGGAGGAAGAGTAGTCATGAGCAAGAGTATAAGTTAAAGTAAAGGGGGAGGGGGCGGGTTAAAAACGTGGTGTCTATTAAATAAATAAATAAATAAAATTCAAATAAGCACTTTGGTCTTGTTCACATTACCCACCATTTGATATCGCTGGAGGCAACAGCAGCAACCTGTCACCCCTTTGTCAGTACAAAATCTTCACCCTTACTGGAATTCCTTCTTTAATATAGGCTTACCCTATCAAGAAATAGGTTTTAGAATGACATAGTAGCTTTCAGTTGCATTTCTAAGGGATGCAGCTTATCATAGCATCATTAGCTTATCAAGCCTTCAATTGTTTTAGAGGCATTACATAATTTAGAGAATCACATAATTCTTTCAAGTATTTAACTAAATGCATCCATTGGCATATAAATGTCCATTAGCATATTGGCCTGTTGCTTCCTAACAGCTTCAGGTCTTGGTTTGATCATGATTTTTTATTTTAATTACTGAAGATCCAGATTTTATGTGCATTTTTTTCCATGTTGTTTTCCCCTAGTTTTTTGGCTTACATTCACCGGTTTTTACATGCCGGTTTTTCTTCATTACATCGCCCATAATGAACAACTGTGCCAAAGGCTTATGCACATGGAAGTAGATACTGAAGAGCAAGGACGTCTTGAAAAAACTATAAAGGTCAGTAAACAGTGATTAACGAAACAAAGTCAGTATTTGGTGTGACAATATTTTGAGAACCCTTTAGTCTCAGGTATAATTTCTGTGGTTTTAGAAGGAAATTATTTATTAACTTGTACAGAGCATCCTGCAGAACCACCCACAGTTATTCTGAGGACTTTGACTTTTGCACCTGCTTCTTTTTAGAATGCAAAATCTAACGCATTTTCCAAAATGTGGTCCCTTAGATAATGTGCAGCTTTCTTTTCTGCCATACAAATATTTTTCTTTAACATTTAATTTTGTGGAGGAATGGTGGTAAATTCAGAAATGTATATTCAGAAATGTTTTAGAACTAACTCATTCATGAATTCATAAAACAAACAAACAAACAAACAAACAAACAAAAACAAAAAACAAAAATGTGTACTAAAAACACAGGATGTCTGATCCTGATTGCATAGTACTGGGTGTGTGCATGGTGCCTTGCGTTGGGCTGATGCTCCATCCAGGTTGTATTCCCAACTAACTCCTAGTGTTCCAGGGATAGGCTTCTGATCCATCATGACACTACCAGGATAAAGTTAATGAAGATGAATGAATGGCCTCTTGGGGAAGTAAAATGGGTATGTCAATGCTAGATATACTGGGGCTCCCCACTCCCTTTCCATCCCAATCTATTCTTTAAGAAAGATTTTCTGGGTGTACAGAAACAAGTCCCCTTCTAACAGCACCCTAATTCCCATATGTACTGAATAGATGTTCGTGTGAAAATGTGAACATTGGGGTATGTGTCACCTTGAAGCATTTTTCTTTATAGAGTTTATCTATTTTTTTGGCAATTGCAAGGGTGTACTTACGGTCTGCAAGCGTGACTGGCCCTGTGTGTTGTTGGGTGTTATAGCCATTTATGATACAGAAAACTGTAAACTGATGTTCCTCTCACCTCAGATGGCTAACAGGAACACTGTGTGTGTATGTGTGTGTGTGTGTGTGTGTAGTTGCTGAAGACTGCTTTCTCTTCTTGCCAGGCAAGCCTGGCTATGACACCCGTAGCCGTCCCCCAGATGCCCAGAGTGAAGAGGGCTGGGTGTATCATCTGCTGTGGAGAGAATACAAATAGGTCAGTGTTGCAAAAAAAAAAAAAAAAAAAAAACAGGGGGTGGCCCTGGTCAGAAAGCCCTGCCAGATAAATTCCTCCATCAGACATGATGGTGAGGGCCATCTGCTGCAAATGTGGGGGAAGTCAGGGACAAGGCATGGCTGTGACTCCCAGAAGCCCATCACACACAGACAGTGATTCACCTGCAAATGCCACTGCTCCCAGTTTGCACGTCACTCAAACTCACAAAGGTTCTCTGCATTTATTGTTTGCTTTGTGTGTACATACAAATCCATTTACTTGTCTTATGCATTTGTTTGTTTTGTTTGTGAACATGTCAACTTCACCTGTAACAATTTTCTTTCATAAATCTCTCATAATCACTCTTATAATAGCTACAATACATCTTGATAGAATCTAGTTCTATACACTTAAATCTAAATCCAATAACAACATGACTATAGCATTAAGCAGAAGACGAAGCCTTGCTTGCTCATTTCTAAAGCCTTTACTGGACAGATGTTTGGGTCTAATACTGTTCAATATGTAAATTTAATTGAAATACTGTTGAGTAACGTACACATAAATAGTACTATATTAAAGCAATACGCTATAGAGATTGTATGCTAAGGATGTTACTATGCATAGGAGTGTTAACATCATCATATTACCTTAGGAGGAAATCCAGCTATCACTGTCGAATCAGGTGTTTTGTCAGTAAGTCTGGACAAGGACTGATTACATGCTCACTGAAAGAGGCCATATGGTTGGTAGAAACAATACAAGCTGATTTGCTCATTTATTCATTGCCATCAACGTTAAAACTTTTTATTAAGGCTCTTTAAGCTTTAAAGCTTTTGAAGATCAGAATCAATGACTTTCTTTTCCAATCTTATGACTATACAGTAAGTCCCCATCATACGAATGAGTTCTGTTCTGAGAGCTCGTTCGTAAATTAATTTTGTTCGTAAATCCAACAAACTTTGTCTGGGTACTAGGATACGAACTCAATTGGCTATAGACAGTATAAAACTAAATGAATGCATGTTAGTTTCTTCAAAAGTAGGGAACATAATGTACTAAAATGCAAGAAGCTTGTTTAGTTAAAATAATCAAAAGTTTGTTTACACAGACTACCAGTGTAAATGTTTCGCATGTTGTTTACCAGTTATATACATAACTACAGTCCATCTTTTATCAATTTATTACTTAAATGAACCAGGAAAGCAAAGAGCATGACTATGATGAAAGCTACAGTACAGTATACGGTGCATTTTAGACAATATCTAAAGTACGCACAAGTGCTCAGATCTTGCGATAAAAAAACACAATCAGTGTACATTATAGTTGAAATGAAAGAACAGATCAAACTCTTCTTAGAGGAGTGGGATCAGATTATAAGTTATTTTAGTCTGCAGTAACTCTTCGTTTAGATTCCTGCTGTTTGTCATTATACTTGCTGCTGCATTTTCAGTCTAATCAGTGGGATTTAACAATGTGCAATTATTATGGCACTGCTAGGAAGAGAAGGAGACAATGAAAGACTTGTACTACCCTCACATAAAATTGTTTCGCGTAGCTAATTATTTAAATAGAGCACATGTGGTGATAACCTTAGCCCTTTTGAGGTGTTCTCTACCTGTATGTCACAATTGCTGATGTTATACCATCATATTATTCATATTAAATGCCATGTCAGAACAGCTCATTATAAATAAATGATTCTTTTTTGGGGAAAACAGGTTTACTTGCACACTATATGATGCCATATTACAATTTCTTTTGTGCAGCAAGGTTGTAGCCATGTTGGCTCTAATAACACATGAGCACATGCATGGCCTGACAAAAAAAAAAAGAAAAGAAAAAGTCATACACTCTAAGATTTCATTCCTCCGGCCATTAGCTTTGATTATGGCGCCCAATGCGGTGGCCAGCTCATGTGTGAAAATGATTTCTCATACTCCCAGAACCACTCTTTCACAACATAAGTCCTGAAATATTGCTTTGCCATCAGGGAAGGGGAAAAAAAATCAATTGATGTTATAACCTGGTCATTCAGTACATTCAGGTAGTCAGCTGACTTCATTTTAATGGATTGTACAGGCACTATGACGCGTGCATCACTTCATGCATTTCTCTTCTTGGCCTGATGCAAGGAAAATCACAATGCCACAGTTTATAGCACTGGTATAAATGAAGACAATCATCCTGTATATTGATATTATGCCATTTTTAATTTACAGAGAATGTTTGAGTGTAGATTTAGGATGATTGAGTGATTTCCTAATAAAAAAAAAACATAAAATAAATAAATAATAATAAAATTTAGATTTATGTCAGAATACTGATATCTTGCTGTTTTTATATTGGAAAGATATGACTACACATTGCAGGCTAAAATAGGTAGACTTTTTATTTAGTTGGTAAAATGTTGGAATGATTAATAATTACAATTGCTTTAATTAAAAGACTATTTGCAGTAAAACATATATCTGTTAGGCTTTTTGACAAGAGAAACTCTGAATTCACTATGTGGTGTAAAGTGATAGATAATCAGACTATATTGAGGTTTGCTAAATATAGGAACAGTGCCTGTCATAAAACCCCATCAGTGTAGAATTAGAATAAAATGCATCCTGTCTTGATGCTTTAATCACTCAACCACAGAACATAAAATATTTCCTTGAAATTTCATACTGTATGTCTTTAAGCCTCCAGGTTGTATTTTTTCAGCTGGCCTATCTGATAGAAATGTTGTTTTTATTAGAGCTGCTTTGGATGTCTTACAGTGATCTTCTGGAGATTTTGTCTTGGCCAAACGCACTTCACTTTTTTTCAAAGAATGAACTCATTAGTAGCCGAAAATAGGTTTATGCAGCTTGTCTTAAAACATATATATTTTTTAAGCATTTCAGGTCCACTTTTGGACTTCTTCATTGTAGATGAAGAAAAACTGTTTAAACTAAACATAAAATTAGACATTGTTTAGCTCTGGTGTAATGTAAACTAGAGCATTCCGGGGTTTTAGGAGACCAGAAGCATGTATGTGTTACCTCAGCCTGGGATAAAGACACATAAGGATGATGGAATTATAGGAAATAGATGTTGCTTTCTATTTTTTTTTACCCGGCGTATGGAATACTTGATGCTGCCAGTTATGTAAATGTGGGAGAAGTGGATTACAGTTTTTGGCACATCCTGTATGTATTATACCAGAAATCCCAAAACTGTTGATGGAAATCAGAACGTGGGCGGTTTCCGATGTCTAATATTGCTTTGAATATTCAACAGCTCGTATCCAATACATTGAAATAATCATGCAATACATTTAGCAAACGACACTCGTGTGCAGGCTTAAGAGTCCAGGTTTTTTAATTGATGTAACTCTCAGGCAACATTTATTGATGAAATTCACTGGCAATATTTATTGCTGAAGGTCCCTCAGTATTAATGACTACCTTTCTGTCTTGTTGATGAAAATGAGCGGTAATCATTCCACCACAGTTCATTATTGGCTTGGGCTTTTTTCTCACAATGAATTCAAAAGGTAAATGAATGGCTTTCATTTTCTCCTTCCCTCATGTAGGCAGAAAATAATAAACAGTTTCCGAGCTGTCTTGGCTTAATACGGTCATCTCTAATTTTTGTATCTCGCCATAGCTTTGCAACACATCCGTCTCCATGATCATTTCAACTGGTGCCAGCAAATGACTGTGACCTCTTTAATTTTGCCTGTGATGAGGGCCCCTTCAATTCTCCACAGTCCCTTTTAGAGCGCAGGAAAAAAAAAAAAAAGTAGCGAGTGAAAGCAATGCTGTTGCCATGGCTACCTTCTGGCAGCCTCCTCGGTGTACCAAAAGCCCCCACAATGAAGAGCACTGGCTGTTCCCAACCTCCAGCCTGCACAGGAGGGGTGGAGCTGCTCACAAACAACAAGAGGTCTCTCCTCAACCAAACCAAGGCTGAGGGCTGGAGAAAGAGCAGAAAAAGTGCACTGCAAAACATAATGCTACCTGGTGCACAGGCTACATCCTAGAAGCTGACAGTTTGCAAGTTTGTTAGGTGTGCAGGTGAATAAGCAGGTAGATGCAAATAATTTGCCATGAGATGCGTGTTATACAGGGAGACATTGAATGCACTATACCTCTTCTACCTGCAGTAAGAACTGAGCATGTTCAAAGACTGGAAACCAGAATACATGTTATTGGAATGATGTGTGAAAAAAAAAAAACTTACAAAGGAGCGAATTGATGAAGTTTTGTGTGAAATGTGGAACAATTCAACAACAAAAGCTTCCAGGACTGCTCGCGGCAAACATGCACATTCATTCCTATTCCACTTATTCGAGCTATGGCAAATTTTTAATATGCAACTGACAATCAGTAAATGACGTTGCTTTATTCACAGTGACCCTGTTGCTATCAGATGACTCATGCATTCGAGGTGGGTTAAATGTCAGCACCAAAGGGAAGGTGATCCAGGTAATGCATCTGCACCTAGAGCACGTAATACCAGGAGACCAGCTTGCAAACATATCGCTCCCCTTGTTACTTTCACAACCGTTCTTTTACAAAGTGGAGGACACATTGTGTAACAGTCACACTGCATGCTGTCTGTTAATCCAAACCTTTTAAAATTCCATTATGCCTGTAAATCATCAAGTACATTAGAAGAGCACTTGAGAATGAAATGCATGGGTGTGTGAATTTTTGGAGTGGAGATCCAAATGCGTTTGTGTGCGCGCAGATTCCACAGCCTCCTGTTTCTCCACTTTTTCCTTTCCATCTGTATTTTAAGCATGATTTGTGCAGGGTTCTCCATGTGTGTGTGTGTGTGTGTGTGTGTGTGTGTGTGTGTGTGTGTGTGTGTGTGTGTGTGTGTGTGTGTGTGTGTCCACTTATGTGTTTGTGTGTTCAGTTCTCCACAGTGTGTGTTTGAGCCCTGCAGCTGCAGATGCAGTCGCTATTGGACGCAGTCTTGGTGGTGGTGGTGGTGGTGGTGGTGGTGGAGTCGAGGCGGCCGACCCCGTTTCTGCCTCTGCCTCTGCCTGCGGTATTTTACTGACCTTGGCCCCAGCATAGGGAAGCACTGCCTGCAGCTCTAACAGGCAGATCCCTCCCTGTGTGGCAGGTGGATACACACACATACAAGCACACATACATATACTGACTCCAGGAGAGCTTTGCCTCCCCCCCAAGCAAACACATTGTCATGTGTCTCTAGACTCGCCTCATTGATGAACAGTGGAATAATGGATTCATTGGCAGGAAAAGAGCAGCTGATTCAGTGTGGCTTCAGAACGCATAGTATTTTGTGTTATGTTGAAAAGAGTCCGTGTTGAAATACATGAACACTGCACTTAGGCTTTTTGTCATAGTCAACATTCAAATTGCTTAGGGATGTTGAGTCACATATTGATGGTTGTATTAAGACCATGAACATTTTTGTCTTTTGAGTGCACTTTCTTTCCTCTCTCTCCATGCTATTATTTTTCTACATTTGTCCACTTCTATTTTACATCCATTTCTGTGAGAGTAAAATGTAATACTGCACGCCATTTAAAAAACAGGTCGTCTTATAACCTTATAGATAACCTTATAAGTATCTTACTCCTTACTCCTTGTCCATACAACATGATACCATTTGCATATGTTCTTAAACATAAATGAAAATAGCCTGTAGCCTAAATATTATTTGCTGCACGGGATTCTTTACAATGGGGTTTACCTCCCAAATAACTGTGTCTTGATAGCTTTCTCATATACAGTATATCTCTAAATCTTTGATTTATTTGATTTTTTATTTTATATGGCTCCTTTCAAGGCCATATTAGAGCTTATTTCTATATTCACAGCTCATAATTCTTCTGACTTGCTCTTGAGAAACTATCCTTTCAAAATGAAAGGTGAGACCTTTTATAAATGACAATAGGGGTAATTTTAGAGTGATCCATTTTCCAGTTGAAACTGCTGAGAAAATATCCATAATGCAGTGATGTCAAATCCTGAACAATTTGAGCACAAGAGTGCAGGAAGGCAAGGAAAGTGACGCAGCAGGAGAGACACCATTATTGCCATTATTACTCTACTGTACTGCTTGTGATTTCTTTATTGACTCGAGGTTTTGTTGTCTCTTGTCTTGTAACCGTACATATGATAAGCCTTTCTCTTCATCTTTCAACTAATATTTTTGTATAGGACTGCTGTCAGAAGCAAACCCTTATGAAATAAAGCATATTACACTGTAGGACATGCTGTTATATGGAAAGAAAAATGATGGGGTGGTGCATTCCCACTGTTGTACTGTAATAGCAAATCTTGTAGTGTTTTATTCCTCTTATCATACTTTTATTTGTTTGCAGTTACATTTAATGTTGTGGAACATCCAATGGGAGTCGATTTCTAACATGAGTTACATTATACGGACTAGTGGAAGTGAACAGATTTACCTCGGACTGTTAAAAACATAAATAATGATGTGGTTAAATAATAAGATTTTAATCCATTTATTGTTAGTCTTTGATGTGGAATCTCCACTGTAAGAGTAACAGTAGTACATGAAATTCAATGACATTCCTTTCTTCCTTCATGGATTCATTCAATCAATCATTCATTCATTAACAGCTTTAATCATGCTGTATCTCGGGGTACACAGCAAAATCCTTAGTCTTGAATTAACACCCAAAGTGTTGATTTAACACTATCAGAGTACATTCGTGACCATTAGGTCATATATAAACACTTGGGGTGTTAAATCAACACTGGGAATTTTGCAGTGTACAATACAGAAAATTCACCTTGGATATGCTGCCAATCCATAGCAAGGCACCACCCCCCCCCCCCCCCCTCCACACCTGTGGGTCACACACCTGTGGGTAATTTAGTGTTTCTGACCAGTGGAAGGAAGCAAGAACCCCCCCCCCCCCCCCAAAAAAAAAAGAAAGAAAGAAAGAGAGAGCATGCAAAACTCTAGTTGCCTGAGCTCAGGGATTAAACCAAGAACCCTGAAGCTGTGAGGCAGCAATGCTACCCAGTGTAATATGCATTCCATATAGTCTTTAAAAGACTTTACTTGGATATAAAGGATTATAAATTACTATATGGGACCCAAATTTCTCGTTTCTGTCAAAACATATACATATCATTAATATCACGTATGTAGCATTGTTTAGATCCCCCCTTCTGTCACCAAAACAGATCTGGACCATAAGGTGTACTGTGGTATCTCTCACCAAGATGTTAACATTAGATTCTTTTAATCCTGTTAAGTTGCAAGGTGAGTGCTCCATACTGTATATTGCATTTGTTTGTCTAGTACATCCCACAAACACTAAATAAGATTTAAATCTGTGGAAATTGGAGGCCAAGTCAATACCCTGAACCTTTTGTCATATTCCTCAAACCCAATTTTTGCAGCATGTCAGGTTGCATTCTCTTGCTGTCATTGAGTCCACTGCCGTTAGGGAATACCGTTGTCATGAAGGGGTGTATTTGGTCTGCAATAATGTTTAGTTAGGAAGTACATGTCAATTCCAGGAAATCAATGTTTCCTAGTAGAACACTGACTGCCCAGAGAGCATCACACTGTCTCTGCTGGCACGACTACTTCCATTAGTGCATCCTGATGCCTGATTTCATTTTCAGATTTCATTACCCAAGATTTTTGCATAGTAGTGTTTTGTGTAGTGTAATGGACACCACTGAACGGTTAGAAAATCAAATAAAACCTGAACTGTGGAAAGCCCCTAAGACATACCAGCACCTAGCTGTAGGGTGTATGATGCCGGCTGTTGTGCCTCTAAGCGTACAATTACTAAATGGACAGAGTATGGGCTGGACGTTCCTGAGTTCAAAAAGGAGGAACCGCTGAGGGTAACAGATAACAAAGCTAAGATCCTCTGGGAGCTCCAGATCCAGGCAGATAAACAATTAATAACAAACCAACCAGACATAGTAATAATAGATAAGCAGCAGAAACAGCAGTGGTGATAGATGTAGCAATCTCAAGTAATGATAACGTCCAAGAAAAGGAGCATAAGAAGCTAGAGAAATAGCAGAGACTAAAATAAGAAGAACTGGTTCAAACTGAGTTGTCCCACTGGTGATAAGGGCACATGGGGCTGTGACCACTATGCTGAAGGAATTCAACAGATTTCGGGAATGATATCAGTCATGCTCAGTTCAGAAAAGTGCAGTATGAGGAACAGGAGAATAAAAAACCACACCCAAACCACACACAAAACAACAATAATAACTGTACTGCACCACTCCCATGTGTAGGGGAACAGGCCATCTAGCAAAAATAGAAAGGCTGTTTGTTTCCTACACTGTTCATTTTCATCAAGGTTAATGAAAGACATACAAATTTATTATACCTAGCATCATGTTAACACTACAAGGGACTAATTCTCTACACAGTGTTGGCCTAGCTGAGCACGTATAATCTTATCACCCCAAACCAGCTGTTTCCCTTGTATGTAGGTAAACGGTCGGCTGTGGACACTTGAGCCCACCTAATCGCTTTGGGTCCACTCTGACACCTAGAAACAGCTTTAATCAGAGGTTGGTTGTTAGCTCAGGTCCCCCTCCCTAGTCTCTCTCTCTCTCTCTCTCTCTTTGCTGGGGAGGCAGGAAGAGGCCAGGCTCTCTGGCAGACTCCCATACGCTCTCCCATTTCTCCCATCCGGCATGCCTGATTCTAGTTCAACCCTTTACAAGACATGCCAGGATCCTTTGTGGGCCAACGTAGGGCAGGCAAAGAGAGAAGTGCAGCCTCCTCGAGATGTCATTATTCCAGGGGAAATTGCAGCTCTTGCTAGCGGCTGCAGCTGGGCGATACACTGTAAAAAGCAGAGGCATTGGGAACAATCAGCAAGAAAAGGGTGCTTGAAAAAGCCATTTTGTCAGGCATGAGGATAACTGTTGCCATTTATTTCTTTGTAATTGGCTGTCCAATAATGAAACAACTATTTCATAAGTCTAAACTTTATATTATATTCATTTTGTGAAATACTGGATGCGTCAAGATTGCCAACTCCAGAATGCTAAGAAATGCATCTTTTTTAACGGATTTGCAATGTTAGATGATGATGATGATGATGATTATGATTATTATTATTATTATTATAAAATATATTTTGGGTTTAGTTGGATGATGCAGGTTTCTTAGATTTCTTGAAAAAACTCCACTGGTGCATCTTTCCATTTTTGCATATGCGCACATGTGTGTGTGTGCTGGGAGAAACAGCGGTCTATCTAGCTGTGATGCAAATAAGCTTGGCATCCTATACATTAATTAGGATTCTCAGAGGAGTAAATGTGAATCGTGATTACCGCTGCTGCATCTTCCAGCAACTCATCTACAAAAAAAAAAAAAAGTTCTGTGCTTCTGCACAACATATCATTGCTTGGCATGATACTGTATATTTGAATGAACAATATAGACATTATTCATTAATACATATTACTCATTAATACACATATTATAAAAGCATGTTATGATAATACACACCTGAAGGGCATGTCATTGCCAACTTTTCATATTTTCAGGTTTGCATGTTAGGAGAAAGGCACAGAGACCAAAATTCTCTTTAATGCTCGTGTGAAAATATTCCATCAAACTTTCTTTTTGTCATATGCTCTGACATTTCTCACAGTGCAGGTTCCACTGTAAGTAGGAAGAAAGACTTTCTCTCTCTCTCTCTCTCTCTCTCTCACACACACACACACACACACACACACACACCCTCTCTCCCCTCCCCTGCATGTGGGGAGGTACTCGACCATGGCTCCATAGCTGTGGCTCTCCGGGCTGGGAGGGAGCAGAGCAGACATGTCGAAAACCTCCCACGAGGGGCCCCGTGTAATTCGATGCACGCTGTTAAAGCTTAGAGTATATTGTCTTCTCTTGCTTATGAAGCCTCCACCCACCGGCCCACCCTACATTTAGTGGATCATGTGACTGTGGTAAGTCATTTGCAAGTACAACAGTTCTCTGTGAGCCCCCATTCATTTCCTGAGAACTACCCAGAGCAGCTGAGAGGAGCTGAGCAGAAGGGAGGGAGTCTCAGAGAGCGAGCGAGCGAGCGAGGAGAGGAAGACAGTGAGAGAGACAGAGAGAGAGAGAGAGAGAGAGAGAGAGAGCGGACTGTATAAGGAAAACAGTTTCTGCCTCTCTGCAGCTCCTGATCAGGTCTGTATATCTATTTTTATATATTGATTCACTCTCACTTTCTTTGATCTTTCAGTTCAGTTCTGCTCCATGTATGGTGTTTTCTTGGCTCGTCAGTGGCTTAGTTCTGTGCATCTTGTTAAACTGTCATTATGCTGTCACGTCAAATGACAACTCAGATCACCTCTTGTTCATCATGCCCGTATCCAGCATTACATGAACATCTCAGGCAGGTGCTGCCAGTTGCGTTACGGAATTACTATTACTACGGAGAGAAACACTTTAAAGAACATTTGTCATTTTAGTCACTTTTTACTGAAGTATTGTGCAGCATCTCAGCAGCTTCCCTGTAGATTTATTTGTAATTGTACCGTATGACAAATATTTCGGCTTTTAAAAATGACTTCAAAAATTAAATAAAATTTGCCGTTTATCGCCGAGAGTGTTTTTCTGCTGTAATTGTTGACACACTTTCAGTGATGTATGTGTGTGAGAACGAGAGACAGAGCAAAAGGATGCTTATAGGATGATAGGCAAGGTTCATTCTTTTCATTTACTTAAAAAGTTTGTTTTGTGTAGTATATGTCTGTGTGGTTCCATGTACAGTATGTATGGGGAAAAGGACAAAATACTAATATGACAGATTTGCTCGATCACAAGGCGCAATGGCCAACGAGTTAAAGCTTGCGAGGCTTGAGTGGCGGTGGAAGGACACCAGGGGTGGGAGGTGTGTGTGTGTATATGTGTGTGTGTGTGTGGGGTGGAGGCTGACAGACCGGGTGTTGCAAGGGTGGTGTCTTGGATGTCATCTGCTCCTCTGGCACTTGCAGAGGAACAGTCATTGGTATTGATGGCTGGCTGTCAGTGCGGCTGTGGGCTGGCCCGTGGCTGTTCTTTTCAATTACAGCAAACCTGGCCAGAGCTGACAGCAAAGGCATTTGCACACAGGAAGTGGTGTTGGGCTATGCTGTTGGATAGCATTGGGTGTCAGTGTGTACTGACCTGTGGGACTTTACCCTGTGTTGGTGCTTGCCTGGAACTGTGAGGCAACTGTTCGCTTTAGCTGCCCCCTCCTGCTGCTTAAGACTATTCAGCCAAAGAGATTACGTCCTATTTAACTTTCACTCTCTCTGTATTTAAACACTACTCTCCTTTACGACACTGTGTGTGTGTGCGCATGGTGGGGTGGTCTGTATGAGCTACAATACCGATCAAAAACTTTGAAATTAATGTTGTAAATACTCTAATAATGAAATCATTTGTTTACTTCGACTATAAACACAAGATCAGACACTTTCATCTATATTGACCAGCCACGCACCACCTCTGATCCATACGAATTAACATCTTCATTCTTTTTTTTTTTTTTTTAAAGCTTTGAAGAAAGAAATCCATTGCCCTTGTCTCAGTCAGGAGAACACTGAAACGTATTGTCCCTGGTTCCCAGATAGCAGGTATAGGGGTTCAATAGTAGCACACAATCATCAGAGGAAGGTCTGCTTATCTTCTTATCTCCACTGCTTTCCAGTTTACTCAGCTGCATTGCAGGATTCCATTAAAAGACCAGCATGGCCTTAACTGGGGGAGGAGTGTTCAAAGTTAACCACCTCTGTGTTGCCCAGAGGTCTGTCAGGTTAGGCTGTAGAAGGTGTAGATTATTGATGGGCACTGCCTGAAGAAGAACACCATGCTAGAAGGGGTCAGCTGGTAGAATCCATAAAAAGCGCCCTTCATCCTTGGTGCGAACAGGCTCTAGGGCTGAGTTATGGCACGAGAGCACCAGGCTAGACTTATCTTTGGACAACCCCTGGCCCCAAACTGGGGTAATCCGACATACGTGACAAATATACAGCACACAGTAGAGGAGGAGAGAGAAGTTTTCATTATATACAGTGAAAACCATAAACCACTTAATCCAGGCTCTTTTATGGAATGATGGATACAGGAGCGTATATTGGATTAACACAGTAAAAGGAGCGATTGGTGTGGTGTCCAGTACCTCTGACTATAAAAACCCCCAGGATTTGGTCATATTATAATCCGTCATAAGAGAGATAATTTCATGTTAATTATCAGTGTAAGTTACAGCATGAGAGAGGCTGAGGATATTTTACTCACGACCGTCATGTATGAAATGACTCAGGCACATGCCCACAGAAAACAACAGAGAGAATAATATCACTCTTTCACACCCAGAACAATCAAAATTTATAGTAAACAAGTAATTAAATAAAACAATGAAGCGTGATTTGATAGGAAAATTCCACAAATTAGCTCTGCTTGCCAGGGCCACTCAGTAGTAAAGTTGCCAAGGCTTATTTATCTGCAGTGTAGGTCAAATATTTAGCTATATATTTTTAAGGGAAGACTAATAATCACTGCAAACCGAAAGCTACCAATTGGTATGAGGTCATTTACATGTGCTACTTTGTGATTATTACACTTCCTTGATTTATGGTTAAGGAAATAAGCTACTACTCACTTCCATTCAATTCTAATTTATGTGTCTAACACTTTCAACATTGGACATTGTCACAAAGCAGCTTTATAGAAATAGGAATTCTGGATGCAAATTGAAAAATGTTTGTCCAATGAACAAGCCGGGGGTGATGGTGGAAAGAAAAAACTCCCTGAGACGGCTTAAGAAAGACACCTTGAGAGGAACCGGACTCAAATGGGAAAGCAATCCTCATTCGGGTGATAGGAGATAGAAACACCCATAAAATAAATCCCTTCTATAACTTTGTATTATACCGTCAATAGTGCAACTGTGCAACAAGAAATGTGTTTCAGTTAACTTTAACGTTAAAGTTCATTTTGTTGAGATTCATTGATGAAGAGTTGAGTACAAAAATTGTTTGTGGCAAACAAAGTTCCTCGACTACAGTATGTTTGTATTGATGCTCTTCAAGGGCATGGCGCATGAGTAAGGCGTGGCGATAAGGATCCCGGGTGTAGAAATCACTCTCGTCTTCCAGGTTTTTTCCTCATCTCTACATTTTTGCAAAGTTGCAAATTGTTCTTGTGTGTGATCTGTGGCGTGTTCAACCCTTGACCTGTTTGTCCAGCACTAGTTTGTTTACTAAAGCTGTGGAGGAAAGCGGGGCCAGTTAAACTTTGACACAGTTAGCAGAATGTGAAGGGGCTTCATTGGATTTAGTGCAATGTTACACAATACAAAGTATAACTGAGGGTTTGGGGGACTAACCCTAGGTATAGCATAGCATAATATTACATCCTGCTATATGTGTCAATTAGATATTTCTATACAAAACATCCGGAATGAATAATTCACTTCAGAAACCTGCTAATACTATATATATATATCTGTATATTTGTAACAGGAAAACCATGTTTTCCTAGTGGGGGAAAAATATAGATAGCCTACAGTGCTTTCAGGAGACTCAACCCACCACACAGCATTATTTATTTATTTATTTATCTATTCATCTGCATTACTCTGCATTATAATCCTTTTTTTTTTTTTTTTTTTTTTTTGCTGTTAACTTAGTTGGTTATTCCTTATGTATATGATCTGTCCTTACTTTATGCTTATTAATATTTTTAGATATAAAAAAATAATTATTTGTTTATTTCTATAATAAAGCTAAGACTATACGCTACTCTCTCTCTCTCTCTCTCTCTCTCTCTCTCTCTCTCTATTAAGACCTATCTATCTTTATACCCCACTGCCGGGTGAACTGAATAACATTGATTATTATTTATATACTAATAAACTGGTGGGACGACCATGGCCACCCAAGCCTCATATGTCACACCATTTGTTTCCATTCAGAGTTTCTCTCTAAGATCTTGTATCTGAATGCTGTGTAATGCCTTCTCCAGCACATCCCAAAGATCCACAATGAGGTTGAGGTCTGCACTCTGTGATGGCCAATCCATGTGTGAAAATGATGCCTCATGCTCCCTGAACCACTCGTTCATAATTTGAGCCTGATAAATACTGGCATTGTCATCTTGGAATATACACGTGCCATCAAGGAAGAAAAATCCATTGATGGAAAAATCTGATCATTAAGTATATTCAGATTGTGAGCTGACCTAATTTTTTGGGCACGTAACGATGTTTAAGCTTAGACAATCTGTTAGTCTCATTTTGGGGAAAATTACTCTTAAAAAAATTTTTTTTTTTTCTTATTCACATGTTAGTTTAATAACAACTGTTTAAATTCATTAATTAAGTAATTAGTGGTAAATAATTAAAATGGTGATTGCTTTTGTCGAAGTTGACAAGGAACACAACAAAGCTTGAGCCCCTCACCATCTGATTTCATCAGCATCGAAACAGTGCAACACAATAGATGCCTTCAACTGTACCATATCCCTTCTTTCAGCTGGAGGAAATCCATGTGGGAAATGGATGACAGAGCCTGAGCGGTATAGTGTGGAGTGAGTATCTGATTGTACATGAAGAGTAGTATGAAGCGCTGTAAGTGACAGGAAGAGCAGAAGAGCTGCGCCACTTGCCATCTATCCACCATAGTCTCTCTAGTGTCACCATGACAACGCACCCGCCGTCCGCGATTGTCAGTTACTGAAACCTGAGAGGACTTATAGGGAAGTTAGCAGTACGAAGTGTTGTTTAGTCATTGATTTGGTGACAAGCTCAGCATTTCGTGCTGTTTCACACTGAAAACAGATCACTGGTGTGAGAAGCATCTTAGTGGAACTGAGCTCTCTTAAGACCACCATCAATTAAAAATAGGTATATACAGTATATTATCATTAAGAGCTTTATCTCTTCTCATTTCTGAATCCCACGTTGACTCTGACTTTTACTCTTATAGTAAATCTTAGGTGAAATAAGAGAATCTAAACTGTATTGAAAACAGGAGTCGGCCCATGTGAAGCACGAACATAAACACAGCTGCTTTTTGTATTAAGTGCTCCCTGAATGGGCCAAATTTCTGGTCTAAAAATATTCGCACAAGACATCCTGTATTACTGAACATTTCGGTGGTGTACATTTCTTGTTGGAGTTGTTATTTGTTGGGAAACAGACGGTGAGTAATATAAGTATAAGCCTGCAGTTTGAAACGGTGTACATGTTTACATGTAGTAGCTCAAGGCTCTCAAGAGCCGTGTGAGAAACGCGAAGCTGTGTTTATGATGTTCCTGTGTGCGGCATTGCTCAATCAGTTTGTTCAGTGCTCCATCAGTGTGTGTGTGGGTGGGTTTGCAGGAACTGCACGCTGCTTAGTGAAAATTGCTCGCTCGTGTTGTTGAAGTGTATTTCCAAGAGCATGAGCAGATAAATACTGTATGGTCATATCAGTATTCAGGATGTGGAAGGAAATATACTTCTTCCAGCGCACATTAAGGTGAGAGGAGATAGGTGTTAACATTAGAGGGTGCTTGTGGGTAGTGTGTGGTTTCTGTTTGTGTGTGTGTGTGTATGTGAGACAGTGTTTATGTTTGTGTGTGTATGTGTGTGTGTGTGTGTGTGTGTGTGTGTGTGTGTGTGTGTGTGTGTGTGCGTGTGTGTGTGTGTGTGTGTGTGTGTGTGTGTGTGTGTGTGTGTGTGTGTGTGTGTGTGTGTGTGTGTGTGTGTGTGTGTGTGTTTATTGGAGAGGGCAGTGAGAGAGCAGGACATGACTAAGGCAGACTACAGACTGCCCATTAAGACTGGGCTACAGTCACCCCTGAGGGACAGAAGACTCGTTTATGGTACAGATGATAATGCACTCCACCACCTCCACCCTGAACTCCTGGCATTTCTCTACGCAAACACACACACACACACATTATATGTGCAAACTTTAACAGATTCGCAATATAATGCTACTTCTATTTCCACTGTAATACATATACTTGTGTGCTGAAGGAATAGAAAAGAGTAGGTGCTACAATTTATGGCAAGTTCGATTCCAGTTAAAGCAATGTGTTATATGTGGTCCAGCATAATCAAACAGCATAATCTACTCAAAACTCCTTGACCTTTAATTACCTCTCCAAGTTCATTTAAAATCCTCGTTTGTACAGTAAAACATAGACTAAATACTACTAAGGAAAACATACTGGATAATCACTCATAAAAGCTTATTTTCTTTAGACCCTTAAATGCAGAACAATATTTATTATTATTTATTATTTTAGCTTTCTAACTACGATGTGCATTTCAAAAACATGCGAGATAGCACAGCTTGAGGGTGTTGCGTTATTTTTGTTTCCTACATCTGCGCTCTGGGTTGTGTTTGCTTTGGATGAAAGGGTTACCTTTCTTCAGAAAAAGAGTCCCCATGCGGCCTACAGCTGGTCCTGGCACTCAGATGGCTTCTGAATTTTTTTTGTCTTTAGCAAAATGATTGGGACAGCTGTGTGTAACCTTTAGCAGGGATTTTTTTTGTTTAGTTTTCTCGTTCTTGCGAAAGTAGCAGGATCGTTGAATCTGCTGAAGTTGAATGAAGATGTGATTAACTAATTAAGAAAGTGACTTTATTGTATCCAGGGAGTGATTTAACAACTCTTTCGCTCCAGAATGGTAAGCCAACACCAGTGATCCTTTGAGATGAGAAAGGGATGTTTTACAGCGAATGATGGGTGACAGTACTGATACTGAGAACTGTCAACTTTACAGGCTCATGTCAGGGACTTGACTAATTACATTGGGCTGTGCTCATTAAGAGGGATTAATGACATGTGAATGAACGTGACGGTACGAATCTGCTCCGTTAATCATGGCGACCTGTCAGCGGCTCAGTGTTCAATAAGTCAGGTTCCGCGTTGAAGCTTGTCATTATAGCGAAAAGCACTAGTGAGCCACTCCAGAGGATCACAACCTTGGTCTGGAGTGACTATTCTTTTAAAGAGAAAGACAGAGAGGTTCATTAGTGTGCTGCAGTGCATTACAGATCAGGCCGGCTCGTCTGTGTGTGCACCGAGGGCTTGAGGTCAGCGCATAAGGAGCAGTGGGTGCATGTCAGTGATTGAACAATCTTTATTGATCCGGTCGAGGTCGCCTGTTTCTCCACCACATTCTGCTATCGGGGTTTTCCACAGTGATCAATTCTAAATTGCTACACACCTCTGAGAGCAGTTAAGGTTTTCGTGTCAGATCTATTTTGGCGCACCAGCCGCTGATACCCCTGCACTTAGACAAAGAGGAGCATGGAGCGATAGGAGGGGTCATGTGTTTCTGGTCACATCCACTATTTTAAGGTTATGGGTACATGCATACAATCAGATCATTTATATTTCCTAAACTGTAACCATTTGTAAATAGATTACTGGCTGGGAGTAAGCACTGTTTTGTTTATAATTAGTAACAACTAGTGTGCATGTGTGTGTGTGTGTGTGTGTGTGTGTGTGTGTGTGTGTGTGTGTGTGTGTGTGTGTGTGTGTGTGTGTGTGTGTGAAATGTAAAGCGGTGTGATATTGTAGAGGAGAGTGCAGGAAGGGGGCACACTACAGTGCCACTGCCAGATTTAGCAAGGGATCCAAGGATCAGGAAGCCTGACCTGTTTATGAGAAACGGATAAATCATACAAGAAACACCCACATGTAGTGTTAATCATACAAGAAACACCCACATGTAGTTGTTTTGTTGTGAATGAACAACAACAATATATATCAAACCTTTTGAGTCAAAAATTATTGACTTAATGTGTTTGTTTCATGCCCCAAGTATGGCATGCTACTGTAAATCTAAACATCAGCACCAAAACACAACTCCAGATTAAGATGTCAAACAGCGTGGCTATCAAATATTAGAAAATACAGTAATTCAAGCTGTTTTGGATGCAACCTAAATCTGTCAGATCAAACCAAAGTTCCGGTAAGGCCTAAGCAAACTTTGTCCCCTATTCCTCTCAAGCTTTCTTCACTGACCAGTATGTAAAAAACATTATGCAAGCAACTGTATGAACAGTGCAGTGAGCCTTAAACATGAACAAAGTTTGGTTTAATCATCAGTGTAAAAGCTTTAGTGTTGCATTATGAGTGGTGTTAGGACAACCGTCATGTTTCTAGCACTTAGTAGCCTGAGTACACACCCTGCATATACAGTACAAGTGTGTATGAACCAAGTGACCATTTCACCCCTACAGAATTACTGACACAGGATCTCCCTATGCAGAAATAGCCAGAGCCCAAGGGCAATCCACCGGACTACAAGCACTTCCGTCAGCCCAGTAGAGAGCCTACTTAATGTTAACACCAGTATCAGCATTCTATTAAAGGGCTCCTGCTTTCTATCAGGTGTTTGAG
Source organism: Clarias macrocephalus (assembly GCA_011419295.1). Classification (NCBI taxonomy): domain Eukaryota; kingdom Metazoa; phylum Chordata; class Actinopteri; order Siluriformes; family Clariidae; genus Clarias; species Clarias macrocephalus. The sequence goes on along the minus strand of JAAGKR010000177.1, from coordinate 94,897 downwards.
GCCACAGGAGATGCTGAGAAAAGTGATGTACTGTAGGGCTGCCATTCTGGTATCTGTGCTTTTTTCCCCCCTGTTTGGATAAAGGGTCTTGCAGTGGGGGGTTGTGAGCATTAAGGCTTGCTCACTTTGTCCACTTATTGTGTTTTTTTACTCAGGGTAAAAATAGCCTGTGTGTACCTAAACTGCACTCCAACGTCTCTAAACTACACTCTTGCCAGGTTCCAATACAAGCCAGTGAGGATAAAGTCATCACTTCCAGTACATTTACACAGTTCATCTGGTTTTTCAAAGATTTTCGAAGTTTATCTCTCAGTAGGAGCACATTTGTCAAAGTTATGCGATTAATGGTTGCAACAAAATGAGAATACAATTCGTCGCAAGAAGGACATGATTTGTGACCGCTGATTTTAGCCAAAAGAGAATGGCTAAGAGGGTCCCCTGAGGTAAATACATTGATGAGGACACACAGACAGAGAGAGAGAGAGAGAGAGAGAGAGAGAGAGAGAGAGATCTCAGTGGGATTGAGGCAGCATATTCCTCTTGAGTTTGATTCAAAAATGTCCCCAAAGCATCCGCAGCCTTAGGAGTGACCTGCCTGCCAAAGAAAATGCTTCTTATGAAATGGAAAGTCTGAAGTCATTCAGCATGTGCCAGAAAAGATTAACAGACGAAAAAGTGTCCACCAGAGTATAGGGGGCTGGGGTTAGGGGCCCCTGCAACGTTAGTGGACGAAGCATGTGTGGAAAATAAATTATACAATGCCTACGGAAGTTCACTTTCAATTCAGCTTCAGTAAGAGTCAGAGCTAATATTCCTGCTAAGCTTTTACACAGTCACTCCACTCGCACTCCTCCAGTGACATGAACCATTGGCATGTACTGTTTGAATGGACAGCACTAAAATGATTTGTGAGAGAGGAAAGTGGAAGGCTTACAGCCACATATGTGGGTGGTGCTGGCAGTGCTGACAAGCTCTTTAAAAATTAACAAAAAGCCAACAGAATTAGCCTGGCAATCATCACGTAATGAACTGGCTATTCCTTTTTTTTCCCCCTCGCTAAAAGCATGACAAGTTCCTGTGAGAAACACAAGGGCAAAGTGAACAGAACAGCTCCTTTTGGTGTCTGCTGAAGTCGATGTCAGGCTGACTCATCGTTTGGGGGTGTTCGGAGGGTCTTCGCAGACGGAAGTGGCTTATGAACTGATCTTTCTCTCAGACACAGTGCAGAGCAAGCCGAAGGAAGCCCTGCTCTGTGTGAATTCTCACCAGCACATATGGTTTTTGACATTGATACTTAAATCATTGTCCAAGAAATGCCTAGGAAGAGGCTAGAGATCCACAGAAATAAATCCATAAACAAGACAAGGACAAGATGCTATGAGCTTAAGAACAAATAAATATGATAAACAAGATAAGAATGTTCCTTAAAACATTTAAAATCTTCCTTAAAAAACAATGAGGTTTACATACAGTGGAGAAGTACCAGACACTTGACTTGAATATAATTTGAAGTTATTTTGTTGCTCTGGTCAGACACACACCAACACAGATACACACTAGCACACCCATAACGATCCTTTGTTTGCCCCTTAGCTTGTGGCAGCAGGGTCACCATGGGAGAAAAGCCTTAGCAGAACCAACAGCGCTTATCTGTTAGAACTCTGCTAAACTGCCACTGGAAAAACACAAAATCTTCAACAAGAAACACCTCCACCTTAGATATAACACTTTCTTTCACTTATCACCAACTTATACAAATTATATACAAATATATACAAATTTACAAATACAATATATATATATATAACTCCAATTCCATATGATGCACTCAGTGTAAATAAGCAGTCCCAGACCATGCACCCATTTTCACATCACTCATATCAGTGCAATACTGGGTTTTAAGAAACACTGCCAGATTAAGTCTGGCAAGAATGCAAAATAAATTTAGTGAGCCCCTGGCTGTAGAGGGCTGAATGCTCAGTGCTCTTTTAAATTATTATGTGGTGGGGTCACTGCTGGATCTAGGAAGGTCACGCTTTTGTGTCTCGAGCTGCCACCTCGTATTGATCCGCTTGTCATTTGCTGAGCTCAAGCCTACACAGATCCCTTTCCATGAAATGCAATGGTCTCTATCAGCACCCATCCTCAGAACAGTGCTTGAGCTGTGAGTGGTCACTGGAATGCCATCAACATCTCCTCCCTCCCTTCTCTCTGTTTCCCTTATGGCCAGAACAAGTCCTGGGAGATTACTCTTCCCATTGGCCATTTCTAGTTGAATTGCTGTCATTCTTTTCATGTGCCTTTTGAGACCTAGTTCTGGTAGTGCATGGCAACAAGATGCCTGAGCATTCGCCACCGTTCACACTTCAAAGCCGTGGTGAAATGGAATGATGATTTTAATCTGTTCTCTATAGCAAACACAAGCTTACGGTATGTGCATGCTTAAACAGTGTTCTATCAATGTCTACATTAAGAGAGGCATTTCTTCCTTTCTTTTTTTTTTTTATTTTTTTTTAGTAGTTCTGTAGATATACTCTATGTAGAAGTTTTTGGTTTAATAACTTATTATTGTTGTTCTTGTGGCAAAGTTGGAAAAAAAAAGGACAGCTCATTATTGCGAAAAGAATTTTAATGATGGGAAAATATTATTAAACCTAATGTCATTACCACTCATTTATTAATTCTTACTATTTCTTTTCACCAGTAAAATCCTGCGCAATTCCTTCTTTCTCATATATATAATATTCCAAAAGCAAAGCAAACGGCTGTACGTATATTTTTGATATATCTCTGTGGCCATCAGTGCATGTGGTACAGTTGCACAAAGTGGTGCAAAGAGGTTGGGTTTGAGTGAACACTGCTGCTGCAATAGCTAATCAGATCAGCGTATGAAGCCATTTTCTTCATTGGCAACGTTCCTGCTACAAGCCCTTTAAAATACAATATTTAGCCATTATTCCGCAGTGTGCATGCTAATACAGTAATAAACTAATCATAGCTTGATTAAAAAAAGTAAATGACAAACTCAAACTGTATATTTTTTAGCAAAGGAACTAAATGGTCATAGGTCACCAGATGGACTACTAATGACTTACGTGGCAACATGTTTAAAATGCTGCACTTAAGTCAGGGATATGGAAAGAAGGCATATTAAGTGGCAGTAACCCATTCACAGTTTTAAACCGAAATGATTTTGAAAATCAAAATACATTAATCTGCTTGATTTTCTCACTGAATGTATAGCTGAATAATGAAGCCTCTTAACTTTTACACCTTATTTGTTCAGAAAAAAAAAAACATTTCATACGTCATTATGTAATTCTTTTTGGGTTGGCTATTTATGGTAATTTACTATTATTGTCTTTCTTCTTCTGTAGTCTTAATCAGTTGGTGAGATTTATGAGAAAATAAAATGCTAATAGTTAACATCACAGTGCTCCACTCAGTTATGTTAATGATGTAATTTGAACTACTTCCCATGAAACACCCAGCTGCTTATTTTCTTTATTGATTTCCCATTGGAGATTTCTCCAGTGGTCTTTGTGCGGTTAGCGTGGCCAGGGGTTTCCTCATATAGCTACCGTTCCATTTGATATCCATTACTGTTGGAGAATGTGATAGCATATAATGTGAATGGATGACAAATATAGGGCTTGTTTGCAGGCATATAAAAATGGCTGCCTGTCAGACAGCAAGGTCTCTGGTCACTGATAAAGCTCATGTGTTGATTTAGAGGCACAGCAAACCTCAGCGCTCCAACTTAGGTTGCCATGGTAACATCATCTTGGTCCACCACTACCTGAAGACATCCTTATTACAATACATGTTCACTACAGCTAGATCAGTGTAGGACCATGCTTTTTTATGTAACAAAAGACTATGGACCAGATGTACATATTTCAGGAGGCACTGTGGAAAATGGAACTTGATGCTTCCTACATTAACATTCGGTTTATTAATACTACACTTCATTGTGCAAACTGCACCTGGAACCACCCACAAAATGCAGTCAGTGTGTGGAGTAAATTGCTGTGTAAAAAGCAGTTGTGAGGTGCAGAAAATATAAATCTCTCTCTCTCTCTCTCTCTCTCTCTCTCTCTCTCTCTCTATGTAATTCATATATTTATACATGTATATAGTATGTTGTTTATAAAATAACCTAAGCAGCAACCTCATTTCTCCTCTCATCTGTTCCAACCACACAACCACATAGCATTCAGCATCACCAGAATACCAATTACCATCGATCATCATCTGCACCTGTTTATCCCTGGTTCATGCCTTATGGTTCATGCCTCAAGTTTTATGCTTGAAGGATTCAGAGGTCACTTTTTCACTTAAATAAATAAATGATCCAATCGGACCACTACTTTCTGTCCTGTGAAACATAAAATGCACACAAAACAACCTGTTAGGCAACACATCAGCTGCATGAATGAACTAAATGCATTTGACTTTTGGCGAATGTTAAAGCCAAGAAAAGGATGCTTACAGGCTGTTACTGCCAGTGCAGTTTAACCAGCAGTCACGGACTGATGAATTACAATGCTGATGACTTTAAATAAAACTTTTGGCATTGTTTTTAATATTTCTCGTGATCTTCAACAATCTTTGTCATTAAAAAATTTTTTTGTGCATAACTAAACCAATTTCTTCCCTTACTCTCATTTTTCCTGCCAATGACTCAGTACAAAAACAAGATCAAAGGATCCATTTGCTTTATTTGTTTTTTAGCCAAGGTAGTCATGATTTTCACAATGAACTACCTTAAAATGTTCTTAACATAGTACACATTTTGTAAATTAAGCTAAAACATCTTTATAAATTCATAAAAAAATATAAAATGTTTGCAGTGGAAAAAAAACAAACAGCTTTTCTGCAGAAAAGGCATGCACTTAGTAATAAAGCTCCAAACAATACTCATGGCATTCATTTACACCTTTTTGGAGAAGGGTGTAAGGTGTTCAACAAAGCTATGTGCAAAAGAATGTGAGCATTGCTAATCAAGCACTTTGCAATTTACCAACTATCTCCCTTTTTTTTTTTTTTTTTTTGCTCTGATATTCAACTTTTTTTCTTCCCTCGAATGCTTCAAGGGTAAAAGACTGTAAATTCTTTAGCTTTAACTTTCTTTTAGGTCACATACAGTAAATCCATATTACCAACTGGCCCATTAACCTTCTACAGCAAATGTGGAGGTGGTATCCCAGTGGGTAGGTGGGTGGGCTCCTGATCGGAAGGTTGTGAGTTCAAATCCTAGCACTGCTGAACTCATAACCCTCAGCTGCTCAGTTGTATAAATTTGATCTTTCATCTAAGTTTAGATAAATGTAAGTCTCTCTGGATAAGTGTGTCTGAGAACTGCTAAGTCACTACTAAAGGCATTGTTTATTTGTGCAAATATTTAAAAGCTTGCAATTCTTTTGGCAAGACCTTTGTATTGACCACTGTTATAGAATGTTTCAGAAGTGTTAACCATATTAAGGCGTGCTAATTGCTTTAGTAGATCTGGCTCTGAGTCATTTGGCTGGCTGACAATTAGCCAACTACTAATTTCACACTCTAGTGTGCTAGGGTTAATTCGCTAGCTGATGGCTCTCTGCAAGCTGGAATAGCCTGGGCCAATTGCTGATTTGGACCGTTGAAGTGGCCTACAGCAGGAGTGAAGTGTAATGGAGATGTTGAAAACATATCTGCTATGCTTGCATTTCTTCATATGCTGCTGTTAAAATAATAAGGAGCAGGTTACCTCAGGACACCTCCTCCTGAGGCGCACTTTTATTGTTATGATTGGCTCTTTTCATAAAGGGCTTGTGTCGAAAAAAGATACAGCCTCATCGCCGCACATCCACTGTATGCTGTTTGTCTGCATGCAAGACTACATGAGCTCTGCTTGGGTTAAATGAACTCATGATATTCACCTACCCGATTACATTAGTTTCTCATTTGCCTCATGACTTGTCCATAGCATGCTTGTCCTTAAAAAAAAAGAAGAAGAAGACAGGACTCAATTAAATCTTACAGTGTTAATGCCTGTTAATGCTATGCAAAACTAAACTGGCTTCAAATGCTGTGAAAATTAATGCATCTCCTGTGATTTTACCAAGTACTGTCAGTTTCCCTCTGATCTAGATGTGCTTTCTGTGCTTCAGTGCTTTTAAAAATGACAAATTGAGTAGACACGAAAGAAGAGATGGTCTCAGTGGGACTACTAAACCATTTCATCTTCCCACTGTGGCTATGCTCTGAGAAGTATATTAGCTTGTAATCAGATTCTACCAGTTCATTAAACCTGTCTCGCCGCTCGTCTTTAGTTGTCGGGGCCGGGACGTGGATGCGTTTTTCACTTTTCTGTTTTTCAAGTGCTTCTTACAGTGAGGATCAAGCCGGAGGGGACGGTGGTAAAAAGACTGCAGCCTTTTGTTCCAACACAAAACCACCTAGGGCAGTTTTCATATAGAAGCATTTCTATAAGGCAGTCTGTTGTCTGTAGATTTTTTTTGTCTGTGTGTGTATTCATGTCAGACTCCCTGAGTGTGTATGTGTGTGTGTGAGAGAGACAGAAAGAAAGAGAGAGAAAGAGAGATTGAGCTAGTCACCTAGGTAATGCAGAGCTTTTTGTTTTTATCTGTAAAATCTCTGTAGTTAATTGTTTAGAAGTTTGACTGAAACACTGTTTATGTTAAAAATGCGTCCTAATACTTGGGCATTAATGAACTTTTTTATTGGTTATTTGTGCTCTTCATAGGATATGTAATATGGTTGGAAGAACTGATATGAGAAATCTGGAATAGTGCTGGTATTTGATACAACAACGCATATATTTGATTAGATGCTTTATTAGGAAGACCTGTACACCTGTGTATTCAGCCAACTGCACAGTCAGGGGGCCAGAAGTGGCAGCTACAGTAATATTCCCATCAGACATCAGAAATGGGGAAATGTGATCTCGGTGACCATGGCATGACTGTTTTAAGTATTTCAGATGCTTTTTAACCTAAAATTTCCATGCACAGCGGTCCTTATACGGTAGATTACACTAAATGTGTACGGTACGGTGGCGTAGTGGTTAGCTCTGTCACCTTGCACCTTCATGGTCAGGGTTCAATTCCCACCTCAGGGTATGTGTGCATGGAGTTTGCATGTTTTCCCCCTGCTTGGTGGGGGGAGCACCCTCTGCTCCAGGTGCTTAGTTTTCCTCCCACTCTTCAAAGACATGCAGGTTAGGCTAATTGATGTTCCCCAATTTGCTTGTGGTGTGTGTATAAGCTTAGTGTGTGTGTATGCCCAGTGATGGATTGGCACCCCGTCCTTGGTGTACCCCGCCTCATGCCCTAAATCTCCTGGCTGCAGACCCCCCCGCGACCCTGTACACAGGATAAGGCGGTATAGACAATGAGTGAGTGAGAGTAAAAAAATACCTCTAGCGAGCTGCGTATTTGCCAGGGGAGGTCAGAGCAGAATGGCCAGGCCAGTTTGAGCCGAGAGGAAGCCTGTAGTAACTCACATAAACACTCTTTAGTTGGTGAACATTGGTTAACAGAAAAACATCTTAGCATGTACTGTACTGTGCAAAATGCTGGAGCCACCGCAAATTTCTTCTTATTACATGAAATGAAATGAAATGATGTAGTTGGAATAAAAGAAATGAGAATAAAGGTTTTACAATGATCACGGCTGCAAAGTGCCTGAAGGTATGAGTTATATTTTTATAACATATACTTGTATAATGTTTTTTACATTAGTTGTTTATGTAACAACCTTAGCAGCAGCCTCATTTCCCCTCTCGTCTTTTCCAACCACTCCGTACACTAATCACAGGCCTGATCATCTGTCATCATCTGCACCCATTTTTCACTTGTTCATGGCTTCATTTAAATGATTTATACTTGAATGATACATAGGTCACTTTGTGACTTAGGAAATAAAAAAGTCCTCTGAAACGGGTCAGGTACATGGACTGGTCAGAAAATGAGAGCTACTGTAAAAACTTTCCATAATCGAAAGCCAAAAAAGTCTTTCAGGAAGCCTGGAGAACTATTCCTCAAGACTGCATTAAAAATACAGTTGGCTGGCTTGGAAGCAAAATATGAGGAAATGAGGGGTGGCTTTGGACAGTACTGTACAAAACATGGAATCTTGAGGTGGATGGGTTACAACAGCAGAAGGAATCTGAGGCTACAGTGGGTACATACAGTAAGAATGGGTAATTGCATAAATAAACAGGCATAGAAGTGATTATATTAAAAGGCCAGGAAGTAAATCTACCTGAACTTACATATGCTTTTTTTTTTTTTCAATTTTATAACAATTTAATTTGAACCACACACACAGCTGGTTGGCTAGCGAGTCCTTAAATACAGTACTGTGGGTGGATCATAGTTTAAACACTTAAAGTTTCCAGCTAATTACTCTTTCTTTCTTTCTTTCTTTCTTTCTTTCTTTCTTTCTTTCTTTCTTTCTTTCCTTTCATTTTTAAATTAATAACTGTAAACAATTAAACACATCTTAAAAATGAAATCATGAAGCTGATTTACTGCAATGTTGTTGGATTGTTCTGTTCAGTTATCTGTCAGATACAATTCAGACTTATGTTTAGAATGAAGTAAGAATTTTGAGAGCATTAAAATCATTACTTTCCTCTTGATGTTTTTCATGCGCACTGTTCAGGGATTCGCACACAATATGTTTTCAGACAAGTCTTTTAGTTTGCGAAAAGGTAAGCCACATGTTGAACCGCTCTACATTTGTTCTAGACTAATTACCCTAGGCTCGCTTAGTGTCTATGATCCCATTATAGAACCGAACCATCTGTGTGCACCATTTTAATAGCCGTGTAATGAAAATGCCATCACAGATGTGTTTTCTTACTACAGGGCATAAATCTGTTTACATACCTTCATGAAATCATCAGCCACTCTATTGTATTCAGTGTTTCCTGTTTAGTGCGAGTAGCAGTTCACTTTAGTGTGGAAAAGCTAAGGAGTAGCATATGAGTGCTTAGTCATGGTAAACACAACTTACCCAAGTCTCACCTCTGTCTGTTTCTCTCTGCCTCTGTCTGTCCTCACAGACGCCATCAATAACAGGATGTTAATGCTTGACGGAATGCCAGCAGTCCGAGTCAAAGCAGAGCCTCTGGAATCTGAAAGAGGGGTAAGGAGTCTGTTGTTTTTTCACAATGCCCTATATCACAAGTTCTCCATGCTCACCCAGTGTATTTTTTCCAAACCCATATGCTTTTATGCACACAAGCAAAAAAAAAAAAAATGCTTGATAGCTTAATTACGTCCAGACTTGGTTCAACAGTTTTAGAGGTACACTTTTGGGGCAGGGTGTAGCCATGGTGGCCCTGATGGAGCAGTAGGATGGGGAGAGAATCGCAGCTGAAGAAGGAATGCTCTTAGGGTTTCCAGTCTGCAATCAGGCTGGCCATCTTGGCAAGAGACAGACACAGATGCACAAACACACTGCTGTCTTTCTCTCATTCTTTATTATATATTGATTTTTTTATGTCCTCACATCATGTGTGTGTGTGTGTGTGTGTATCTGTCGTTCCCTTTGCTTCTAGGAATACTGAACTGGTCTATTTGTAGTCACTCCAACTTCGCAGGAATGTTATTGTATGCTATGTTGTTCACGCTGTAACCTAGTCAAGCAACTTTATTTCTGTTTTTCTTTCGAAATTAAGATAAATACTGTATATTATAAGTAGTCTATCAGTTCTACTCAATGTAGTGTGAGTAATCCCTAGTGATTAGAAACAAATTATCTTGCACACAAAGCATGTATGACTTAAAGCACTAACCAGCTGCTAGCTTTCCGTTTATCCACAAACGGCTATAGTGGGAAGCGTACCACATATAAAGTGTCTCTTTAAAGGATATCACACCACAACGGGAGTCCAACTTTCAGATGTGGTCTTCATCTGGGTGGAGACTTGCCAAGACCAAGCTGGAAATGGGAGTGAAAGCCTTTTCCCCCCAACAAGCTAACATAAATACCTCAGACACTAGCCTCAAATTAAAAACGAAAGGCAGCGAGACAGAAGGCGAGCTGGTAGGAGTGAGGAGGCGTGAATATGAAAGAGTGGGCTGACTGAGGTTTAGAAACTGCTTTCTGCTGCAATGACATTCAAACAAGGGAAGGAAATGTGACATGCATGTTTTTTTTTTTGTTTTGTTTTTTGGCTTTCCCACAAACCTTTTTAGATTTAGAGATGCTAGTTTGGCAGAAATTGACAGCAGGTTATTTATTTTAGATTGGATTTCACCGTGAGGTTCAGGATCACTTTACTCATTCACACATTTGAAAAAATGTGTGTCTTATAATGACCTGTTCTATAATCACAGTGTCAGTCTCTGTAAATGCACTGGCCACAAATCATTTCTACTGTTTTGTTTAATTAACAGGATGTAATGCAATGTTTTGATCACTTACCACATTTAAACAAATTGCTTGGGAGCTGAACAAGCCAGGTGAATAATGCGGATTGTCGTTATTTTTCCAAACTCAATGCAGTGTCGAGCTATGTGAGTGTGAGCGAGAGAGAGAGAGAGAGAGAGAGAGAGAGAGAGAGACGTGAGGGTGCTTCTCTGGATGCTGCAACCACATACAGTACTACATGTGTACTGTAAACACGCATGCGAATACAAAGACACACTCCATCTCTAAACGCTAAACATATCTAAAGAGTACATCTTTTGGAGTTTGATAGATTGGGAAATGTCAAAGGAGGTTAAAGTAACATTAACAGCTTGCCTCATTGTAGTGCACTTGTTTTCTGCAGAGAAATTGGCTATTTTGTAACACAACTCAAAAATACAAGAAGTTATTCAGTAATCACATTTGCAACTAAGACTGTGGTTAAGTAGTCCTGCTGCAGTTCCTCAACCTCCTTGGAGTGGTTAACCAGAGATGGTATTGTTCTCAGTGACTTGAACTTGACAAAAAATATTCTTGTTTCATCTTATGGATAAAGTTTTGTCACTGTGGGGGCTCATTAAAAAACATCACACAATGAAGGTTTGATGAGTTCTACTAAACTTTAGGTTTTGCATGTACCTCAGTCACAATTAACCTCATGAGACCACATAGTCATCATCTGGAGACATCACATTTTCTCCCAATCAGTATATACTTGTATTAGTGTTGTGCATGATTGGTATACACACACTAACACCATCACAACGGAATTTGAATAACGATTATCGACTATATATCGGTAAACTGGTGAAAGGATCATGAGCAACCAAGGCTCTTCAAAGCTAGAGTCCAGTCTGATTAAGCCGAAAAAAGCTAATGCAGCACAAATTGCTGAAAAAGTCAATGCTGGGAAAGATGGAATGGTATCAGGACATCCAATGTATCACAGCCTCCTGCATATGGGGCCAAGCAGGTAAAGAGCTCAAGGTTGTTGATCTGGCCCCTTAAATTCCTGAGATCTTAATCCAACCGAGCATTCATGGACAAAACATCTGTTCCCTCAAGGACCCACCATACAGCACTTAAAGAATCTGTTGCTAAACTACAAACCATCTAGATGGTTTTAATGTTACTGGTTTGAAAGTTATGGCTGATTGGTGTGTAAGAGTAAGAGTAGGAATTCTGTGCAAACCTTGTGGGAAAAGACACCAGTTGTCCGGGTTGTATTAAACACAAAGAGTGATGAGAAATTACAAGGTATAAAATGTTAGACTTTGAGACTGAGCAGGTTAAAGTTGTAGAAACAGCAATGTTCTGTCTGTACAGCATAAATGTCAGTCATAGCATTTGACACACTGAAGCTTCATTGGTGTCACTTAACAGGTCACTGTTTGCTGAAATAATCCTTGACCCTCATCACTCTTTTTATTTATTACAACCTGGATTTTGCCATGAAGTTTTGCCCAAAGTTCCTCATCTTACTCAGCTCTTACAGTGAGTTTTGTTCTTTTAACCGAAATATCCTAATTCTATTAACATTTAAACATTAGAATACTGCAATCTCCACACTGTGAACCATGGTGTCTCTGGATTGTGGATAATTTGACAGCTTAAATTTAACCCATTTACAAACTGAATCAAACTGAAATTAGGCTTAAAATCATTTCATTATGGCTGAAAAATAAGGCATACTTAGCAATCAAGCAATTGAAATACCATCTTTAAGCAGACTGAATGGTTTTACAGCCCTGCTTGTTAAACTGGATTTACCGAATGTGATTTTTGCAGTCAGATACTGTAGGCAGGGTTATAAAGTAAACAAACAAACAAACAAACAAAAAAAATCAGTGACATGACCAGTGATGAGCACAGATCTGATTTAGTTGTAGTGTAAACCGATTATTTATATTCTTGTATGGGATTGAAAAAAAAGCACATATACAGTAGATGAAAAACATAAAAAATATTAAGATTTAATTATTTGTCACGTGTATGTGTATGGTCAGCTAAGATACAGTGTCCCTGGAGTGCATAGGGTAAGGAGCCATGCTCAAGGGCTGAACAGTGGCAGCTTGGCTGTGCTCAGGCTTGAACCGTTGACCTTCCAATCAGTAACTCAGAGTCTTAACCGTTTGAGCCACCACTGCCCCCAAATCATCTGACTGATAGATGTGTTATCATTATATATATTTTAGTTGTTGTTGATTTCTATTGTGTAGAAAAACCCGGTGAGCCATTGTTAGCCACAGTGAGCTGCTAATCAGAGTGAAAGGCTAGTCACACAATCTTTTCTCTCTGCCCAATCGATTGAAGCTTGTAATCCTGACCTTGTGGCCATGGGTTCTGACCTCTACTCTGACCTTAACCGACAAACTTCTGTGTTAAAATCATGTGTCACTGCATTCGAAAATGGCCACCATTTGTGTTTTCGACTGAGATGCTACTTCATTATGCTAGCGATTCATTGGTCAGTAATACTTCGTGTAGGCTTAAAATTATTGTAAAAGTATCACAATGCAACGGTCATTAGCCAAGGCTCCGAGAGTTCAGTTCTTATTCTGTGCCCCCTCCTATGCTTACTGCTCTTACTTCATAGCAGTTAAGTCTGCACTGTTGACAGGCTGCATTGTTCATGTTCCCGTACTTTGCGGTTACAAACTGCTGCCCTTTTAAGATTTGTTAAAGCTGGTGGTTGGGAATGGTCCCAGAAATGCTTAGGGCATGAACTCAAAAAAAAAAAAAAATGACAACAACAACAACAACAACAAAAAAACAAAAAACAAATATGAGTTATAAAGGTCAGAATAAAGATGCAGTTTGAAAAAGTCAGGCTATCTGAGCATGCTTGTTATGTTGAGATTAGCGTAAGGAGTAAGTGGATGTGTGGGAGAGCGAAAGAGAGGCTGAGGGACGCCCTGGCTGAGCCACCAGCACATAGCTCCTTCAAGGCACATGACAGTGCCAATGCTGTTCAGGAAATTGGGCCCATATGATGTTTTTGCAGTGGTGGAGAACAGATTTTAGAGGAGATATGAGTGAAGCCAAGAAGGATGAGTCACAGGGCTTGAAAGGAACAACATAAGAGAGACACAACTGCAGCAAATGGCACTCATCCCAGCCCTGTGATGTCATATCTTAAACCTCCAAAATAGTGTCACTGTGTGAGAGAGCTTATCTGGGTGAAGGTTAGTGTGTAACAGTGTTCATACTCATAAGTACTGTTTTCTGTATTGAAGCATACTGCATGACAGCTTGTATAGAGCTTAATATTTTTGTTTATGTCTTTGTCTCTCCTCCTTAGTCCCCTAAAGTGCACAGCTACCCTGATATGGAGGCAGTTCCCCTTCTCCTTAGCAAAGTGAAGGCAGAGCCACCGGAGGACCTGCTCTCTTCTGAGCACTTTCATACTCAGACAGAACCCGTGGACCTGTCGATCAACAAGACTCGGTCCTCACCTCCATCCTCCACTGCCTCACCAGTAACTTCGGCCTTCTCTCCGTCCTCCTCCTCTTCGTCTTCATCATCATCCTCGCCTTCTGTCATCGCCTCCATTTCTTCAGGAAAGCCCTCAGTGTTGACTCCTGGGCCTCTGGTGGGATCTCCCTCAGGAGTCAGGGGCCAGTCATATTTACATATCATCCACCCAGTGCCCCCTTCCAGCCCCAGCAAACTGGCCAGACAGGTGCAGCGCATCCCAGTGGTGGTGCAGTCATTGCCACTAATGTACACTACAGCAGTACGCTCACCCTCCAACCATCTCAACTCCACCATCATGGTCCCACTGATGGACGAGTCCAAGAGCCAGGGCAAAGGTGAGTCCATAAGTCCTTTTAGCTCTGACTAAATGATTAAGTTATTCGTTCTTTATTCTATTTACAAATATAATTTTCAGGATTTTCAAATTCCTACTGCATAATTTTGTTTGATATTTAATCCAATTCAATTGTAATTGTATTTGAATTTATATACAAATAGTATTGAGTTTAAATTATTATTTATTGTTTATTGTTGTTTATTCTAAGCATTATACAGTACTGTGCAAAAGTCTTGAATCACCCCTTATATCCTCATATTTTGTTTTTAGACTTTCTTGTATTTTTAATGTACTCTTGAGCAATAGTTCTCCAGGCTTCCTGGTGGTCTTTTGTTCCTTGGCTCTCGTTTTTGGCCAGTTTCTGTCTCTCCTTCTCAGTCTAGTCCCTGTACCTGACCAGTTTTTGTTTGTTAAGCCACACTCACCTATAAATCACTGAAACATAATGTAAAAATACAATCTAACTTAAGACTTGTACCAGTGAGAAACAGATGCAGATGATGACAGATGATCAGGCCGGTGATTAGTATACTGGTGATGCTGAATGCTGAGTTGCTGGTACAGACAAGAGGGGAAATGAGGTTTCTGCTGAGGTTGTTATAACCTCACTTCAACAACCAATTTTTTAATTGCATCTTTAGATACTTTGCAGCCTGTGTCAGTAAAACATTTGTTCCCATTAATTTAATTGAATCTGCATAATTAAATTACATTTCATTTAATTGAATTTAATAAGAAGAAATGAGGGGTGGCTTATGACTATAGTGTTCCAGCACTATAGTGTTCATGAGAACTGGTGGCAGTTGTTAGGTCTAAAGCTAAAGCTCCTTTTTAGGTTCAATGTATTTGGCTAGAAAATGGTATTCCTTTGACACTACTGTGAATCTTATGAAAATACCTAAATTTGGTCTTAAATGTTCTCAGCTGCTTGTGCAGATCCTGATGTGTACTTTCTGTCTGGCCCTGCCTGGTCCATGACTTGGGTCTTTGTTTCTCAATGAACCCACTTGAGATCAAAGATGAAGAAGAAAATGTCAACAGCCTCTAACTCAAGTACAGACCCTCACCGGCACTCTCTGGTGGTGTGGGTGTCTCTAGGCATTAATGTGTTTTTGGTGAGCTAGGAGGGGTTTTTGGAAGATGAAAGTGACTTTTCCTAAGTGTGATATTTTCATGTGCTTTGGCCTCCAGTCCAGGTAACAGAGACCATGTTTGGCTCTGCGCCACACTGACTAATTAAAAGCACATGTCGCAAGCCAGGCTTACCCCCCAAACTCGCAAGACCTCACTAGGCAGTTGTTGGGCTGCATTTTAAAGTGGGCGAGTTCCAGGGAAAGGCTTGTCCAAACCCACCAGGCTCTGGGTGAGCAAAGATCTGC
Organism: Clarias macrocephalus; assembly: GCA_011419295.1. Classification (NCBI taxonomy): domain Eukaryota; kingdom Metazoa; phylum Chordata; class Actinopteri; order Siluriformes; family Clariidae; genus Clarias; species Clarias macrocephalus. The sequence goes on along the minus strand of JAAGKR010000177.1, from coordinate 79,279 downwards.
ACTGAACATGCACTAAGGAGCTGTGTCTTAGTAACCAGTTGTTTATCTGGGACTGGTGTTGGTCCCAAAGGACTGGGCATGGCTGGGCACAGCTTGTGAGGAGGAAGGAGAGGAAAAACAAAGTTTGCATAATCGGGTGGGACGGATATTGAAGGTGTGGGTGGCTGTTTAAGCAGCATGGACTCCACCCAGGGAGCTGTACTGAAGCACAGAGGAAATGGAGTCAGGCTCGGGTGGAGTCAGCTGAGTGGCGGTCCGTGATATGGCTATGTGATAGCACAAGTTTGGGGCACTTACAGCCCAAATCACAAAGCAGGCACGCATACAGACAAACACACACACACACACACACACACACACACACACACACACACACACACACACACACACACACACACACACACACACACACACACACACACACAGGTTGGCTATCATTTTAAAAGGAATTGTGTGCCCTTGTCTACAGCTCGGTCTCTGGTGAGGTTACCATGGAAACAGGCTTAGGCTGGAAACAACAGCAGAAAGAAATCCTGGGGTTTGCTTCACTACCTCTCATGAACTCTGCTTTTGTCGCTGCCTTTATATGGACATTTTCCGAAACATACTGACCAAAAGTGTAGGTAAATTGGATGGCTCACTGCAGAGCAATTGTAGAGATCACTGTTGGCTCCGAATATGTTTGTGTGTGAGTGTGTGTGTGTGTGTGTGTGTGTGGTAGTAGGCCACTATACTGAGCTCTGTCTAGTCAGAATGGAAGCGGTCTGAGTAAGAGGCCTGAGCCCCAGGCTCTTGTAATGAAGCCAATGAATCTTTATTGGGAGAAGTTCTGCTGAGTGTTTGCTGCACTTCGGCTAGGACTGTCCTCTCCGAGGCACAGAGACACTGTAGATTGGCTTTCCTGCATCATGGATGAGAAGAGAAATTGCTTCATAAAATCTGACAAACTGAGCACTAGGTTCACAGAGTGCATGTGCAGAGTCAGTACATGTACAGTACATTGCATCTAGTGTAGTGTATGATGTGTTTTATTAACTTGGAGCTCCGTCTGGGCTGGGTAGCTTTTTTAGCTCAGCATGGGTGGAGGAGAGTGTGATAGTGTGTAAATGGAGTCTGCTGACAATGTGACTCTGCCCAGGCGCCGATAAAAAGATATACAATTGGTGATAAACAAAAGATGTGTTTATTGAAAATAGCAGCTTTGTACAGAATAACATGATACTATAATCAGCAAGAACAAATTGTGAAGGAGGAAATGGAGAAAAAAAAATGCAGTGCTGTAAGACATCCGTAAACCTTCTGTAGCCTTCGGTTGATGTCTGACAGCTTGCACTCCTCTTTTGTCAAGAACCCAATTACAGAAGAACGGGAAGATATGTTACATTGCCGATTTCTGCAAACTGAACAACCGGTGTCAGTTTATGAAAAAATTTCATCCACATTTGCATTACTTTCAGTGTCCTCATATTTGTCATAATAAAAAAAATATTATATGGCTAGTCATTTGCAATGTAAAAAAAAAAAAAAGATTAAAATGCTTACACTCGACAAACAATTTGTATGTAATAACTTTGTAGCCAAATGACTGAAATATAAAGAGGAAAGACCTCAGAAAAACACATGGAATGTTATGACATTTTTCATTTGCATGTATTTTGTAACGGTGTGCTGTAAAATATTTTATTGTTTGCTCTTTCTGATAGATTAATACAAGATTATGCACTTTTATTTAAACCACTAACTGTTTTCACTGCAGCTTATATGCTGCTTGCATGGCTAATCAGCGAAAATATGACTCTTATTCTCCTGAGACTTGCATGGCTAACTGCATCAGAACAGAACGGAATAGAAAAAAATGAGGATTTGACAAACATGTATGCATACACACAAACTATTTCAAATAATTATTAACGCAATAAACAGAACCCTCTTGTGTTTGTTTTAAAGGTTATTAGTATGTGTAGTATAAATAAAACTATTACACCATATAATTTATGCACATTTTTATTCCGTCTAATTAAGCATGCTTAGATCACAAAACTCTTTTATTATTATTATTATTTTGAATTAACTGTGAGGGTGGTGGGGGGCCTCAGAGTGGCGCAGTGGCAAAGTGCTCGCCCTATCATCCGGAGGTTGCGAGTTCGATTCCCGGGTGATGCTGTAACCTCTCGTAGCCGGAAGCCTAGAGAGAGCTGGTTGGCTATACAGCCAACCAGGGGCGTCTGTGAGATCACGCAAGCGGAAGGAGCGGATAGCGCTGTCCTCCCAGTGTGTTACGTCGCCCCCAATGGTGCGTGAGCGAGCAGTTTGAAAAGATACTGGCATCATGTGACTCGGAGGAAACACATGATAGTCTTCGGCCCTCCAGACTGAGTGGTAGTAGTAGCGTTATGTGGGAGCCCCCTAGTGATGGTGAGGAATTAGACATGACTAAATTAGGGAGAAAATCTGTGGTGGACATTCCTGTAAATTTTACTGCACTTTAGAGAAGCCTCAGTTATCTAACTGCTCCAGGGTTGAATCCTAAATGGCATAAAATCGAAAGTTAGTGCACTACTGTATGTAGGGTCTAGAATCTCTTGTTCCACACACCAAGTAGTAGAGTATGTTAGCCATGAACAAAGTGGTGAGCTGAGTCATGAAGTCTTATTGTCAAAAGCTCGCGCTCATATAAACTAGCAGTAATGAAAGACTGAAACACAACATAGACGGGTCAGAGGCAATTCAACACAGTTCCGAAGCATTTACTAAGGAGAAAAGGTGTTATTTAAGGTGACATAACATTATCAGATGTGTGTTTTTGCTGAAAGTGTACTGTGACCAGTTGTGACGTAGGTTTTGACAGCCAGCTGCTCTCCCACTTTTCAACCCTTGAAACTTTTATTGGTACACAGAACTGGACCATACCCGCCTATTTTCATCCATGGATATAGCACATCAATTATATTATAGCCCAAAAGTTGGAAACTACAACTTATGAACTCTTATAATTAAGGTGTTAGAATAAACAAGATAAAAGAGAGCCAGTGTTTAATCAGAGATGTTCATGTGTAGTTTAATTTAACTTTCCAACTGCACAGTATATTTATGTAATAATTTTGTGGTCCAAGCATCAGCGCGATATCCATCTATCCCTGTGTTAATAACCCATAATCACTATTTATTCCCCCTGAAAAATTGCTGAATGGTCTACCCTTTTATTGCAATTTTTTTTACACTTGTTCTATAAAAATAAATGTTTGACATAAATATTTATTGAGTGCTAACAGCCACCTTCATTTCTACTACAACAATCAACCTTATAAGTGTCTATAAAGCACACAGCGTTTTTTTTTTCTAAATCTGAAAAATGTGTCAAAATACTTCATTTTATCACAATTATATAAAAAAAAATCACACAAGACTTTATGTAATATACTAATTTTTTTGTGCATTTGCGTGTGTAAAATCATGCCAGCCAGTTCCTTAAGCCCACGCACCAATTTTTATGTATTACACACTGTATTTTATTATTACAACAAACTGTGGGCCATGTTAACCAATTAATAAAAGCAAATCCTCTTTCACATCTTTAAGTGTAACTGTGTATGTGTGTGTGTGTATATGTACACTAGTGATACAACTAACATGTACTCTGTCTGCAGCACAAACAGAACTAAACGGCTTGTCACCAAGACAAATCAGGAGTGACAGTGACGATGACGACCTGCCAAATGTAACCTTGGACAGCGTCAATGAAACAGGATCCACCGCGCTGTCTATAGCACGAGCGGTGCAGGAGTGAGTAAAGTTTCTATACACGCAAACATACTATATATCCAGTCTGTCTCCTCTGACTAATGTTGAGTCTGTTAAAAGGAAAAAAAGCCAACTTGAGTTATGAGTGGGAGTGCAAGCATATTGTAGCATAGTACTCATGATGCACACAAATGATGCATGGCCTATTCAAATGCTATTTTCTGCTCCCATTCAGTGCTGGTTTCGCGTGCACATATTGAAAATGGCTTAAATACTGGCGAATCTGTCATGAAGATGTCCTGGTTTCTTAAAAAAGTGAAATCAACTCTCATTAGAACTAGTCCCTTGGACTCAACCGAGGCTTCTGTCTTATCGTCTCTTAGAAACGCTGCGACTTTTCCCTGACCAGACTCACTCAAATGACAAGCCATCCTCTTGTTATTTAGGCAAACTGCTTGGAAAGTATTCCAGGATTCTGCTCTGTGTCACAGGGTTCTGGAACAGCGTAGAGTAAATGTTTCCCTTTGCTGGGAGTGTGCCATGGACATGGGACTTTGCCTCGGCTGGCACGCCAGAGCCAAGGTTTAACCAGGGGTTTTAAAAACATGCTGTTTGACTGAGGTGCTTTTTGGGTGTTTACACAAGTGAGGAAGGGTGGAGAGAGAGAGCGAGAGAGAGAGCGAGAGAGCAGATGTATTCACTCTCGCTCACACAATGAGATTATTCCACAGAGCTGTTGAATTCTCGAATGTTTAGAAGTTGTTGATTCATTAATTACACGGTTACAGCACACCTACGGCAGTGAATCTGTAATACAAATCACAGGTTTATATTTAATTCACTTGTTCAAATATTGATTCTACGGTAACAACTGATTATTCAGGGGAACTTCATGGCGGATGCCAAATCATACTCTTAGGCCAATAATAAACAGATGTAAAAATATGTTGTTTTTTAACGAAAAAATAAAAAAAGGAAAAAAATTACATTTATAATAGTATAATAGTTTATATAGTATCGTATTTATACCTTTGATAAAGGGTCAGAACAGGATCTATTGAATAAAGTAAGAATATTTTATATTTTAGTGTGTGTGAAGTTATATGATTATAAATTATATGCTTATAAATGTGTAATACCACATAATAGTGTGTATGTATGTATGTATGTATGTATGTATGTATGTATGTATGTTACATATACATCTTTTAACAGTGGACTCGGGCAATTTGTTTTAAGCATTGTTCTAAATTTTGCTTCAATTCACTGCTAGTCAATTGCTATTCTGTTGTCTGCAGTAAATGCGTAGGTGTAGGTGCTTGAGTTTGTTGCCACTGCCTTCCCCTCAGAGATGAAAATAACCCTCGGGCACACACAACTGTCAGTGTCCACTCTGTATAACCTCGCACAGACTCTGTCTCATCCACTGCGCGTCTCTAACGCAGACTGAGAGGAAGCTTTTTGCCCCCTGACTCGACCTGGCCCGCAAACAGCATATGGCAGCACTCAGAGAGAGGCGACAAGCACTATCATTCTTAAATGTCACACTTTATGAGATGTGAGTCATCAGATGGGCTGCCATGCAGGGGAGTGAGGGATCGAGGGAGAGGTGATGATGGCATGATCATCAGTGTGTGCACCTGATCAACCCTGTGGGGGAAACTTCCAGCTGCCTCGAGCTCTGTCTCAAGCACTCTCCTCCCACATGTGTATAAATCTCCTCAGGTGTGTTCGAGTGTGTGTAAAATGAACCACACAAGCTCTCCATGGCATTTTCCATATTCATGAACGCTGGGGGAAGAGATGCTGTTCTATTATTAGAGCGTCCCAGGCAGATTCTTCCCAGTTCCATAAGTATCTGGGGCCCTTCGGCCAAACAGGTCGGGGAATTCATTTACACATTCAAACACTCACATATATACACACAAAAGATGCTTGCCTTAAAAGTCATTTTAAGTTGTTTTATTTCTCAAAATATAATGTAAAATTACAGCTCATTGAAGGTTTTTTTTTTGTTGCATATCCCACCTTGTTAGGAAGCAGGGTCAGCGTTGATATGTCACCTCTGGAGCAGATAGGTTTAAAGGCCTAGCTCGTGGGTCTTAGTGGCAGTCTCAGTGGCAGCTTGGGGTAGCTGGGGCTTGAAACCCTGACCTCCTGGTCAGTATCCACCGCGCTGTTCACATTCCTGTTGTGTTTTGCTTTCCTTACTATCTATATAAATAAAATAAAGGTTTGACTGTACATTGGTCAGAACTCACTCTTTCAATGATATCTTTACATTTCATAAGAGGAAAGAAAAATTTCTATCTGTACGTCTGTCTGTATCCTGTATGTCTGTCTAGCCGATTTTGTCACAGCATCACGCAAAACTGGCTGGACAGAATTTACTGAAACTTTGCCATTCCTGCACCATAAATGATGTAGAATGCACATTATGAGCATTTTTGTACCAGATCACGTCACAGCAGCAAGGGCATTTTTGGCTTGCATCGGCTCTACTTTTTGCCCTTGATAAACACAGAAATGTATTATTTATTTTTATATACATTTTATTTCAAGTGACATCACCTCAATAAAATGTTTGACATTATTTTTCAACATGAATTAGGTAAACTTTACCATAAATGGAAATGTAGCACAAAATACATTAGTATGCATTTTTTTCTCTTTTGTATTATTTGATGTATTTATTATTACTGGGGCAATATTTCTTGCAACCTTGTGACTTGCAATTTTAGTAACATTTCCTGTGACAATTACTTAGCAATTCTCAATTGCACTAACCTATGGGAATTTTAACAAGACTTTTAACATGGTGCCCCTTTTTTGAATAAAATGAAACATCACGTCTACATACAATAAGAGCAATGTGAGAATTTAAATATATAAGTGCTGCCAAATTGTATCAAGGGGTTAAACCAACCCTTTACATTATGACCAGCTGTTGTATTCATAAATGAAAACTTTAACTATGGGAAAGAGAAAGAGGAACAGCCTGTTTGGGTATTATACAATAACCTTATAATAGTACACTGAGACTGGTTAGGGAATGCAATGAAGGATTTTTCTAAAGTTATGTTTACTTTGTTACGTCTTGTGGTATGAACAGCTAAGAGCCCTAACAGAGGGCTTTAGATGGGGTCAACGAAATAGGAGTTTGTGAGAGTGCTTATGATAAGCATGGGAAGTCCTCTCCGTTTGGAGATGGCGTGGGATTATTAATTAAGAAACTTAAAAGGAAACAAAAGAAAACTGAAAACACAACATAAACAGAGCTCCGCCGTCTACGCGAGAACGGACGGGTCTCTGGGAACTAAAACAAAAACTTATATCCTCTTGGGGCTTATGCCCTTAACGAGGACTTATGAGCGAGAGTTTGTGTCTTTTGTGCTTTGCACTATCATTGAAAACTGAGCGCACACACTGGACTGACGCGTGCCGCTCTCTCTCACTCTGTCTCTCTTGCTGGCATCTTAGGGAGGCAGAGGCTGAGGCTTTGCCTCGGTCTCTCATCTTTCTGCACTCTTCTCTATCTTTCTCTGTCTTTCTTTTCTTTTCTTTTTTTCCTGATACCTTACCGGTGCTACCTAAATGATCACTGAGGTATCGGGACCCTTAAATAACCCGCCGCCAGGTGAGGCGCGTTCACGCTGATTGCGGCGTTGCCTGGCAACCGCCTGTCTATAAATGGCCGCGCCTTTGCCTGTCCGGAACTCCGCGTGGTAGCAGCCTGCGGATCTGCCCGTTCTGAACAGTGCAAAGCACTTTCACGCGGCTCTGCCCCTCGTGAGACCCGCGTTGTTACTTACTTAAGTTGTTTGCATAGAAACCGATACAGCATATACCACTGTGCTAGAACACCTCAACTACAATTACAGTTTTTCTCTGACGCCCTCCCACACCCTCCATTAGCCATGCTCTAGAGTATGAGAGTAGACAAAATCCTTGACTGAGCTAAAAAAAAAGTAAGTAAAGGTCAAGTACCATCCATGTAACCACTTTATAAGTAACAGCGTACATTATATGGCTATAATATGTGGTGACATGTGGTGAGCATGTTAAATCTTGCCATCACAGCCATGTCACATGCCAGATTTAGTTTCCCCGTTTGCTGTTATAATTACCTCCACTCTTCTGGGAAAGCTTTCCACTATAGATTTTGAAGCATTGTTGTTGGGATTTGTCCTTTTAGCCACAAGAGTATAAGTGAGGTCAGGCACTTATGCTGGTTGAGGAGGCCTGGTACTGCGTCAGCATTCCAGTTCATCCCTAAGGTGATCACTGGGGTTGAGGTCAGGGCTCCATGAAGGCCACTTGAGTTCTTTCACACCAAACTTGGCAAACCTTTTATTCATTTGTAATGCAACACCATACAAAGACATTCTATACAATTGTCCGCTTCCAACATTGTGGTAACTGTAGTGATAATGCTGATGAGATCACAACCATTTATTATAAATGGACATAGATAAATGTGATGTAAATTCATGCATTATCATGTGTACAGTATTACATCATACACAACATACACATCTTCTCCTGTAGCAGTAATGCAGTGATTTGCACATCTTAGGTGTGGCATTTTAAACTTTGTCTATGTCTGTGTAAAGGGTTTTCTAATCATATAAAATCTGGTACAGTTGATTTCATCTATTTTATTGGGATAAACATGTGAAAGGATATGAATCGGTTATTTTCAGTGGTTAAGATATTATTACTATAAATGATCACACATTAAATAAATACTGTCGGCCTTTATAAAGCATAACATACTTGAAAGTTTTTAAATAAACCAAAAACCAAAAAAAAAAAAAAAAACGTCTTGGCAGATTGGGTAGAGTGTTTCTGGCATTAAAACTGCTACCAGTTTATACACATTTAAGATGATCAAGCGAGGAAGTGAACAAGCTGCACTGGTCTGTATTCGTGAGGTTGAATTCCAAATGAAATCCTTTTCATTAAATATGCTCACTACGCAGGGTTTGTAATATGAAATGCACTACTAAGAAATTCAGAAATTGATTGAATGTCACCGTACAAACATTGATTTGTATAAATAAATTTACTTAAGTAATCATAAAAAAATATACAAGTTATAGTTCATGCATGCTCTTTAATTATAATTAATTTACAATTTTCACATTTATTTACTAGCAAGTCTGTATCAGAGTGAGAGAAAAGATATTACTGCACCATCTCTGATGGCCACACTTTCTGACTGTGATGTGGCTTCACTGCAGCTTAGTGTCTGTAGATTCTCCCCTTTCATTCTCTCTCTCTCTCTTTGCCTTTTTGTTTCAGTTAATCCTGATATAATTCATGCCTGAAGCTTAAAAACGCACACTAATGAAAATTTATTGCTATTGTCATTTTTAGTTAGAAGCTTCAAGTGGTAATGTTTGCTTACGCCGGCAGCTTGTGGAGCTGCTGAGATGATCCGACAAAAACAAACACCTCGACCCCTCCACAACACTCATACCCACACACACCCACACACACACACACACACACACACACACACACACACACACACACACACACACACACAAACATCTGTATACATACCGCCATAGCCAACACACCCAGCACACCCCAATATCCACCTATCCAACACACACACACACACACACACACACACACACACACACACGCACACACAGATAGGCACTCACATAGACAAACACAAAGGCAGGATGTCGGGGTTATTCAGGGTTCAAGGTGTCCTGTTTACACAGGGCTGTGTGTGTTGTGTTGCACTGTACTTATTAGCCTGTTCCTCTCCACGCAGCTACACAGTCAGACATACGTTCTGTGTTTGATGGATCAGCTGTAACGGACTGAAACAGACATTATGTACTGTATGTACTTCTTATGGCGTCCTCCGGAGTGAAGTCAGTGTGTAAACATCCTGTGCGAGATCTCGCTGCTGAAAAATCTTTCCACTGTAAATCCAAACCGTCTCCTCGCTAACTCCCCTTAGTGCTTGTCGTCCTTGCGTGAGGGGCTTTTCGGCGTTCTGAACTCCCCCTCTTTCTTTTTCAGTCTGCAGTCTCTTTTTTATCCCACTGCTGACATTCATTTGGACTAGAGAATATACAACTATGTCTCTTCTTCTGTTTGATTCTGTCCTCCTCTCTCTCTCTCTCTTGCTCTCTCTCTCTCTCTCTCTCTCTTTTTGCACTTTCTTTCATTTCTCTCTCTCTCTCTCTCTCTCTCTCTCTCTCTCTCTCTCAGTATCGTCTTAACTCACTCTCCCTTCTCTCGCTGCTCTGACTGTGTGTGTATGTGTGCATTAGCTCATTCTGTGCAGCGACAGAAGGGATCTAAAGTTCAACTTCATTTCTGACACATTGGCTCATATCCTCTAGGCCTCAGCCTGGTCGCGTTCCAACACCAACAGGTGATCTGTAGGGCAGGGTGGAAACAGGAAGTGGGCTACGTGTGGAGGAGACAGCTTGCAGGAGACATTGTTTGGCTCCTCCCTCTCAGGTCTCCCCAGTTGTCCTGGCCATGCCAATCACCAAGCAGGGAGATAATAAAAAAAAAACTATGGTTTCTGCCCAGATATTTTAAACACATTTTATACTCCACTTTGGATGTACAGTGATGTGACTCTGCTCCGTGAACCTTTTGTCCTCTGCTCATACATTCCGCACCCCACACAAATGCCCTGCCACCATTCCTCACTATTGAAAAACAGCCACATGTTCACATGTATCAATATTCCATTACCCTAGAGCCATCACAAACACACATACCTTAATAATGGCCAGGGTTTTTTTTTTTTTTTCCCATTAGTGATGTGATGCCATATAGTATTGATTTGGCCTGAAAAGGCAGACCACTCTCCATTCATAACACATCAGTTGGCTATCATTAAGGGTAGCAAATAACGCAAAGAAAAACAAAAAGCTCGGAGTACAAAATTGGTGGTTGGTTTGAGAAGAGAAATGATCAAGCTGGGCCTCTTAGTCACTTTGTTGAAAAAAAAAAGAGAAAAAAAAAAAGAAAGAAAAATCAGTCCTAGAGCACCATCCAGTGGTGGACTATTTAAAGAACTGCCTTTCTCTGGAAGCTATGAGTTACAGTAGTTTCTGGTTCGTTATTAGAGTGTAAGGTGGATATAAATCAATCCATCATTAAATAGATAAATGAATAGATTTTGGAGATTGCAGTGTAATTAGAGGATACAGAAGGATTCCTAATAAACTCAGTAATAAACTTTTCTTTTATGTGTTTTATAATATTTTATTCATTTTATGTTTATGTGACACAGAAAAATAATGAATCCAGTTTAGTTATTTATATTGTTATGTGGTGTTGTATTTAAATGTAATATGTGAAAATTTTTTATATGGTAGCTTTTTTAAATTTTGCTAATATATTTTGGGCCACATGCATGTAGTTTGCATGTTCTCCCCATGCTTGTTGGGTTCCCCCTGGGGTCTCTGGTTTCTTCCCACATTCCCATGACATTCGCCAGGTGCACATAGTGTGTGAATGTTTGACAGTATAATCTATCTATACTGAAAATGCGCTGAAAATTTGCTCTGGAAATGCCGTCTATGTCATTTATTCAGTTTATATAGTGATACAAAAAAATGTCATAGAAGAAGTGGATTGTGCAAATCTTCACTTGCTTTCTGAATTGCTCACGGTTATTATTTCTCATGTCACAGTTCCATGTCACCATTCAGTATTGAGAGCATGCGACGGCCACGACGGTCCGAGTCTCCAGACTCCAAAAAGAGGCGAATTCACAGATGTGACTTTGACGGCTGCAATAAGGTTTACACCAAGAGCTCCCACCTAAAAGCACATCGGAGAACACACACGGGTAAGTCTGGCACATAGAAATGCAGCTTTCAGTTCAATTCACTTTATATATAATACTGGTGTTTTTTTGTGTGTGTGTGTATTTGGCTAATTCCTTTTCTTTGTTCATTATAGTTACAATATAGTCACAAATAAGAAAATATGGTCATTAATAGAAATGTATTTCAACCTGTATTAAGTCGCACAATCTAATATTTTATTTCATCGACTTAAGCTTTGATTATGCGGTGGCCAGTTCATGTGTGAAAATAATCTCTTATGCTCCCAGAACCACGCTTTCACAATTTCAGTGCCATAGATGTGATAACCTGGTCATTTAGTACATTCAGGTCATCTTCATTTTAATTCCACATAACATGGCTGAGCCTTGACCTGACCAACTAAAACAACCCCAGAACATAACACCACCTCCAGAGGCTTGTACAGTGACCACTATGCATGATGGGTGCATCGCTTTTTACCCTGACACTCTGGAATTGCATCAATCTGGAATCATCAGACCACACAATCTTTTTTATTGCTCTACAATTTAGAAGCCTGTGAGGTCTCACCAACCTACTGTAGCTTTGCATTTTTTTTTTATATTTAACTTTGTCAAGCGTTTAAGCAATCTCCGTTCATGGTTTATTTCTCTGACCACATTTCTGGGGCAAAGTTAACAGTTCGTCAATATCCTATTCCCAGGTTTTATTAAGTTGTTGGACAGTTCTTAACTCACTGGCCTGATCAACTGTCATGATCTGCATTTCTCACATGTTCATGTCTTGGTTATAGTTGAATGGTTTATAGGTCACTGTGGGGCGATAACAAACGAAAACATTCCACTGAAACTTGTCAGGTACAGGGACTGGGCTAAAAATGAGAGACAAAAACGAGAGAGAATTTTTTTTTTACTCAAGTGTAGCATCAGTACCAGTTCATTCTTATCATGATAGCATTTTTGCATCTTGTTCTATAGGTGAAAAGCCATACAAGTGTACCTGGGATGGCTGCACATGGAAGTTCGCTCGCTCGGATGAGTTGACCCGGCATTATCGGAAGCATACGGGGGTGAAGCCTTTCAAATGTGCGGACTGTGATCGCAGCTTCTCTCGCTCAGACCACCTGGCCCTGCACCGGCGCAGACACATGCTGGTCTGAGTGAAGACCACCTCACACACCCTCTCTCTTTCTCTCTCTCACACACACACATACACGTGCGCATGCACGCCGGGGGAGCTGGGTCTCTCCTTGCACTTGTTCAGCTGGGCTGGACACAATCATGGCCATCCTACAGTAGGTCCTGGTGATAAGCAAGAGTGAGGAAGTTTAAAGGATGCATGATGGACAGAATGTGCTGATAGATCTGAACAAGGTCTGCCTCAAGGATGGAGCAAAGCTGCTCTACAGATCTGGGCTCTTCTTGAAGTTTCAGGACATCTTGAACTGGAGCACTTGTCCAGATCCTGGTTGTTAGTTCTTGCTTGAGAGTTTTTTTTCTGTCTGCAGTTTTTTTTTTTTTTTTTTGTTGGCAGCATCCTTGTTTTGTTTTCATTTAAAATGTCTGCTTCCCTTTTGCCATCAACAATGTGAAGAACTGCAGTATTGAATTGCTTCCTCTTTTGAGATCTGGAGCTTTGATATTGTAGACACATCCAGGTTCCTACAGGAATGGCATTTTCATAAATCTTTATTTCCTCCTAAGTCAGCATACCTGATTATGAGGAGTCATTTCTTTGGCAACAGAGGAGAGACCCTGAGTCAGCGTTTCCTGAGGTGAGGTGCTTGGAGATTTTTCATATAGCACAAGTCTGCAAAACATAGAATGAGATTATACACACAGTGGGTGACACATCATAGAAAATCATGCAGTTCATATATTCTATTAGTTTTCACACTAAACCTATTTTCTACTGCACAGGCACTGAAGTATATGGGGTACATTTGGCTTTAAGAACTCTCAGCTTGTCGGGGTCTTTTTTTTTGTTGTTGTTGTGCTTTATGATGAGAAACAGGGATATAAGGCAGTGCATACAGTTCTGTGATTATCCAGTGAGTCTGATTGTGCTTTTTCTATATAATTTAATGTTGAATTATTTTCCCTGCTCAGGCCGGTGCCAATTCTTGCTTGCTTTGAATAGGATCGGCCTTGGAATAAACGATTACAGTAGAGCTCTATGTTCATCACACACAACACTGACCTCCACTATGTTTGACTGACTGACACAAAGCGCAGTGCCCTCTTAAGCTTTGAGGAAATTTAGGTGCAAAAACATAAAAAAAAAAAAGGAAAACATTTCTGCTAACATGGGCCTTTGATGGCGTGATCCATTTTTTTTTTTTTTTTGTACTTGTACGGACAATACAAGCCAGGAGAGCAATACACTCACTTTAGAGTGATGAGAGAGAGAGCTGGCCTCATTGGCTGTCTCACTCACTCCACCAGTAGAGGGCTTTCAAAACATGGACAAATCGCTGACTTTCTACCATTGCCACTTGTTTTTCTATACTAGAGAATCTTGTATATTTCTAATGGATTTGTAGCTCTAATTTTTAAAATAGCAAGAGCATATTGCTATTCTCTCTCACACCTAAAGGATTTGATTGCACTCAGAAGAATCCATTTTCTTTTTTAAGAGCCGTTAAGCGTGGCATTGCACGTTAAGCGTGCATTACCACATATTCACACACACATGCACGCACACACACACACACACACACACACACACACACACATACATGCAAACACAGATTGCACACAATGGATGTAGGGGGCATTCAATTAAACATTTTACAGAAGTCATATTTGAAAGTATTTACATTTTTAATAATTCCTTTTGTCACTCTGAATTAACAAAAATCTTTTACGTTTTTTGCTATAGTGCACTATGTTGGTCTTGTCTAGTGCACAAACAATGAGATGTTCCTCCTTCAGCCTGATTCCCAAATACAAATAGGCCACTAGAGGGGGATCATTGTCCAGTAAAGAACACATGAAACACTTCTTCTTCTTCACACACACACACACACACACAGACAGACACATTTTCACCATCCAAAACACAAACACACCTATCAGCCATAACATTACAAATTAGCCAAAATGCACAAACATTATGCCTCGGCGTCAAGACACTGGCAGCCGATCCTTTGGGTGCTGTGGATTGTAGAGTGGGACTTCTGTGGATAGGACTTGTTTGAATGGGTGTTCAGCCAGATTGGGTCTGAGAAGTTTGGAGGCTGGATCGGCAGCCTCGGGCTCTTTGCATCCTGGGTCCTGGGTGCAATGGACTGGGTGTTTTGGTGCCTTTCTATCGTGGCCAGCATTGTTTATTCTGGGAGTTGTGCTGCTTTTATGTGGGATCGGAACAGTTGGACCATCCTTTGCTCCCCACAGGCATGAATGAGTCTTGAGTGGCCATGATCCTGTCACCAGTTTCCTGGAATAGAATTGATAATCAATGTTAAGGTGTTCATGTTATGTGGTGTTAATGTTATGGCTGATATATAGACATAAATACATACATACATACATACATACATACATACATACATACATACATACATAAATGCATACATGCATGTCTAGAAGTTAGTACCGCCTTTTTAATTCTATTGTTTGTGTAAAAAACATAATAAAAGTCATCTGATTGTAGTGGGTCTTAGTATTAGGTAAATACAACTTCAGAAGAACAAAACCATAAAGAAAGAGCATGTGGGCAATAATAAGTACCCCCACAGGTCCACCTTTAGCAGCAATAACTAAGTAATCATTTCATGTATAACAACATCAGTCTCTCACATCATTGTGGAGGAATTTTGGCCCATTCTTCTTTACAATCTTTTTTCAGTTCATTGAGGTTTCGGGGAATTTGCTTAGACACAGCTCTCCCACCACAGCATTTAAATTGGGGTAAAGTCTGGACTAGACCATTCCAAAACGTTGATTCTTTTCATTTTCAGCCATCTTGATGTAAATTTACTGGTGTGCTTCAGATCATTGTTCTGTTGCATGACCCAATTTCAACCAAGCTTTAGCTGTCAGACAGACGGCTTTACATTTGCCTGTAGAATACTCTGGTGTACAGAGGAGTTCATCAACTTAGTGACTGCGAGGTGACCAGGTCCTGTGGCTGAAAATCATCACCCTCCAGTGAGTATGAGGTGTCTCTTTTCACCAAAAATATCACTGGGCATTAAGGCCAAACAACTTCACTTTAGTCTCATCGGTACATACGACATTGTTCCAGACGTCTTGCAATAGTCTTGTGAATCTCAGTCGTGCTTCCATGTTCTTTTTTAGACAGAACAGGATTCTCCATGCAGCCCTTCCAAACAAACCGTACTTGCTCAGTCTTCTTCTAATTGTGCTGTCATGAACTTTAAAATTTAACAAGCTTAGTAAGGCCTATGTGGTCTGAGATGCCGCTCTTGAGTTTTTTATTTTTATTTTTATTATTTGTCTGAGTATTACACGGTCTGACCTTGGGGGTGGATGTGCTGGGACACCCGCTCCTGGGAAGATTGGCGACTGTCTTGAACGATGAATAATCTTTCTCACAGTAGAACACTGAACTCCAATTTGTCTTATAACCTCCAGATTGATTCCCTAAGTCTATTGCTTAGGTCTTCTTCCATCTTGGCATTGTGTTAAGACACACCTGAATGCTCCAGACCAGCAAACTGCCAAAAATTTCTGCTTTTATAGAGGTCTGTACACCTGCTGGTAATCAGTTAATAAAGGCCTGATGATTAACAGCACCTGGCTGCAACTAACCATCTTAAATCCTGTGGAAGCAGTAAGGGACACACACTGTAGTATTGGCCACATGTTTTTTTTTTTTCTTTTCTTTTTGGCTTTTTGTTAAATAAATAAATAATGGCACAGTGACAAATTTTATATGCTGTTGTACATCTAAGATTGTATTTGCCTAATACTGAGACCCACTATGATCATATTATGTGTTTAGACACACACTTAAAAAATAGAATTGAAAGAGGGGTACTACCTTCTGAACATGACTGTACATACATACATACATACATACATACATACATACATACATACATACATACATACATACATACACACACAATCTTTTGATCATATATTGTGGCATTTTGTGTCCAATAACAAGGCTATGATATACAACTCTAGAATTACCTTCTATAATTAAATGTTTCCATTAATAACTCATTCATTCTGAGCTGTCAGATGGTCTGCTCGTCTTAAGTGGCCTTAAGATAATTATTAGATGATACATAGATAATATGTATACATACAGTATAGACACATACAGTATACAAAATTTGTTTTATTCATACTAAATAAATATCATTCTATACACAACGTTAAAGCATCCATTGTATGGTGGAAATGTCATCAGACTGGTGTAGAGTAGCACTTTCAAATGGCCAGTACAAGCCTCAGTGATAATTACATGCACACAGCATGAAGAAATGCACTCACTCACTCACTCACTCACTCACTCACTCACTCACTCATGTGCACTGCTGTTGGAATCTCCACGTCTATACTATCAACAAGCAAAACAAAACTGAATCGCAGTTTTGTAAAATGCTGTAAAAGGAATGTGTCCGTTACAAAAACGAACGTGACCAACGTCACCTTGCTTTTTTGTGATCTGAAGTATTATAATCTATGATGTTTTATTTGGTTGTTTGTTTGTTTGTTTGTTTGTTTGTTTGTCTACACATGCGTGTTTCCTGTGGTACATGGGCTCGAGTGTATCATCAGCACCTTGTTTTTATGAAGTAAGAATATGAAATGAATTATTTTCAGTTAGACATAACATTAATCACCAGTGTATCTTATCGACTTATACTGTATTTTTGAGAAATCTCCTCAATGTGAGGCACTTCATCTGCATATTGCTATTTTATGTAAAAAGAAATCTTTTAAAATGTTGTAATATATGTGAAAGTGAAAGTTATTACTCGGTTTCGAAGGCTGTAAATACCTATTGAAAATAGGGCTTTTTATTATTATTATGTTTTTTTTAAATACAAGGGATAACTTTATATGACTACAATAACGAGATGATCATTACCTATTGGTACACAGTATATAATGGGACTGTGTGGGAGAGTGTTTGAGGGTATATCATCTTTAAATGCTTCTGTTCCTACTGACTGATGTGTAGGGATTAAACAATCCATCTATATGAACACAATGTTGAGGAACAGCTGCCTAAGTGCACATTCATTCAGCCATTTCCTAAGTGTTTTTATAACAATAATATTTCACAAAATGTAAAAGGAAAAGAGAAAAAAAAAAAGAAAACAACCTAGTCCAAAAATGAATGCCCCTTCCCAAACAGTATTCAAGAGCCATCAGCATTCAATTTTTTTTTTTTTTTTAGTTTTTTTTTTCTATACTAATATCATTCAAATTTGTATTTGGCATTATTTCTGCTCCTGTACAGGAAAACTTTTCCTATATTTGTGTATTAACAAATGTGCAGTCTCAAATCAGTTTTATAAAATGTTATTTTATCTTTAAAGAGAAAATGATTTATAATAATTAAAAGGAGCATTCTTTTTTTTTTTTTTTCTTAAAAGAAAAAAAAAGGAAGTGTTACTTTCTTCTCTGGCATTCTCACACTTTCTGTCGCATAATTTTGTAATGGTGAACAGGGTCAAAGTTATGCAATAATGACCAGTGCCTAATATATTACTCAAGAAGCACATGCGGAAAGGCAAACGATATGCCATAAGCACAAACGTGCATCCGGTACCAATAAACCTGTACAAAATATCCAAACTGATGTACAGTACCAAGCCTGTTTGTAATGCACTGAGCCTTACGGACCATTTAAAGACAACATTTAAAAATGAAAGCTGTGAACATCCTCCCATTAATCACATAGCGAGCAATGCTGTATGTGTCTCCTCGGAAAAAGATTTGGATGGATATACCTTACACTTTCGATATCATCTTAACTGAAGGATGCAGTTTCTCCATTATTAAGGTTGACTTTTACCTCTTTGACATTACACACACCTGAAGTTGAGTAGAACGCACCCTTACAGCTAAAACCGGTGCCTACAGAGTGGACCTACAGCACAAAAACACAGTGTGGCTTTGTTATTTCCTCTGTGAATGCGCGTTTCTGATTTGTATTCAACTTATTCTGTACAGTATTGCCTCAGTTTCAATATCAGCTTCATTTCTTAATGGAAATATTCACTTTATTTTGTCTTTTTTCCCTGATATTCTGTGATTATCGTTCTTGTATTTATGTATAGTGTATGTGTATTGTAAATATATATTTCAGAGCTTTTCATTTTCTGCAGAGTTGTGACTTTTTTTTTTTTTTTGCCCTGCTTTGCTTTAAAGGGAATCCCTTCACACTGAATCCTATCACAGAATGTCTTCATTTCAAATAAAAAGGAAAGTGTTTTATTCTTTATTTGAATTCTCCAGAAGGTGTCTAGATATTATGTGCTTTTGGTTTTATCTGTAATTTCATTTTATTCCCTTGAAGATTGAGCTGTGAATTTAAATTGAGTTTTAACATGATATTTGTATGATAATCTAATCGGAGGCATGGAAGTTAATAAAAGTTGCATTTTGTATGGAAGACACATGACTGATTTAAGTGGACTGATGGTGGCTATTTTCGTCTCACGATCTTGATACAAATATGAGAGAAAAAGTGTCCCCCCCCCCCCCCCGCCCCCCTCCCATGTTAAGCCACTTAACATCACATAACTTTCACATGAGACAAGGTGCGGCTGTGTGACACACAATACAGCAGAACTACACCTGCCTGCTGGATTTGACCCTGTAATGTATATCAAATACCTGTGACAACTCATAACTAACCTTCCCTCTTGTGTAACAGTTGAACTTGTTTTGATGTTTCCATAAGCTCACAATTCTAAACCCTTCTTTCATTTTTAATTTATGATAAATGACTAGCAATAAAATTATTTTGAAAGGTTGGATCAGGACAAAACCAGTTCGTCCGCATGCATATTAAAAGCCACATTCGAGCAAACAGGTTCATAGTCCTTTAGACACGAAGAGCTTCACTGCTTAACTTCACTGCTGTGAATAATTTCAAGAGCTTGTTCTACCAATCAGGATTAAATTAAGCATCATAGATTGAGTGGGTACCTAGTGAGCAGTCTCCCACTTGGCACTGACCTGTACCTCTTTTCATGGAGGTGCAATGTGGGAGCAGTGCTTCCCTTCCACACTGACTCATGACATTTGTTCACGTGTTTCTTATGGCCTAATTAAAACCGTCCACAATATGATATGGTGCATGTAGACAGAAAATCCACACTATACTTCACATACATTATTGTATTGTATAAAATAAAACCATATTTTATTTCATATTGTACATATGAGTAAATCTGTACTGTACATGCTAATAGTATGAAAATTATAGGCTTGTACCAGCACATTACAAACACCAAATTCTCTAATAATAGCGCTACATTTTTACAGGCCACTGCTGTTCCCTCTATCAATTCAGTTTAATTACACTGTAATTGCACCACACCTATGATCACAGAGCTATGTGCCTAAAACATGACAGGTGTGGTAAGAGACATGGCAAGACACAGTGCCTAGGAACAAAGCAGCAGGAAATGCCAGTTTAACTTGTACAGCAAGGGAGTTACTCTGATTTATGCACACATAATGTTTCTATGAAAAATAATGAAGCATGAATTGGTAATGAAGTATGAAATCTGTGACTCAAATGCTGTCCAAATACAAATGCATCACTGTATTAAAGCTTCTGCTTTTAATGCTGACACAAATTGCGTTCATGAAATTAGGTCTCGATGTGAAGCATATAAAAGCCATTAGATGTTACGGTCCTTCTTCAGAATTCATTATATCATGTCTGCTATCATTATTATATTGTCACTGTTAAGAGAGCAGGACTTGAACAGAATATTTGAAAAATCATACATAAGCACAAGATAAAAAACACTGTAAGCTTGACATGTAGAAAATGACAAAAAAAAATCATTATCTACTAGAGCCGTTATCCAAAAAAAAAAAATGAATCATGTAGTTCTTAACTTACCTAAATTTATTTACCTTTATTTTAATCAATAAAACCATCATTCCCATAGCTCTATTCACATATGTGCAATGTGCATAGAGAAGTACTTTATACAGTCAAAAAAAGTCGTCTGAATAAAAAATAAATAATTGAGTAAATGAATTACAATATTTACACAGTTATTAAATGTCACAAAAGAAATATTTAAAATCTCATGTCAACGTTGAGTTTCTGTGATGTGCTTTAATTAAAAATAAAATCTTTCCCTATAAAAACAAAAAACCCACCTATAAATGGTTCAAATCATTTCGCTCTGACAGAGGTACAGGAAGGAATAAATGCGTTAAACTCTGTCTTTGGTATTTCAGATTTGATTCTTTGTTTACTCAGTGCTTCATACAGGAGTTTTTGAGACTCCATACTCAGCTTGTTCTTTGAAAATGACTGTTAATCTCATTAACACCTCGGGGCTTTTCAAACAAGTTAAGCTTTACATTTCACTTTCAAAAATGTGAAATTAACTGTGAGGTGAAATGGGTTTAGGAATACATTATGCATTAAAAGTAAATTTTGTGTTTTCAAAATACGAAAAAGGCACATTTTCATGAAAAAAATACACTTTTAGTACTACTAATAACAACAAAATGAAAACAGCAGATGAAAAAAAAAACTCCTGGCCAAGTTCTCATCACATGGTGGTTGTGTTCCACAGGGTTACTGGTCTAGTGCCAACACAGTTTACTAGTGCATTATGAGCTGCCAAAACCAAAGCAAAACCAACACACCCAAGTTCTAACGACAGAAAGAGAGAAAGGTATGGAAGGCCGCATGGCACCGTGGTTCTAGCTCTGGTGTCTCTTCATGTGTAGAGCCAGGTGATCAGAGCGGGAGAAGCTACGGCTGCACACCGTGCAGTGGAAGGGTTTAGCACCCGTGTGCTTCCTGAAGTGACGCGTCAGCTCATCAGAGCGGGCGAAACGCCAATCGCAGCCCTCCCAATTGCACTGGTACGGCTTCTCTCCTGAAATAAGACACAGCGCCATACAGTTACGACAAGCTGGGGATGCCATCTCTCCAAGGTTAAATAACTCTTACAGCCTAAAAGACATGCCAAGGTATGATAGTATAGAGTAATAGTAGACCAAACGCATTGAAAATAATTTAGCATCTTTTCCTTCGAAAAAAAGAGTTACAAAGGCTTTTGGGATATTTATGATTAAATGTTTCACCTGTGTGAGTCCGTAGGTGTGCCTTCAGATGGGAGGACTTGGTATAGACTTTCTTGCAACCTGATGCAAAAATAAACCAATAAATAAATGAACAGATGTGATCAAAATAGGTTTGAACTCTGATATTGAACTCTGATATTAATGACTTAATTTCACACAATTTCTCAAACCGTGATTATCTTATGCAGTATCTTATGATACTGTTAACAGTTAATTCCTGCTCTAGGATTATTTATAATCTTTGGATTTTTTTTTATTTTTTATGTGCGACCTCGTTCAGGATGCTGTAGCAGCAGCAGGCAGTGTGACAATCCTACCACAAAATATTATCTGATTTTATACTGCAATTATTTTAGCATTTTTAACGCTGAAATCTTCAATACACTGAATTAAAAGGTCTTTAAGAGGTAACGGTTTCAGCTCAAAACTGCAAAGTGAGTTTTGGTGCTCAAGTATGACAACATCTGAGGTCAGAGCTGGTTTCTTATAGCTTACCTGGAACATTGCAGTGATGTATCCTCCTTTTGTCTAGATCAGGATTGTTCCTACGGTTGTGCCTGGCAGGCACGGCTTGTGTTTGTACTGGTACAGCTGCTTGAGGGCCTAAAGCCGGTCCTACCAGTTTAGATGCAATACTGGCAGCATAGGAGGGAGGAGGTGAGAGCTTGTGTAAGAGTTCTTTTCTCCTGTCAGGACTACTGGGCTCAGAACTTGGAGGGGAAGGGGGAAGGTACGGTACACTGGGCTGATGATGATGCTGACCGAAGTGACCGGCAGGGGACGACCCACAAGTGCTCATATCACACATGGGTCTTCTTCCTATTGGAGCGATGGATGAATTCATGCTGTTGTATGATGCCATTGAAGTGCAAATGGAAGACTGCGGACCAGGCATTACAGCATCTAGGTCTGAATTCAGAAGCTGAAATAGTGGAACATCTTGATAGTCAAGCTCCTGTGTCTCTTGCTTGATGTACACAGAGCTGCATGTTGAACCCGCTGGGCTGAAGTGCTGTGTATATTCTGAGGATGGATGAGCTGATGAGGCGGTATTGTGGCAACTTGGGTAGCCGACTGAATGCATGGGTTCTGGTTTCATCTGGGGTGCCAGGTTGGGCCTTGTAGGTCGACACAGACCAGCACGCAGGTACGGGACTTCGGGCAGGAAGACGTTCATGTTGATGCTGTAAGGTGAACCTTGGTCCATGGTTATAAAACCGTTCTGATTAAACTTCTTATGCTCTGGCATGGTCTGGAACTGTGGCGGCATGTATTTGTCCATCTAAGAGGAAAGAAAACATGATTTTGTATATTCAGACAAACATTAAACTGCATGTGTGATGATTTAACAGGGTGAATAATCAGGACTTTTGCCTATCAATAAACAGCAGTTGACCAATAAATAAACAATACAGCAATAACAAAGCACCTTGGCATAAACACCGGACACATTGATGGGCAGTACATACTCCAATACATGCTCTTTCAGTATCACAGACGAATCAGGCAAACGGAAACAAGCTTCATCAATTAAAACTTTATAGTGTTTATAAAAGTTGAGCTACATTCCTTGTCTACACGCGTCACTGCGGTTATGAGAAATCATTGTTTAGCATGAAGTAGTTAATTATGGGATTAGACTACTGGGTTAATTCAATAATAGGTTGGGACGCAGAGAAGAATCTTAGCATTGAACAAACACCTGCACTGTAGAAGTAAACAGAAGCACTCTGCAGAAGGAGGCGGATATACTGTACACTGCTATGTCCTCCAGCAGTGCCTGCTAGTGGTATCAGGGATACAAATCCTTACAGAGCTCTATCATTGCCAAGCACACAGCCTGAACATGTTCGTCTGGAATCTGAATTTAGCTCTTCCAGCTGCTTGCCTGATCTGGAGAGCTCAAATGAAACCATCACACACTCAAGGACGGTTCATGCGTTTTACAGTAAAGGGGGATCAAAAATAACACCCTTGATGAGGATCAAAAGGGAAAACACTAACATCGTATAACATAGTATAGATCAGAATCCTGGTGGATCTGACCCATCAGAAATGCCGTACCAGAGCGTGCTGATCTGCTGGGGTGCCATTAAATCTGCTCCTCCCTGCGAGACGCTCCTGAGGTCTAAAAACGTCTCCCTGCGCTGCCTCGGCCACCGTCACAGGCGTGTTATACGACTCCTGTGGAGCTTCAGTGGAAGACGCGTTTATCCTCAGCAAAGCGGTAGCCATTAGACGCTGCTGTTCACGTAACAGATCGATGGAGCTGAAGTCATTCACTCAGCCGCGCTGGGAAGCTGAAGGGCAACGCGAAACTGTCAGGAGCGGCGCGCGCGTCTGACATGACACATGACGCACGAGGCTCGTTTCAACGCCGCGAGACTGGGCGGGGCGCCACACGCGCAAGCGTAACGTTCAATAATTACGCATCGGCTTTCAGCCTGTTAACGTTTACGTGGCCTGCGTTAAACACTCACACACACTCAGACACACACCTCTTATTGTCCTGGATGTAAATTACTCATCTTTAAACACCTTGAAAAACCACCCTGGGCACTCACCTGAATGTCTAACTCAATTCCCAGTAGAAGTCTCTCCAAAAACAAAAGCAAGATGTTCTTTCTTATATCAAACATCAGTATGGTGATGTCTGTGACTTTAACCATGGCATCGATGTTGGTCCCAGAGTACCATCATGAAACCATGGGTGGCTGGAGCATTTCAGAAACAGCTGATTGAGTGCACAGTTTGTTAGGTTTTAAGAAGAATGGAAAGAGCAAGAATCTCGGCTTGATGCGTCTG
Organism: Clarias macrocephalus; assembly: GCA_011419295.1. Taxonomy (NCBI): domain Eukaryota; kingdom Metazoa; phylum Chordata; class Actinopteri; order Siluriformes; family Clariidae; genus Clarias; species Clarias macrocephalus. Next base: position 54,636 of record JAAGKR010000177.1, on the reverse strand, counting down.
CCTCAACCCAATTTGCTTACAGGCCCAAACCAGGAGAACCAGGAGACAGGGACAAACCCATACGCAAAAGAATCAGTCATTATCAATTGGAAACGATAGGAAATCAATAGTAAACACAGCATTTTTCCGCTAGACAAAATGTTCCAGCAAAAACAACCTTTTTGTACAGTATGTATGTTCATCTGAACGTGGGTTATAGGAAGCGATACCATATGGGAAAGTTCACATAATAATATAAAACCTTAAACTAATTCCTTGAATTTTCATATACTGCAGTCTTTACACAGAGTTTACACAGAATGGTGTGAAAACAAATAAGCCATGTGGTAGTGACAGTCCTGTAGATGGAAATGCCTTTTTGATGGGACAGGGTCAGAAAAAAAAATGGCATGATTGGTTTAAGCAATTAGGGAGAACACAGTAATTAAAATGCAACCATGGTGAACAGAAAAGCATCTCCGCATGCACAAAACATCAAATTTGGTAATGGATGAGCTAAAATAGCGGAAGACCACAACTGGTTCTACTCCTGTCAGCCAAGAATATGACTCAGAGGTTATCATTTTCACAAGGTCACAGATACCGAACAGTTAAATAAATAATTTAAAACACTTTTAAAACACCAAATATTTTAATTAAATTAAATGTAATTAAAATATTTGGTGTTTTAAAAGTTTTCAACAACCATGCCATGGTAAAAGTCACAGCGATCACATTTTCCTCATCCTTATGGTTGATGTGAACATTACCTACTCTTGATCTTTAAATGTCTGGTTTTATACAGTACATTGGACTGCTGCTACAGCTATGTGTGACTGACTGGTGTACAGTACATGTGTTGCTATGAAACTGGACAGTTTCCAAACAAAAATGTTTGCATTAAAAATAGCATAACAGAGTAAATACCATTTTCATGAGTCAACTAGCATGGACTGTCATTTCCAGCATGGCTTGTTTGAAGGTTACCAAAGAAGTAATCAAAATTTCAAATCTAATCAAATCAAAACTTTATTTATATAGCACCTTTTATATCAGGCCACTACCAAAGTGCTTTGCAATAAAAAGTACTAATTAAAACTGATACACTTATAATCTATGCCGCTTTATCCTGTATACAGAGTCATGGCGGAGCTGGGGCCTATCCCAGGAGGCACAAGGCAGGGTACACACTGGACAGGGTGCCAATCCATTGCAGGTCATACACACAAACACACACTCGTTCACACACTACAGGCAGTTTGGGATTGCCAATTGGCCTAATTTTCATGCCTTTGGACTGTGAGAGGAAACCAGTGTACCCATAGGATACTTACCAAGCACAGGGAGAACTTGCATACTCCATGCACAAGGAGGCAGGAATCAAAGCTGGCCCGGAATCAAACCCGAACCCTGGAGGTGCAACGCGAAAGTGCTAACCACTAAGCCACCTCACTAATTAAAACAATGAAGCAAAACAAAAACATAAAAAAGATACCATTTTACAACAAAGTACTGTATCAGTCACGCTACACAAAAAGTAATAACTGGATAAATTAAATGACATTAGCTAGCATTTAATTTATCCAGTTAACCAACAGATTACCATTATCTATTTAGCCAAACCACACTATAAAAAAATGCAGAAATATAATTTCCAAAGGGTTCAGATAAATATTAAATTTACTTCCAGTACGGTGCAAAAGTCTTAATTCATATTTTCTAATTTCATATTAAATTAGATTCAACTTAATGATCTAGATTAAATTAAAGAAATTGGAACACATATTTTATTGTGACAGGTTGTGAAGCGTCTAAAGATACAATTTAAAAATAGGTAGTTTATGTAACAAACTCAACAGCAACCTTATTTCCCCTCTCGCCTGTTCCAACCCTTCTGCATTCAGCATCACCAGTATACTAATCATCTGCCTAATCATCCGTCATCATTTGCACCTGTTTCTCATTGGTCAATATAGAGGTTTTTTATGTTTGAATAATACATAGGTCACTGTGTAGATTACCAGACAAAAACATGCCTCTAAAACTGGACATGTACAGGGACTGGATTGAAAGCTTGTAAAACTATTCATCAAGACTATAGACTATAAAAATACTTGTACAAGAAAGTCTGATTATCCTGAATCAAAACGTGAATAAATGAGGAGTGAGTCAAGAGTACACAGTATGCAAATTATCTGAACAAAGCCTTAGACCTCTGATTGGCACTTTATTTCAGCAATCACAATGAAAATTCCAGACAATTAATGATGACATGTTCCTATTTCATTTTAGGTCCACATCCCTAGCTCAGCATGCTGCCCATTATCAACTCTGTGTGAGTCACACCGACCCAGTTACCTGACACAACAAGCTACACCTAGCAGCAAAGTTAAAAATAATCAAACATTTCAAGAAAATATTCTTTAGATGATGTTAGAATTCACACTCTCAGAAATAAAGACCGTACTCTGAAGAGAAATGGAATTATAAAATGTGCTGATATATAAACAAATGCAACTTTTATGAAAAGCACATTTCATGAAAAGCACGCCGTACATTTGATGTACTGATGTAGAAGTCATAAAATAAGCATCTCTAACAATGTTTGGGCATTGGTGGCTCAGTGGTAGGTTTTTCTTGCCTGCCATGTGGAAGGTCTGGGTTCGATTCCCAGTCAATGCCCAAACCCCAGCCACTGGATGCAGTGTCGGCCCCAAGACCGGATAAAATGGGAGGGCTGCATCAGGAAGGGCATCAGGTGTTAAACCTGTGCCAAGCTTGAGTGCGGATTGGATGGTCCACTGTGATGACCCCTTGCCAGGGGCAACCAAAAAACCAACAACATATTTAGTTGAATCTCTTGAGCCCTTACATCTAAAGTGTACAAGAAGACATGTAATAAATGTCCAATTTCTCCAGAAATCTGAAAAATTACTGGCTTCATCAAACTTGTCATTTCTGCCTGTAGTATCTTGCCTTGCACCTGCATCTGAAACAGTTTTACTTAGCTAAAGCGTCTGAACTCAATCTCTGCAGGTTCATTCAGAGTGGAATTGCAGAACATAAGTCACTCCAGCTCTCTTCTTCTCCCCCTTGGGCCATTTGTACTGGTATGCAGATCTGCCTGACTGCGCTACAGCTGTCTGCAAGCACGGCATGCTCGGTGCCAATGCATGCCAAGGGAGGTAGTGAAATAGGCAAGCGCACTGCCAGAGATGAATATTGAGAATGTTAGATCAAAATAGCATGAGATGACCCTGTTAAGTCACATACTATGCAGGAGCAGTGGTCACTGATTTGCAGGAAAATGTTGGAAGGCAGTCAATGTATTTTAGATGTTGTGACACATTTTGATTCCTTTCCTTAACTGACACACGGCATGTCTATATCAGGATTTCCAGTTGTCTTGTGGTATTTCAGTCATACTTAATCTCATATACTGCCAGCTGGTTGAAAGTGAATAACTGAGCAATGATTCAGTCTTATAACATAATAGGCACAGGTTTGTTTCGATATCATTTAACGAAAAAAAAAATTGCCATTTTTTTAGACATTGGCTATCTTATTATATCCTTGATAAAATCAACTATTGTGCAAAGTCAATGCAACATTAGTCGTCCATACTAAAGCTTTAGCAGTTCTGATTAATGCAAGCTTTCTTCCTCAAATGTTTTTGACATGGACAATTGCTTGTGTCAGACAGGTTTCCTAGGAGCAAGTACAGTAAAAGAGAATTTTTTTTTTAGTATTCTAGATGCCTTTCCTGAATGGATAACGATAAGGGATAGTCCTGTCTCAATGACTACTGTAATGTTGCACTCACACCCATCATCACGAAGTGCTTCGAGCAGCTCATCATGAGTCACATCAAGACCCTGCTGCCCCCTCACTGGACCCCACTGCAGTTTGCGTATCGTCCTAACCAGACGACGCTATCTCCACAACACTCCATCTGGCCCACACACACCTAGACAAGAATAACTACGTTCAAATGCTGTACATAGATTTCAGTTTAGCATTCAATACTATCATCCCCAACACCTGATCAGGAAGCTGAGCCTGTTGGGCCTAAACTCCTCCCTCTAACTGGATCCTGGACTTTCTGACTGGAAGATCTCAATCAGTGCAGATCGGGAACTGCACCTCCAGCACCACGACACTGAGTACTGGGGCCCCCCAGGGCTGTGTGCTCAGTCCCCTGCTGTTCACACTGCTGACCCACGACTATGTAGCGACACACAGATCCAACCACATAATCAAATTTCCTGATGACACGACCGTGGTGGGTCTCATCAGCAAAAGCGATGAGTCAGCATACAGAGAGGAAGTGCAGAGGCAAATGGACTGGTGTAAAGACAACAACCTGTCTCTGATTTTTCTAAAACAAAAGAGATGGTTGTTGACTTCAGGAGGACATGGAGTAATCACTCTTCGCTGAACATCAATGACTCATCTGTGAAGATCGTCAGCAGCACCAAATTCCTGGGTGTCCACCTGGAGGAGAATCTCACCTGGTCCCTCAACACCAGTTCCTTGCACAAGAAAGCCCAACAATGTCTTTGTTTACTGAGAAGGTTGAGGAAGACCCAGCTTCCACCACACCTTCTATAGAGAGACTATTGAGAGCATCCTGAGCAGCCGCATCACTCTCTGGTTTGGGAATTGTCCCATCTCGGACCGCAAGACCCTACAGCGGATAGTGAGGACAGCAAAGAAGATCACTGGGGTCTCTCTACACTCTATCAAAGATATCTACACCAAAAGCCGCACCTGCAAAGCCACCAGCATTGTAGCTGATCAGACATACCCATTACACACACTCTTTACCCTCCTGCCATCTGAAAAAAGGTACTGGAAAAAGCACTGTGTAACTGCTTCTTCCCACAAGCCATCCGTCTCCTCAACAAAAAGGGATTAAACTGATAATCACACACACAACCAGACACAGATACAATAACTCAGATAAACTCAACTACCTCATAATATTGGGACTGATAAACACACGTGCAAACACACTGATCTAAACTATCCAAAAACTGATAAAACTATCCAAAAATTGTTCACCAACCTAAAATCACTCTTTTGCAGAATATTTATTACTTGTTATTTGCACAAAACACCTTTCTATCTTTGCTGCTACTTACAAAAAATGTCTACCGTTTACTGTTTCTCCTCCCACTATTTCAACTTATTACCTCACCACGAAGTATTAAAATGTGTCATGTTGTAGTATTGTCACTCTGTCGCTCTTGTGTGCACATTTACAGTACACATGCACTTTATTTTGTCTCCTTGTATAAGACTTAGATAGTGTTCTGATAATTTATGTTGTATGTAGCACCTTGGTCCTGGAGGAACGTTATTTAGTTTCACTGTGTACTGAACTGTATATGGTGGAAATGACAATAAAAGCCTACTTGACTGGACTTGACGAGACTTAGCATTACAGTTTATTTACCATGGTTTCAAGATTTGGATATATGATAGAATTGCCCTAAGATGAACCTACCAAGTAACCGTTAGATTAGGTTAAAATGAATAAGAATGTATACAGTAAATGTACGAGGGGGCGGTCATAAAATTCCTATTCTCATAGGGAAAGAACAGAAAATATTTGCTTAAATTATGTCTCCGGAAATGAGTATGCTCAAGAACATTTCTTCTTGTTTAAAAAATTTGCAGTATAGCTCGTATAATACGTTGGCGCTGGAGGGTCAAAAGAAAAATGTTGCACCTGGTTGAAAAAATGTAAGTGTGTCTTCTTCATGACAACACAACAGCCCATCAAGCTCATAAAACTGTGAAACTTGCAGGTGAGTTAGGATATCAAATTCTGTCTCATCCCCCCTACTCCTCCCCCTGACCATTTCCTTCCACTTCGGGCCAAGTGTTTGACAACGACAAGGTGATTACCAAGGTGGGACCAAAACAAAGGCTTCTTCAAAGAAGGGCTCCACCCTTGATTTGGAGCAGTGCATCGACTTAGGTGGAGGATATGTAGTAAAGGACTAAGCTCATGACCAACAATCATTTTCATTGCATAATTTTTTTCTTTGAAATAATAACAATTTTATGACTTCCCCTCATAGATGTACTATGGTCGAATTATCTCACAGTAGTTACCTTTTAAACCATGACACCAAAAATGAAATCACCAGCCATGAAATGACAGTTATCAACCGTCTCAATATACTATAGATAAAATGCAGATACATTTCACCCACCTTTAATGAAGACTGCTACTTTACTCATCTTCACTTCTAATACTTTAAATTCAGCATGTGGCTGCTACATCAACAACACACTGAATGCATGGTGGGTTTCCGCCACTAGTTTCCTCCCACAGTCTAAAGACATGGGAATTAGACTAATTGGCATTTCCAAATTGCCTATAGTGTGTGAGTGAGTGTGTGAGTACGTCTGTTTGTGCCCTGTGATGGATTGGCACCCCATTCTGGGTATACCCCCTCCCTTTGTGTTCCAAGTCCCCTGGGATAAGCTCCAGGCCACCCGTGACCCTGCATAGGATAAGCGGTATGAAGGATGAGTAAGTGAGATAGAGAGTGATAAAGATAAAGTGGTTACTGTATCGCTAATGGGCTGAGTGAAGAGTAACAGGTTTAAAGTCAAATGCAACCAAGTGCACAGCAGTGTTTTCGTTTTTTTGTTCATCTTCCCCACCGTATATATATTTCAGTCATTTCCCCTATTACTCATGAAGTGCTGAAGCTTATAGCATAAAAAACGATTAAGCTAAAAATGAGGCTAACTGCACTTCTTGTTTGTACAAGAGGTAATTGGTATTGTTGTTTATTAAATAAATCAAGAAGATAGCATGGTGAAAACATTCTAAGGTGTTGCCTACTGTAGGTCAATTAACCGAACAAGATTTACACCACAGGCACACAGTGGCTCAGTGGTTAACGCTGTTGCCTCACACCTCCATGGCTGTCGGCTGGAATCTCAGCTCTGGTTTGTGTACATGTTCTCCGTGTGCTTTGTGGGTTTCCTCCGGGTTTTCCCCTATAGTCCAAAGACACGCTCTGTAGGCTGAGATGTAGTGTATTATCACATGTGCGAGTGTGTGTTTGTGTCCTGCAATGAGTCGGCACATTATCCATGTGCCCTGAGTCCCCTGGGATAGACTCCAGGCCCACTGCGACCCTACACAGGATAAGCGGTATGGAACATGAATGAATGAATGAATGAGTGAAAGTTGAAACACTTGAGAGAGGTAAAAAGATGTATAAATCGAATGAATATAGAGTTGTTTGAAATGATGTTTCAGGTTGTCATTCTGGACAATAATTTTCTCTTTGTATTAATGTCTACGAAATTGCACATACGGTCACAAGGGGGTAACAGGGTTACTTGCTTTGAAGCTGTAAATATTTTTCAAATCACTTAGTGAATGTGTTTTTACCATAAACGACAAAGTGGGTTTAAGCAGCAAAAATAAGTAGGACAACATCAGACACGCCTAATGACCGGTTATTTAGAGATATTTAATTGCAAGGGTGTTACTTATCAAAATATCTGTTGTTAAACTGTAGTGAAACAAAGGTTATAAAATGTGAACAGGTTCTATAGTGTGAATCAGAACCTGTATTTACAGGTACAGGTACAGCATTACGCAGTCTTTGAAGCAAAGCAAAACAAAACGAGAGGAATGAAAAGTTTATATTGATAGCGTGCAAACACAGCAAACTTGCAGATCAAAATTCTAGGCGTTCACTTAACTTAACAATCATAGCAGTAGTAGTAATAATACAGAAGGATTATAGAGGCCATATTTTAACTGACATGTCATTAGGGAAGATTAAATAGCATGACCTACTTTGCTCGGGTTGCTTAAATACAGCCATTTATGGGGTTTCCTGATTCTAGGGTTTAGAATCAATATTAGAATCAGAAAATGTTTTATTCCATAAGGGAGTTTCACATTTTCACCTGATTGTTCCATTCACAAAGAATCAATTAAAAACTAGCTAAGGTATATATTGAATTAATTGTGTTTTATGCTATGTTGCTTTATTTTTCAGTGCCTTTATTAAGAAACCCTTTTTAACAAAAAGATATCAGATGGGTTTCAATATCGGCTCAAGGTTTTAGCATTAACATTGGTATCAGAAAAGAAAAATGATGTCATGTCATTTCTACTAATAAGTATAAAGGGCATTTCGGTTTTCCCCTCGTCTTATAGTGTTGTTATATTGATGCTAAAGGATCATTAAATTGCAACATTTACATATATATTTTTTATTATAGTCCAAAGTACTTTCCAGTAACACACAAAAAGTTGGCAAAGAAAGAGTGCAATGACATGACTTTCAGATGTTTAGGGTCACTTAACGCCCTGCATGAAGTGTAGGTACAGCTCTATATTTGGAGTATGTCTTTATCAAAACCAGCTCACAATTAAGTCAATACAGTAGGTTATATGAATGATATGAATATGAATTTTGTGAATTCTACGGATTTTGTACACAGTTATTCATTTTCAGCAAACATTTTATCCTGGAACATGTCAAATAGGAATACATTGAAGATGAGACACATTACAGCTGCACACACCTGTTGACACTCACCTTTTGAGAGGTGGGTTGGTGAATATATATGTGAGTGTATATATGTGTACAGTAAGTCCCTGCAGCCCCCCCCCCCCCCCGCCTCGAAAAACAAATTTCCGCAGATGCACACGGTCTGCAGATCTATGAACATCTGTAGATGTGAACAAATCGCGGAAGAAGCTGGCGTGTGTGTATTGTACACAAAAAAGACACTGCAGTGCACCAGACTCACTTTGTCCTACTTACGAATGAACAAAACCGACTTACAAACCGCCCACTTAGTAAGTTCTTCTGGTTCAAACTTGGCAAACTGTTTCTTAATAGAACTCACTCTGTGCACAGGAACTTGTGATACTTTCAACCCCTTGATTTTGTTTAAGGGAACTTCAATATTATATACATAGACGTTATATACAGTTGTGTGCTTCCATCCATGTGCACACAGTTTGGGGAAGAAGCACATATGTTTCTGATGTTTGTTTGATGATCATGAGGAGAATGAGGAGAAACATTAACGAGTACACATCCTTCCAAACAGGTGTACTGTATGATACAATAAAGCAGTTAACAGCCTAACATTGATCAGTGATGTGTATAGGATGATGAACTCTTGACCTCAATTCTAACTCAAGATGGAGGAGAATATGTGTGGAAATGTAGTGACACAATAGGTGGAACTTGACACACACACACACACACACACACACACACACACACACACACACACACACACACACACACACACACACACACACACACACACACACACACACACACACACACACACACACACACACACACACACACACACACACACACACACACACAAATGCTCATCTAGCTGTTTTGCAATAGGGGTGTTAAGTAAAGTCACTTCTGCATTTACATCTGCAGACAAGACATCAATAAATATGGAAGAATATACACACACAATAATGTCTGCAAATTAATATGACATCTGAGTTCATTCTGAAGAGCAAGGGGTACTAAGAATGTCAGCACAGGCCGCCCACATCTACAGGCAAAAGAACATCATATACATTATTGAAGGGATGCAGTGTGCACATCTGAACACCTCATTTTAATGACAAATGCACATGTAAGAGCTCAGTGGTGAAAGTAAAACCATAATCGCTGGCCTACAGAGATTTGAAAAAGACTTTGTGTCCACTTGTCCTCTTAGCCTAAAGGGTCCCTGCTAATTGGTAGTCCTTTTGACTTATCACCTGCATCCTATGTGGAAACATTTCAGTCTGCATGGAAGTGGTCTGTTCCAGCATGACACTGTCTTCATTAACTGGGCATAATGGCTTGCTGTTTGTTTTAATCAACACAAAATCCTATGCATATCATCAAAACACAATTAAGTAAATATCTTTTGTCCCTCCAATAATGTTCTTGTAGATTCTGTGCCAAGTCACACTGATGCCGTTTTGATGGCTACTAAGACATTATAATCTGAAGCTTTCCTTTTAATATTTTCTCTCCTTTCTGGGATGCTGTTCTACATTCCTGTGTTCTGACTTCAGCTCTGAGAACATCCTCTTGCAGTCTGAATGTCTCTCTAGGAATAAGTGACTACAGGTACAAAGATCTACCTTGGGGAACACATATTCTTTCTGTTGTCAGGTTTCCATCTGTTTGTTCTAGTAATTATATTTATTCTCTTAAGCACTTAATTAGATCATTTATTTACTTACTAGACTAGCATTTGTAACAATCCTTCCTGAAAAATCCTGCTAGACTGTCCAACTGCCAGTTGGTCTAACAGCTGGTCAAACAGGTAGGCCATCTTTTCCAGCTGGTAAATTATTACTGGTAAATTACATTTACCAGTAATAATTGTCCTGACACAGCCACATCTTATATTGTAGTGAAAATGTAGCAACTTTTCCCCTTCTTCCAACACTTTCCAGCTGCTAGAGAGAGTCAACTGATTTGAGCAGCAAACCTTGTCAGAATAAGGTGGATTTATCAGCAGGGAGCATTCTGATTATCAAGTCTTATTTAATTAATATTTTTTAAATCTATAGAATTAGTTTTTCTCCAAGTATGGTATGCCATTTGTTGTTGTTTTTCTATTATTGTTTTATATCTATAGTTTCAGATGGGTGTTTATAAGAAAATGTAAATTTCATTTCTCATTCTTTCAGCCAATAACACATAACTTTACAAACCACTATGCACTATGCTTTATATTCAGCCCTAAGGTATACCTAACTGTGAGTGTTATATGTTTTTACTTATTATGAAACTAACATTTCTGTATAAAACCACTGAGTTTTTGACATTGTGGTAATGTAGTTTTAGCTTACGCCCAGCAGGTGGCACTGTTTAGTCGTGAAAAAGATTTACGAGGACACGTTGCCACTTTATGTGCTATTTAACTGCTGAGTGGTTTGTTGATTAACTAGAAAGCTACAGTTGAGAAGAAAAATATTCTGTTTATTCATTTATTATTATTATTATTACTATATGCATCAGATGTTTGGCAGCTTATTATATTTTGCCTCCTTGTGTGCAGAGGTGAAAGAGCTCTTTTGCCCGTCTGCTAATTAAAAGTGCGCGGTGATTGAAACAACAATTTTTCTTGTCATTTTTCTTCTAATTTCTAATTTTCAGTGAATTCCACTTTTCATTGTGTAATGTGCTGCACGAGAGTACGTAAACACTAGCAATGAGTTATTAGGCTGTTTAGAAATTAAAATCTAAATGGCTTGCTAAAGAACATATTTATAATTTTTACATATGAAAAGTAGTTTTCATAATAATAATAATAATAATAATAATAATAATAATAATAATAATAATAAATCCTGGAAAAACATAGCAGTTCTCACACACTTTCATTGCCTGCATTTAACACCATGTTATACTATCATTTTGATAGTATTATTCTGCTCGTGTTTGTAAAACAGCAGATGAGACTAATGCCAGTCTCTGGGGAATAGTTCAATATAATTTGTTAATTAAATGGAATAATTTAATTACAGTAACTCTGAATACATTCATCACAATAAATTGTTTTTCAAGTCCCTGTTATAATTAATGTTTAAGTGGAAATAACTCTGTTTCTAATGTACATAGTGCTCCCCCCCCCCACCTGCTTTGCCTGTTCATGCTCCCCCCCCCCCCCCCCCCACTTCCCCTCTGATGTTCTGCACACAAGGGTGTGTGTTTGATATTCAGTGATACTGCTGGCTGAAACCAAACATTTATTACAGCAATTTAATTTAACCTCTCAACAGGCTTTTACATGGAGAGCCGAGGGATAGTATCAGTGAAAGGCATTCAGTGTTCACTTATTAATCTGCTCCTGCCTCTGGCCCTTTCATAAAGGAGACCGAGCATTATCCAGACTCCAAACATACCAAGGCCTTTTAAACTGTCTCCAATTTCATCACAACGACAACTAGATAGAGTTCGATTCATCCAAGCAAGGCGAAATAATGATGAATAATTTTGGCTAATCTGCTCGAGGAATGTGGTGCGTTTGATGTGGACAGTGCTGTGTCCTCACTCAAAATATTTGCCTAGTGATTCAAATGAGACGGAGGACAGCAATAAGCTTGTAAGCTCATCAGCAGCCTTCACCTTACAGGTGCTCTGGCACACACACACACACACACACACACACACACACACACACACACACACACACACACACACACACACACACACACACACACACACACACACACACACACACACACACACAAGCCAGTTCTTGTTTCAGATGAAGACTGAGAAAGAGAAATACAAATCTGAAAGAATTTATCTGACAGTGAGAATGACTTGTAAAATTGTGGAATAAGCAGTGAAGTGATATAAGATCTTACATGGCTCAAAATTTCAATACACTTTTATTTTTCTCAATATGAATTACAATGTTTAACTTTCTATTTGCTAAAAAAAAAGGCATGTTAAATATAAGCATGTTAAATCCGAATGCTGCAAGTGTAACGTGAACATGTGTGTTGAAAGGTAGATTAGGTTTTATAGGGAGATATAACACTCTATAAACAGTGCTTGTTTTAATATTCCGGACCTGCAGGACAGCGTTTTGCACACAAAACACTTTATGGCAAAATCATGCCTGCAATACAAATTGCAGATTATTTTTGACTCAAATATTTATAGTACATACAGAAAGAATTTTGTAATCAGCTTTGTAACGTGAGATCCACCGGTCATTAGCAGGAGTCTGGTGTGTCATAAAGTGTAAGATATCTGTCAGAGTGTAATATCGAATGAGATGAATATTACAATATTCGGCAACATACTGTACGGGACGATCAGCTTTTCACCTGAGAGAGCTGCTAAAGCAGATGCCAATTTGCACTCTGGAGACAGAACATGGATGTGGCGTGTACAAGGTGAAGACTGTTTATCATGTGTGAGAGAAACTGAGAATAGAGCAAATGTGCAAATGAGCAGATGTGCAAAATGGTACATTAGATTCCTGAATGAGTGTATGAACGTCTATTACTTGTTTAAAAAAAAGTGTTAATTCACGTTTTAAACTTTAAATTGTGTTTATTTATTAGAAAGTTTATTCAGACTTTTTTATTTAAGGATTTCATGCGGCTCGTGTATCGTATACAGTATGTGAGCCTCATGTTAAGATTTTATTGCCTTGATTAGTATGAAAAGTTTAAGACTAAATATGTTATGATATATTGCAGTCTGGGAGATGAGTGGATCCTCAGCAGGCACATTCTTAATCATTACCTGATCTTTCCTCAGCTCCTCCTCCACAGTCATTGCCCAGATTCTTTCAGAATAGACCACTAATCATCGAACAAAGCTGTCTCTATTAGCCTCCTCTGGCCCCGCTCCTTCTTTACCACCGCCCCCCCCCCCCACACTTGCTTTATGTTAGCTGTATGTAAAAAGAAAAAAAAATCATATTGCCTCATATTTTAGCCTTCATCATTCTGATAATCAATTAATTGATCAACACTATTACTTACTGCCAGGATAAATGAAACTTGTAAAGAAACCCTAAAACTTGTGCCCGAGCATTTTAATGAACACAAACAGCGCTGTTCCTCTGAGGTGAATAAAGTCTGAACAAAAGGGCACCTTCATGATTAAAGTGATTAGCAATGCCTAGAAAGAAAGAGCTGTCAGTCACTGGGGTTCTCTAAAGGCAGTCGCCTGGGTTCATGTTTTACATACCCAGTGAAAAAGGAAAAATGTGAGGTAAATGGATAATACACAACACTTTGATTAGAGCAACCTTGGATCTATTATTCGCTTCAACTCTGAGTTACTTATTCACCCTGCATGATGAAATGCCTGCTTAAAACCTAATATCTATTTCAAATATTTTATCTCTTACAATCTGCAGTAAACCATTTTATTGTTCCCAGATATGTTAGCGAGGATTCATTACTCTCAAATAATCGCACCATAAAGCAATATGTAAAAAATATATAGCGCATCTTTGGTGGATGCGGAACCTGTCTCGGTCTTTTAAATGTTTATCAGGTAAAATAACTTGTTATGGTTTTTTTTTTAATCCTTTTTTTTTCTTTTTTTTCTTTTTAATCAGCCTCTTCTAGTGAGTTTTACCTGTTTTTAATAATTATGATCACTTTGGTATCAAATAGTCTGGAGGTTTGTTCAAAGGTTTTAATTAGGACTTTATTTATGCAGATTTGCTGAGAATTTGCATAAAAAGCTATTCTGCAGATGGGTTTATGAGAGTAATGAATGTGCCAGCCTGTAATATAACATCTGCTTCATCACAATGGTGCTCGTCTTCAGGAAAAAAAAAACAACAACCAAAAAACAGTGTCGATTTTGATGAAAGAACTTGCTAAAAAACATCTCAGAAAATCTAGTAGACTTCTGAGCAATAGGGGAAGCAGGGCAGCTCTACATATCAATGCGTCAATCTTGTATCATAGTGTATTAATTTCATATTTTTTATTATACAGTATGTATATTGGATTTGAACCACTGGTCATATAGAAGACATCTATCTATCTATCTATCTATCTATCTATCTATCTATCTATCTATCTATCTTCTATCTATCTATCTATCTATCTGTCTATATGTCTGTCTGTCTGTCTGTCTGTCTGTCTGTCATATAGGTATGCTATCTACAATGACACAGCAACGATACAGAAGTGGAATTTGTTGATGATGGAGCTATTTGTTTCATAAAGGTTCATAAATAAAAGCAGTCACTTTCCATCAGTCCACTGCAGCCCAATCATGTATATTCAGCGTTTGCGGATGCGTTCAGGGTGTTTGGAGATTGAATATGGGGCTGCTGTGTGTGCATCCGCCACTGGCTGCAAGGTCACTCGGCTATTGATAAATCACACAGCTGTGATTCCCTCCTGACAGCTCAAACTAACATCAAGCTGGATGGAAGAGAACAAAAGACCATCAAGCGGCCCTTTTCTTGACACTTTTATTCAATCACGGCCAGATTGCTTACGACAGCAGCAGCAGCTGTTTTGTCTTCATCTTTCCCCATTTGATAAAGCGTGTCAAGTCATATTTTTGTAAGCACTTCGCTTCACCCCTACTGTGTGAAAGCAGCTCCTGTTCAGCATATGCATTCCACATGAAGGGATCATCAAATGGGTCAGGGTTTAATGACAGGCCTCTCAAGGTCATCTAGCATCTTAGAGGAAACCGCAACAAAGCAACAAGCTGAGGGTCAAAGATAAGAGCATGCTGGGAGATGTCTTAGATAAAAACGAGAGAATTAAACAATGAGTGTGCGGCTTGGCTTTGATTGTGTTGTTTAGTGGAGGCAGTTTGTGATTGTTATTTTGGGACCTTCATTTCGCACAGGGCTGATGTTAACCTTGTCCCCACAGGATAGAGGTTACTGATATGAGTAATGCTGCACATGCCCATTGTTTATTTAAGAGCTCCCAGGAATGGGATTTCCATTCGCCCCTTTAAAGTCTCGTTTTAGATTGCATTTGCAGCAGTTGTTTTCCGAGGCATGTGTGATCACAATTACAGATGATCAAATGTTTGGTGATCTGATGATGCGGCCTGCAGGCAGAACATGGCCGGTGGCCCATAAAAAAAAAAAAAAAAAAGGCTCACTTTCTTGCCACCAGTGGCTTATTCTGTTTGTCACACCAGGCGGTGGTGCTGAAAGACAAAATCTGTGAGGTTTTTACACCAAGATCCTAGATGTATACACTAACAGATGGAGAAACTAATGGCCAGTGTTGCACTGTTTATCCATATCATTGACCATATGTCTCACTGTCTTTGGCAGCCTGAAAGGTTAATGTGTATTTCCTTAGCCCAAATGCTCTTAAGCTAAAACTAGATGTAGTCTTAAGAAAGATTAAATGCTTCTGAGTATCTTCTGTTGTCAAACAGCACAGTACAGCTTGTTTATTAGGGCCTGCTGGAAAACAGTAACTGTTACAGTATCTATCTACAGTAATTTAATATATTATATGCAAACTACAAATTTCAGATGCTTTGACTAATCGTGAAAAATATATTTTTTTGTGCATGATATTAATAAAGAAAATTATTATTGTTAAAATATGAGGGGCGTTCAAGACAAAACCGGGACTTAATAATAATAATAATAATAATAATAATAATAATAATAATAATAAAATTTCCCAGGAATGAAGGAATAAAAATGACTGGCATTTACAGAAGACTTCAAGCATAGTAAAGAGATGAGGCTCTTGGTAAAACATTTTAAGTGTGCAAACTTTTTTTTTAAAGAAGGCCGTATGTCTGTGAATGAATATCCTAGCTGAGGTGGCTGAGAGTCCACTGCAGTTGTTGCCATAAACTTTCAGCAAGTGGAATGCCTGATTCTTAAAAATCCACAGATAACTTGCCCACTTGTACATTACAAGAACTCAGCCACATCCCCTGTACAGTCCTGACATCACTTTAAGCCATTCTCACATGCTTTGGCCATTAAAGGAGTTCCTGGGAGACCAGCATATCGGACGTGAAACAAGCATTATGAAAAACTGCTCCGAAGTACGATTGAAACATTTCACCTTGATGTATCCAAGCACTAGTGTAACATTGGGATAAGTGCATTGGTGTAGCAGCGGGTTACATGGATATAAGGGGTTATATATATATATATAAAAAAAACCTTATGTAAGAGGTTATATTTTTATTTATCTCGGTTTGACTTGAACACCCCTTACACATTAAAACACATGGACTGGCTGTCAATTTCAGAAAGTTTTCTGCTAATAAATACAACCCTGAAAAAAATGTTTAATCAGACAGTTTCCCAAAACATTTCGACTTTTCAAAGCTCAGCAGAATTTAACTTAAATCAACAGAATGTAACTATATATAAAGAATGAATTAATGAAAGACATACAGTATATGTCAAGATAAGGACAACTTGTTTGCTGGAATGACTCCTCTGAATGTGTCGTGCAGAAAACAGATGCATCAGCCATATGCTTCCCTCTAGAGAAAAAGGGGTTTCAAACAGGCCACCTTGCTCGGGTTAAGTGATGAATGCTACCCACAGCTTCATCTCCACATGTCAGTTTGATACACTTCTGGAAGCCAGCGAGATTTGTTTACTTATCATTGAAAAATCAGATGATATTTAGTATTACAACAATATACCAATTAACCACAATAAAAGAACTGCACTGAATTATTTTGTCTGTTTTATTGTGGGGTCCTTTGGTCCTGAGTAAAAAATGTTAAATAACTTGCTGCTAGGAACAATTCTTATTGTTAGGTTTAATACATTTCTTTGTGCAGTAATTTGCAAGCATTTGCATACAATATGTTTTATAATCAAATCTTACATCTATACCAGTCTCCAGAACAGAGCGAGTAACACGGGTCATATCAAAGTAAAAAATTCTAAAGAAAGCAAACAAAACATTACAAAAGCATTAGACGTGTTGAGATCAACTGCTGTTGAAGTTCTAAGAAACATTGCAATAGAGTGCAATTTTCTCCCCCTGCTGCTATAAAAACCTCCACTTCTGCAGTAAGACTTTCCACTGGATTTTGGAATGTGGCTGCGGGGATCAGAGAGTGAGGTCAGTCACTGGTGTGGGACGAGGAGGCCTGGTGTGCAGTCAGCGTTCCAGTTCATCATAAAGGTGTTCGGTGGGGTTGAGGTCAGGGATCTGCGTAGGACACTTGAGTTCTTCCGCACCAACCATTGAAAATCATGTCTTCATGGAGCTTTGCTTGAGCATAGGGACATTGTCCTGCTGGACGAGGATTTGAGCCCCTTCGTTGCAGTGATGGGAAATTGTAATGTGTAAAGCTAGAGCATAAGATACTTGTGCCGCTTACTTTGTGCAAACGTTTATGGGAGGCCCACATATACAGTAGCACTCATACAGAAATAGAACAAAATATTCCTTGTTGTCTTTTACTTCCTATTGAATCAATTTATATTCATATTAACACTATGAAACACTCCCTATGGAACAATGCAGTAATCTACTGTGTCTTTCATATATTATTATTATTATTATAATTATTATTATTATTATTATTATTATAATATATTTTTTTATTATAATCATCAAATTATTGTAACTAAAACACATTTTTCATATTCTTTTCATTCCATGCTCTGTGTGTGTTTTGGGTTCGAAGGCAAGATTTACAGTAGGTTGGTTTTCCTGAGTTGGCAACAGTGTCTAGTGTTTATTTCCAAAGCATTATTTCAGAAATCACCCTCATACCATTCAATCCGCGTCATGTTTAGAAACAATAAATATCTCATAGCTTCCTGGGGCTGAGTGTTTTGGGAAAATTTCACCAATGAAATCTCCTGGACTCTCTTAATGAGAGCTTTCATTACACATTCCTTCTTTTTTGTATTCAACTGAAACATTGTAGATCTTTTTGTATGGTTATCTATGTATAGTTTTTGTTTGTGTTACAGGATCGATAGTATCAGTGTCTAATGCTGCAAATACCAAAGACCTCAGGAAAATACAGGGATAGTTTATGTGAAGGACGTGAAGCAATTTTGTGTAATTCCAAAGAGTTTTTTTTTTTATTATTATTTTTTTAAAAAAAAGGAAAATGTGGATCTGAATGTATATGATCTCAGTACTCTGGGAGCGTCCATTAAAAACAAAGCATTGGATGAATTGCTGTTGTAAAGGCGGTGTGTCCCTTTATTAGAAATGTAAGCAATTCACATGAGGATTAATTAACTTATATGGATCTCTTTTAAATCATTACATTCTTAGCATTTTAATGCTATGAGTATTTTTTAAATTGTAGAGTGCTCCAGTAATTATACGCAGAATCTGGTTTATTAGCGCTATTTTATTATACTGGGCACAATAAATAAACCGGCAATATATAAAATCCTCTTCGTTATAATTGCAGTTCTTATTAATATTATTCGTAGCATTGACAAGCTGTGGTGTTCACATCCATTTTTACTGTCAAGAACAGCTCTATGTAATTGTCAGTGTGCTCATTAAGGGACACATTTGTATTGGCTCAATGACATCTTGCGTTTCACAGATGACTGTGAGAACATTTCAGATAAATTATACTTTTACGTGACTGTGCTTAGTATTATCAGTTTTGAATGGGTTTTCCACAGCAAATTTTTCCGTCCTACCTTATCATACTGCAGCAGGCCTTCTCGGAGTGGAAGTTATTTCCCTTTGAGAGAGACCTACACAGAACCCTGATATGTTTCTAAGTGCTTTTCACTGGGTGCAGCAATAAAAGGCAAAGTTTAAAACATGCTCAACAATGTTATACCTAATACTGTATATACAAATGATCATTGTTCTGGTTCACAGATTGACAGCCCTTTTTTGTGTCCCCCCCCATAATAGGTGAAGTTCTTTTCCACGCTGGCTCAGAGCATAACTGATTATAAGCACCAGCTCTTTAGCACTTTAACTCTTTATAATTATCAGTCATTCACTAAACAGAAGTTTCATACTTCTAATTACGATTAAATAGACCAAGCTTTCAAAGTCCACCTAATCCTTGATTTAAGATCATATTAATCACTCCAAAGATGACTCAGATCAGTGTTAAAGCCCCTAAACAAAAACCCATAAAATGATTACCAGTGCTGCTTGAAATGACAAGTATTATCAACAAAAATTAATCAGGCGCATCTTTTCACGAACTCAATTAATAATGTGCAACAACAGGATCTTTTTTTCCTCTGGATGAAAATTAATTAGCAGTGGGAAGGTCACTCCAAGACGCTGACATCACTCATCAGAATGGTGTGACACTTCTAATTATTTGTCTTCCAGGCTTGGGTGATCAAAAATTATTGCAATACCTGAGCAACATTTAGAAGAAAAAAAAAGCTGTGTTTTAAGCACATTTAATTAGGCTTAGCTATATGATTAATGCTATGTAAGCATTCCAGATCAGCCTCTTATCAGCGTCGGAGTAGTTTGCTGGCTACTGTTCTGTGAAAGGCATTTTATTGACACTATCCAGCTGTTTAGTATCTAATTCACTCACTTTGGAGCAATTAAACATTGCTTCGCTATTTACTGAAAGTGAACTACTTGTAGGTCTTAATACAGATGTTCTAAACTTTAAAATGTGACAAAACTCATAGGTTCAATATCAGACATGGAAAATCAATACCAAATATCAAACATAAAAGCAAAAATGTTTATGGATGTCTTAGGCAGGAGGCTTCATTTTGTAATGATCTTAAAGTTTTGTGCAAAATGCAGCAAATGGTAGAATCGAGGTGCATCTTAAACTGGAACTGGATAGGTTCTGTAGATGTCAATGATATTAATTAAAAATTACAGGGCATGCTCATTTAGCTCAACTAATCAATAGCAATGTGTAAAATAGTTGTCTGGTAAACATTCAATTCCTGTAACGACTTGCTATACATTTTAAGTCATTCTTCAGATCTACGCCAGTCTCTTGTCTTTCCCTTGAAGTTAGTGAGATGAAAAATGCAGCATGTCATGTTGCTCAGAAACCACAAAATGCGCCGTTCTTAAGATTTTACCATGTCTGAAATCTTAAAGGAGAAGTTCTTCCTCTGACTACAAAGGCACTGACACTGGAGACTGACATGCAAGTCTCAGTGCAGTCCCTTCTACTTGTGATAACTGATTAGAATGAGTGCGTAAGTATAAAACTCTGATTTGAATTACAGCTCTACTGTCAGAGCTACTGTAATAAAAACACAACAACCACCTTAGGTTCACTCAGGGGTGAGAATCTGACAGTTATGGGATACATCAATATAAAATAACTATAACAAAATAACTATAACTGACGCAAATAATTTAATGGTAATGTGACAATATAGTTATAATATTGATATAGTGTTGTTGGTAAACTGTTAAAATCATTTAAAGTGTGGAGTAAGATGAAAGAAACATATAAAGTGTCAGGTCATACGTTCATTAGTCTTCAGTAAGCACTGTATCCTGATATAATCCATCTCCAAATCTTTAAGCTGCGATAAACATGTAAAAAAAAAAAAAAAATAAATAAGCAGACATACAGTACACAAAATCAACACTGTGTATGTACTGTATGTTTACGGACAATTTTACGTGTTAAAATGCATTTAAAAAATGCAGCGGAGGGTTAACGAAGATATTTGCACAGCACTCATCAACCTCAGGATGCTTACAATCAGAATCAGAGTTATAGACGTGAGGGCAAGTTACAGTAGTTAATGATTCGTCTGGACACCAATGAACAGCAGGATGTTTTCGGGCCATTTGTTTGGCTTGTTTTCGTTCTCTGTTTTTAACACATATTCAACACAAAATGTGATAAAATTGCGATAACACAAAATGTGTGTTGCTAATTAACACATCCCTTATATCCGCTACCTCTGTGAAACTTCATTTTCCAAAAGGCTTAAATATTTAATAATAACAGATGTAGTGTCTCATTTATCACTACAGAACATTGTTTATGTATGTATGTGCTTTAATCCTCTAACGCCATTGTCTTCCATTGCAAACATGAAATCACAGCCAGGTCAGATATTAATAGCTACTTGTTTAACACTATTGTTTTTTTTTTTTTTTGCTTTTTTTTTTTATGGCAGATGTTTGGGAAGACAATAGAACAATCTCCAGATGCTGAAATGAAAAGGTGGTAATAGATTATTCTCACTTTCCAGTTTCTTATCTTCATCTGTCTACAGAGAGCCAAAAGCACCATGGGGAAAAAATATCCCCATTACATTTAAATACAAGTGATTTATTCCTAGTGCAGATTTTATTTATGGTGCCTTTTCTTAATCTAATAAAGCGTGTTCTCTCATACGGGTCTCTGTTACAGTGCAAGCCAAATAAGATGGCTCATCAAGCACCTTCATGCACTGCTGTTTTGCTGTTAAGTGTAAAGGGAACAGCTCTCTAACCTCTTAAATATCACAGCAAATGTCACAAGGACTAGTATGAGCTCCAAATAAGGAAAACATGTAAAGCATTATAACTAGGTGAACGTCCATATGCAGGTATAATATGTGAAAGCGCCGTAATGCTAGACTTCCTACAAGTGTTGTGTGAAGTATCTCGATCCGTAACTACATCAATTCACATTACCTGCAAATTAGTAAAGTTCTGCTTTCAGGCACATAGTACATTTGATCTAAATAGGCTTTAAATGCCATTTCTGTTCCTATTAACCCACAGATCTCTGTGGCAGATATTTCCATGAGGGCATGTGAGGAAAGAAAAAAAAAAAAACAGGAGGCTAATGGCTTAGTTGTGACAGCGCTTTTCATGATGATTTATGATTCTGTGTTTAACTTGATTACTCCACTGCTGACTCTGAATACTATTTCAATTAGAGCACTGAAGGTCACATCACAAAATCCCTCCATAATCTATTCCTATTAACACTAATGCGCAGAGTCTCCATATCTGTTCACCCTTGTTGATTCAAATCATCCCCTCTCCTAATGGCCGGCTTGTTTACCAGTTTACTGGTTTAGACATATCCGAGATGGTAATTTTCAACCCTTAGCATATCATTAATGTCTCTGCGTTTGACACATTGCTGGAAGGGACATCTCAATAGAGCCTCTTGCATTTCCACAGCTTTTGATTTTATCAAATTTGTCACAGATTTAGTGATATTTATGCTTGATGAATTTGATTCATAAATGCCCACTGGGAACGTAATAAAAATAAAATATGCATAGCAGTGTGGAATAAAGAATCCACTGTAGAAATATACAGGGGAAGAATTAGCAGCATCAAATCAGATTTCGTTCGGAAGCGTTTCTATTGCATTACAGCTGTCACAAACAGAGATCTACCTGTAAGACATATAATATGGTTAAAAAAAAAAGAAAAAAAAAACAAGAATCATGTATATTTTTCTTCTAAGGAACATGGGGCACTATCCACTTGAAATGTGTTGATTAAACACATTATGATTGATCTGTGTAGCAGCCCGGGAATATGAGATGTTACTACGGCTAGTTTTTGCAAAAACAGTCACTAAGTTTTAAAATTATTATATGGCCGGGAAGAAGAACTTACTGAACCAATCAATGATCATTTCCCCTATGATGTTAGTATGAGAAGATCACATCTTCTTTCAATATAATGTGACTTTCTTTATTTTTACTTTTACTTTTCAACAGTCTATAATGAGAAAGAGAAACAGTACTATATATCATTGACATTTTCCCAAAACAAACACACTATAAATTTTGTGGAAACCTGATCATCACTGCTACATGTGGTTCTTCGCCAAAGTTGGCGGCACACAATTGTCTAAAATGTCTTTGTGTCCTTCACTTGAACTAAGATACCAAAACCTGACGGCACCCCAGTGCACAAAGTGATCTCCTCCATAAACACATGGTTTGCCAAGGATAAAGTGTTCAAATATGAATTTCCTGCACAAAGCCCTAAACTCAACTCTGCTGAACACCTCTGGGATGAACTGGAACACTGACTGTACCTCAGGCCTCCTTACCCCACAGCAGTGCCTGACCTCACTAATGCTTCTGTGGCTAAATGAGTACTCTCCACAACCCAGCTCCAGCATCTAGCGGAAAGCTTTTCCAGAACATTGGGGTTAATGGTATTATAGTCATATCATGGCCTTGAGTGTGATATTGCTTTTATACAACAGTTCTACAAATACCATTTATTATCATCATTGTTAAAAGTGCTATACAAAAAAAAAATCAACTATCAATTATGATTTTTTTACATTTAATTTGAAAATAAACCAGTTATTTTACAGCACCAATACATATTCTTCCACAAGTGGTGGAACAAGTGTTGAGCCGGCGATGACAATTAGTGTAATTAACAGGGGTAAAAGAAGTTTAAAATTTTTACCACTACTACTGTATGTCCCCAAAATATAATGACAATAGAGGTGACGGACAGTCCTGTACATCTCATGAATTACTTTCCACCTATTCCACTTTATAATATCAGCTGACTTCTAGGTTTCAGGGTTGAATTCCAAATAGAGTTAGATGAAAAGTCAGTTTACTATATAGGGTGTACAACCCCTTGTTCCACACACCAAGTAGTGCTCTTGTTAATGGATTAGGATTTATTTTTTTTTTTTTAGTTTATTGACTATATAGTAAAGTAAAAATGAAAAAGTTTAGTGCGGTCATACAGGCAAAATAATTAAAAAAATATTTCTGTTGCTAACCTGTTATGGCTGCGTTGTTGCCCTGCAGTAGCACATTTATGTTCTAGTGTCTTATGTGAAAAAAGGCACTTTTAGGAAACAAGTGTAGGGTAAAAGTGCTGACATTGACGCAAGATGATGGGGCTCTATCAAGGTATGGGTGAGGCACTTTGCCATGCTGACATCAATTTTCAAGATGATTTAACTCTATAGTTTTCTAGCAAAGGAGAGAAATTTCAGAACCCTGATTTACCTCTACTGACAGTCACACTGCGCCCGAAACAATGTTTCCAAGGCTACTGGCGAATGACGAGTGGTCACGTCTACGCAGCTGGCCCCATTGCTTTGATTTATAGATGGGGCATCCAATAAAAATGGCAATCAAATCAGCCCAGCCACTTTACAGGTAGAGTGCTGTCTGATTGAGTTGTCGAAGGCATAGCTACGGTTCAGAATGATTATTCAGAAGGACTAGAAAAGGGGCCCATTCTTTCAGTCAACAAGGACACCATACATCTCCTGCTGTGTTCATGCTCCGCTGTGATACAGATCCAAAATAACTGCACACCTACTGCTTGCATCCCTGGACTGAAGGTTATTTGTTGTCTGAAGGACTCCACTTGTCAAGATATGATGAATGCCATGTACACAGACAGAGTAGCATCAAAACCCGGATTAGCCAGAAAACTCACTGATCTGTGAATAACCTAAAAAAGAGGAGCAGAAGATTAGCAATGATGCTTTTAAGAATGATCCATCAAACTCAACTATCGGAGGAGCTCGAATGAATCATCCGGCTTTGGGTTTTAAAACCTGCTCCCCTCTGCTGAAACGCTGTCATGTAGTCGCGAGAATCTCTGGGAGAATATTATTAAATCAGTACTATTAATTTCCTCGCAGATCATTTCTTATCTGCCCTTCCAAATGAATTATTCACACAAGGATGTCTCCGATTGCTGTATTAATCTTGGGCCTTTATATTCAGCTCTGTTGACCATAAAGCCTAAAGCAATGTCACTGATTCAGGCCTTTATGTGAAAGAATGGTTAATGGAGAAGATACTCCCTGAGGAGTGTGTGACTTGTTTTCACTCATTCGCATTACAGTGATAGTAATGACCATATGTTCACTTTATGGTGAGATCTGCAGACTGTGGAATGAATGAAGGGCATTGCTCAGTTGCTAAGGAGCGCAGTTAGTCCCCTATACAGTAGGTTTGTTGCAATGCCATCCTCTAATACAGTTTCCTATCCAAGTGCTCATATGGCATTAACGACTACGCCAGGGTGTTGGTACCGGTGTCTTATTGTTAGCATTTGCTAACACTGCTGTTGGAAGAATTCCAGAGCAAGGACAGAGACAAGGCCAAGGAAAGGCGTATGGAAAGGCTTTTTGTGGCGTGTGTCAATGACAGCATCCTCTCAGCCTGTTTACTGTGTGTTTAGTAGACCCATTTCAGGAAGTGTGCTGGATCAAAGTCAGGGCAGCTGGTTTAACAGTTAGTGTGTGTGATAAGTCAAATGAAATCACCCACATTGTTACACTGCGAATGACTTTTCTTAGTGTCTGACAGGAAAAAAGCAGGAAGACAAAAGTGGAGCTGATAGACGGAGTTGCTTGAGTAATAAAAAAAAAAAAAAGGCAGTGGGCAGGCCTCCAACTTCAGAACAGAACAATTGAATGGAGAAGCTTTTGTGATGGCAACACAATCACCTCCAAGAAATTATAGTCTTGTACACATAACTGGTAGAGACAAGTCTTTTTGGATGTAAATCAAACTAGTGAGACCATAAACATGGCAATTACTGCTATGTCTGGGTACAACGTCTGTTTTATCTCCAGGGAATTCTTTTTTTTTTTTTTTTGCAACTGTAGGAATGTCTTTCACTCCCATTATTTTTGCATAGAACTAAGCTAGGGTCTATTCTACAGTATGTGTACAATTGTGCTGTACAGCATACAGTAGCACATTTATCTGTTTGTTTATATCTACCTGGTGCCGGACTAAAAGGAATTATTACGCTACGGACTATAATATAAAAATCATGGAAAACCAACTGTAATGATTGTTGTGAACTTCTAAGGCCAGTCTTGAAAAGAACTGAAAAAAAAAAAAAGACATGAAAGGTTCAAGGATCGGCGTAGGTCAGTCAGGCTAACATGCATGAAACAGGAAATGACTATTCATTGATTTTTGTTTCCGGAAAGATCAATTTTATTCTTCCTTTGTTTTCAAAGTACAATGTGCTAAAGCTCCTTACAGCTGGATGTATCCTGTACACCAAAGGAGAAAAGGGGGCTATTAATCAAATTGCGGTGGTGCGAGCACATTGTGTTGTCCTTCTGCACAATAGAGACAAGCTAAATCACTTCAGGTTAAGAAGCCATGGCACATATATTTCTTTAGGAAAAGAAAAATAGATTGTTTGATACGTGCGATGGGTGACTACAGTACATATGAACAGACTGCGATATTGCACAAGGTGTTTCTGCTGCAGTGAATTATGATTGTAGAAACGTAAACTTCTAATCAATTCTTAGTAAGAAAGAGATGATGTTTTGGATTTTCTTCATAAATCTTTGGTTTTCCTCAGAAAAGCACATTATGCAGGTGTACTTTGCATTATTTCAGGGAAATGTCATTGTTTGGAGCCTACACATCAGTGCCAACTTTGTTGTGAAAATACTGCTGGTATGAGCTGGACTTATTCTGCATGTTGATAACAGTAATGTCCAACTCTTTGCCTTTTAAGCACCATTGTACCAGATGTCGACATAAAGCGTGTTTTATCACTGATAGTAACTAAAGCTTAAAGCATAAATAATCAGGGTAATTTGCTTGTTTTAGGAAAACCATTGCATTTTGCAATGCAGTTATTTTTCATGTTAATCTTTCCTTTATTGGTAGGACAGTGAAACGGTGGCTGGCTGACTGTTTCCTTCCCTCTGGCACACTGATAGCAAGTAAAAGTGATGTCTTAAGCTTTATCGCTCCACCTGCCTATTTAAGATTCATAGAAAAGGCTATCTGCTCCAATCAATATCTTCTCGAAATTTAAGTTGCATAATGCGTCTTCCTCACCAGCGTGATTTAAAACATCAGCACAAAGTATTCTTAATTTTATTGCCTGCTGTAAATTAAAATTAATGATGCTGACATCCACAATTAACAATGAAAAATGCAGATTCCTATAATTACTTTAGCCATAATATTGTTTTCAACAAAGGCTCAAGGTGCTCGTGTTTGGCTCCTCAGCATTTAACGCAACACAAAAAGACAGCTTCATTACATTTTATTTGCTATAGGAAACAACAATGGGGTAGAAAAAAGCAAACAGAAATTTCGTACTCATTTGGGAATGTCTTGCCATGCATAATTAAGCAAATTTGATTGGAATTAGGCATGACTTCTTTGGTTGGGATTTAATGAATGCAAATCAGGCATCTACATCCCTAAGATTAATTTCAGCCAATTAAAAAACAAAGCTTAGTACAGTGTAAAAAAAAGTGTAAAAGTGTTCAAAGCTGGGCTGCAAAGCAGTTTTTCTCTGTTCATCTCATCCTTATTACTTACACTCTAGAGATCCATCCTTCAGGTTTAATCATTAGCATGGAGTTACGGGGAAACCGTGTGAATCCAAATACTGTAGCGAAACACAGAAATTTGTCATGTATAACTCGATTTGTGCTCTTCTTACTCACGCTCTGGTCACATCTGTAGTTAGTATTTTATCATCATATATCCTGTACATTGAAGTCTGTCGTAGACACAAGCACAGTTTGGACTTTAAATGTGTGACTTTGCATTGATTCCCATTTTAATGAGCTGTTTTGTTTTTCACATCCATTTTTATAGACAGCAATTTCTGGCGTCTATTTTAATATTCCAGTGGTATTTAATGCATATGCCTTACAAGTCGAATGCAAGCCACCAGTGTGGAAGATAATAGGCAGACAAACATGTGCATAAGCAATTGGGAAAATGAGTGGCTGAACAAACAAATTACCGAATTCAGAAATAATTAAACAAATAAGTGATGAAAATATTGATTGTGACAAAGAAAACAGTGCAGGTATGCACTGTTTGTAGAGCTGGATGGAGTCAGTGTGTAAAAGTAGCTTGCACTGATAAGGAATATTTCTTAGATAACAGCTGCAGTCCAGGACGCTGCAGTGAAATGTGTACGGATTTGGGTCAGTCGGTGCAATTTGGTGGTTTTGCTCTTTTTTCCATCCTGGAAATTATTTTTTAAATAAATAAACAAAAATAAATATATAAATAAACAACAACAGCAAAGGAACAACGTAGAAAGTATCAATGTAAGGTGTTTTCTTTCTTTCTTTCTTTCTTTCTTTCTTTCTTAATCCTCCTGAATGCTTATGAACACTTGCTTCTGTATTTGCAGGTAAAAGTTGTTTTTTGTAGTACATATTAACATACATATTAACATTTTTCCTGTGACAATTAACTTTCGTATCTTGTGTACGAAGTTTTAAAATCTATTTTATTGATCCAGTAATAAAGACGTCATCAAATATCATGAAATAAAGAACACATTATAGTAGAACTGTGTGGAACTGATGTAGAATAGGACACATTTTCTTTTAATTAACATTTGTTATATATATATTGTGTGTGTGTGTGTGTGTGTGTGTGTGTGTGTGTGTGTGTGTGTGTGTGTGTGTGTGTGTGTGTGTGTGTGTGTGTGTACAGCAGGGCATCTTTTATGTGCAGGTTGGTTTGAGTAAATATAGCAACTGTTTATAGTATGTCTTCCGTTTAAGTGCTGTCCATCATCTTGTTTTCTCTTTGGTCTCCAAACCGTACTGCTAAAACCCTCTCAACACTTGATGACACAGCCAGCATTTTCTACTTCAGTATCAGTCTCCATACCTTTTTCAGAAGAAAAAAACCCAAACAGTCTCATGTTGCCATTTTGTCATTTAATGTTTTGTTTTTTTAACTCACCTGATAATGCCTGTACTTCTCTTGCTTTTTACTTAACAGTGGAGATGATAGAGATGGGGAGCTTTCCTTATAGCCAACCACTAAACCTGTGTTAGTAAGCTCTAAATATATGGACAGGCAGATGTTAATGCTAATGATGTGGGGCAAGCAGGCACCTTTGGTACTGGAAGCTGTGGAATACTAATCTGTATACACACACATATACACATACACACACACACACACACACACACACACACACACACACACACACCATGGTTTGTGAGAGCGTGTACATCGATTTGATCTCTCACATCAAAAGACAAACACTGATGCGAGTCAGCAGTTCCTCTGTCAATGTCACTACTTTATGTGATTCTTTCCACACGCATCTTTATGGCACTGGGGGGATCGAGCATTAGGCAATCACAACTATCGGCATTTCTTTAAAGGAGATTCATGAGTGCAGAGGACAGACAATGGCTGGACAACGCACATGCCGGTGCATAAAGAGATGCTCTTGCTGCTTATACAGCAACAATTTCATTGTCTTCACGTGCAATGTTTTTTATAAATGTTGTCTTTTTTTTTTTTTTTTTAGGATCAGTCTCTTGCAGCAAAGAGGAATAAGTTGAATATGCAGAAAAAAAAACTCCATGGCAAAGTTCAAAGCACCAGGAGGAAGCCTTTATGTGAGCCTTAATCATGGTAAAACACAGCCTGGTATGCCAAGCGCGTCGTGCTCCCCCTGCTTCTCCGGGTGACACGGAGAATTAATATTTGGCCTCTGATGCATTCTTTTTGAAGGAATAAAGAAAGTAAAGGGAAGCATTATCTATTCAAGTAGCAGAGGGAATAGTGTGTGCCAGGCTCCCTCTGTTTGAGCTGTTGTGTCTCATTTTGTCTAGAGAAGATCAGAGAGCTGAGAACTCCACTGCTGAGTGGATGGAGCAAAATGAGCCCATGCTCCAAGTCTCAAATCCTCAGGGAGAGATTTGTATGGGAAACAACGCTATTGAGCTTATTTGCATCACGCTGCTGGATAAATATAATGCAAGGTGATATGCACAAAGGCAAACACAGAGACAATAGTGTTTTTGTTCAGTGGCAATGCAGAAACTGAAGCCTGTAAATAATAGGATATTACTAAAGTATTACAAGAAAGGTTTTAATGTTTGACTGTCTTGAACGCCCAGAGTCATTTCCTGTTGTATTTGAGATCTCCGAAATAATGAACAATAGGGTGTTTTTTTTTTTTTTTAAAATAGCTAAAACAGTCCTTATTTACTGGCTGTCCATTCTCAGTTTTCTGTGTTTCTATTTATTTGAGCCAATTACACAACAGTATATACACACTTTTTTCGGTCTGCCTTGGGCTTTGGTTCCTATTAGGCAAAGGTTCAGTGGTAGACAGTTGGCCTTATGTTTCCTTTATGCACCGCAGACTCCACATCCAAGATCACTAGAGCAGCCCCTGTGCCTTTTGAAGCATTTGAACCGAGTCATTATGAAACCATGTAGTTCCTACATAGGAAATCACACAATTGCTGATCGTCCATTGGTTATCGGATTGGTTAACATTCTTCCCTCATTAGAAATGCACGGAATGCAAGGAAACGCCATGTAGCCCTTTATTCTGGCACATAATGATACAGCACGTTAAGGGCAGAAAGCTCTTCATTCCCTTTTATTTCAGACCTCACTTGAAAAGGGATAATTTGCAAAATCTTTGAGAACTGACACCATCAGCATCATTGCTTTAAAGCATTTTTAATTCATCTTCTGCAAATTGTTAGTGTTAGTGTACTTAAAGGAAGTGTATGTAACTGGATCTCCAGCACGTTGGATGGCGTGGGTGAAGAGATGCGACAGTGTGATGGGAAACCCAGGGGGACAGCAGACAGGACAATACTGCCTCTCGGGAGGATTTTATGCTGCTGAACTGAATTTGAATACATTAATGAAAACTTTGTATGGGCAGGGGAAAGGACATCGGCTGTTTTCAATTTCTATACAGGACTGAAAATGGTACAGAAAACTCTATATTTAAATTGAGACTACAATTTATGTATCTGACATATTAAAAAAAAAGATTTTATTAATTTGATTTTATATATATATATATATATATATATATATATATATATATATATATAGATAGATAGATAGATAGATAGATAGATAGATAGATAGATAGATGATAATTTAAAACATAACAAAATTACATTTAAAAAATAATAATTAATATATTAGAATTCAAAATAATTAAAAATCGATCTCAATAAAAAATAAATAAAATGTGGGCCTGGAACGTGAGTATCCACCACACACTCGGCTTTTTCAGGAGACGCCTCTTCCATTTGCTTCTTGGCTGCCTTTCCTGTTTGGTCTATTCTTTTTAGTTTGTTCCTTATCTTTCCATCATTCATTCCTCCTAGTTGATCCTGAACTTGGCTCTGTTTCATGCTCTCTGGCACACTTTCATTCCAAACTTTCCATCCATGAAAGACATTTCTTTCCTTGTTCTAGGTTGAGAATCATGCAGAGAGACAGAAAGAAATGCCTTGGCACTCATCTTCAGGTATTCCAACTTTAAACCTGGATATTTCTTTGTCATTGTGTTGAGGGACACGTATTACAATACCAAACAAATATGTATATATTTTTCATCATATTTTTGATAGTCTTGGATAAAGGCAAAGGGGAAAGATGAAATGACTGGTGATAAGTAATCTTGAGATCTAATAAAGTGATGTGTTTTGAATTGTCTGCATTTGTATAAATGTTGAATAAGTCAATTGTTTAAGGACCTTCACTTCTGTTAAAGTTTCTTAGCCTCATATTTCTATTGTACAGACTGAAACTCAGTAACACAAGTTTGTTACTCAGCTGTTCATCAGAGCGGCGTGTTAAATCCCTGTAGAGGTCACTGTTGTACGATGCAGCAGAGAAGAACTTTCAGTATTGATGTAGTTATATTTAAAGATATTTTAGTACTGAATATTCTACTAATGAGTGCATCAGCATCTGCATAATCCCAGCACGGCTAATAATATCAAGCTTGTTTTGCTTCAAATAACTTCCAAAAACCACTCTGAAACCCTTAGAAATAGATGTTTTACATGTTTCTGTGTAAGAGCTGGGTCAGGATGATAACTTTAACCATCGAGGCTTGTGTTTGTAGAAATAATTACTATGTGCAGTCGGCCGGGGGTGGGGGGTGGGGGGGGGGTATAATGGAGCTCAGACATGAGAGATGTTCATTTGCTCTACACTCCACAGTTGTTTACGCCATTTAATGCTGAAGTCCATACGCTCTCTTCCGGGAACATATATGAATCAACACTAAATCATATTCATTGCCAGAAACACACGTCCAGATGGCAGCTTCTTAACAAAGCCTGGATTAATGTGAAGCTGCGAATCATAGCACCAACTTCTCTTAAGGACTGAGAAGAACAACACAGCTAATCACTCATAAAGATGTGGATGAGTATTTTTGCAGTGAGTGAGAATAAGCAGTAAATTAGGGCGTGGTGTTGGTGCACACTCCGGCCCTAGTTTTAAGCCACTCCGATAGATAGTCCCATATGTATGTGCATGTGATGGTGAGATGCAGACGGCTTGGTCCGCATAAGCCCTTACTTAGGATTCTGTTTAAGTGTTAAAATCAATTCCAAGTAAATAACATGGAAAGTTTTGTGTAAGCACTTTTGCACTGTTAATTTAAGCTTGTTAAATAACCTCAGTGTTGCAGTGATGGGACAATAAGGGGAGGAAGAAGACACTGTATATTGAACTGTAGGTGCTTCATGCCACAGGCAAGGAACCCTCCCCACACCCCCTCCCCACTTCTCTCTTTTTTTTTTTTTTTGAGAACTTGAGGTCACATGTTTGTAATTTTTACTTTATTGAACAAATATACATTCTTATTATTATTCTGTAAAATATTCAGGCTAAAATTTCCCTTTTATCTTATATTCATAGTTTTGGAGGTATGTTGTACTCTGTAACAATATACAAAAAATTATAAAATAAATAAATAAATAAATAAATAAATAAATAAATACAAAATTGCATGATTTTTGTTATGTAACTGAAAATATTATTATTATTATTATTATTATTATTATTATTATTATTATTATTATTATCAGCATTGTTTTTGATGTTAACATTGTTATTAATATAACTACTACTACTACTACTACTACTACTACTACTACTAATAATAATAATAATAATTATTATTATTATTATTATTATTATTATTATTATGATGATGATTATTATTATTTTCTTTTTTTTCTTTTTTGTTCTGTTTGTTATTCATGTTATAAAACAAGGATTAGTGATAGCAATGCTTGTTTGTTTCTTTGTTTCTTTCTTTCTGTATTTGTTTATTTATTGACAAAAGCATGGTACGACATTTTAAACACATTGTAAGAATGTTTTACAGATTTGCTGTGTCTGACAATCATTGTTTCTCTGTTGCAGCTAAGCTTGTAACTTATTATTACCAGTAATAACCTGTTATTAGATTATAATTCATACAATATTGACAATGTAATTAATGCAAACTTTCTTATCACAGGAGCTACAGCTTCATTATTACACTGTCTCAGCTATACTTTGGTTCTACTGTTCCGGACCTTCTTTTTCCTTCTTCCTCGTAAATGGCTGAAGTAGTTCATTTTATCCATGCTGTAGTATTACATTTCACAATCGAACAGCGGGTATATTTGTTTCATTGCCAAGGACCTTGAATAAATGAAGTAGAATCATTTAAATGCACTACGTTGCAGTTGATACATAAAATGTGGTAGTATTCTTAAAAAATAAAAAATAAAAAAAAACATGCCATGAAGGTAGAGATGATGTAGGTTATGACTGAAAGTGAACCCAGTGGAGCGCATGCAGGTCGTTTCTGTCTAAGAGAGATGCTCCATTATGCTCCCAGAATTCCACATGGAGTTGAAGGCAGGCTGTTTGCTTTGCTCCTGCTCGGGTTTATGTATGCTACCCCAGTTGATTTCCACATCTAAAAGGACAGAGCATCTCATTTCTTGTCACTGTCTCCTAAATTCCTAAAGGTACAATTAGCATTTTGTCTGACAAAATGTTGAAAGGTTCATAGATTGATATTTGCGAAAATGCAGCAAGATGCTGCTTTCTCAGATGCAAATTTTGACATTTATTAATTTTTATTCCAGATCTGTTTATAGATTGTAAAGTGTCTGCATATATTTAATAAAAATAAAGCAAGGTTATAGTGTTTAAACGGAATCATTGGCTTGTGTACAAATGTGTATATTTTAGTGTTGTAGCAATAAATTTTTAAGAGTCCTTGATTTATGTCTTTGTGGCATTTCTATGGTGACCAACATTTTATAGCAGTATAGAGCAGGAAACTATTTATTTATTGCAGATCTTTTCCCCCTTAGGAGCACTTTTCCCCTGTGAAATAATGTCAGCACTTTCCCACCTTCACGGCCCTTTTGTTTCTAAATCTATTAACAATTCTAATTGTACACCACTGGTTAAGTAAGCATGGCAAATAAGGCAGGAAATGCATTATTTCCCTTTAGTGCAGATTAAAGGTAGGACTGTTTTGTGCTGAAACATGCTGCCATGCTCTTGAGTAGACATGTTTGCATGAAATGTTGCCTTCCGTCTGGGATAACAAAAGTTATTTCAGACGAGCTTCCTGGAGTTAAAGATGTGAATTTTCTGTGAAAGGAAAATACATCATTCCATCTTCACATCTGTTAATTAACATGTCCGTGCGCTGGAATCTTCAAAAGGCATACAATCTCTTTAGATTTGATTAAAGTGATACCTATTAGGCAGAGTGTTTTTCTTTGGGTCTTTCAGCTAATTAAATAGCTTTGTATAGCATCGACTGCGTTTTCCTAGACACAACACGCTAGTTCAACTGTGCCGTTCGACATGCACATATCTTAATTGCAGATCATTTTGCAAATGTGGTTCAATTTCCTTTACAAGACAGTTACTGTTAACTGCTATTTTTAAAGCCAATAACAATGTCAAATGCTTCGTATGATTAAAGCAATTAAAGTTTCTCTTTGTTTTCTGAATACAGTGAGATAGGGAGCAGTGTTTGTATAACATTTATTAAACATTTACTAAATGGAATTGAATCTGTCATCGGCAAGGTTTTCCATGACAATTACCATTTAGGCAAACACATTCATTCGGGGAACATTTCACAGCTTACAGTCCCGATTAGCCGACCAATTTTAATCAAACCTTAACCCCGTATCCAGCAGCAGGGAAAGGAACGTAGCATAAGCAGTGTTTTACTATAAGACTTCCCTCCCATCTAAACATACTGGATTTTCTAAATTAGATGACCTGCCTTTTGAGATCTGACTATTTGAATGTGTCCAACATAGGTGTCATTTCACAGTTCCCTAAAATTCAGTAAATACAGAATACAAATACTGTTCCTATGATGACACAATCAAGTTCTGCTTTCAGAATAAGAATGTAATGTTAATTATAAAACCAGAATTGGGTTTACCGTTTCAGGAACTGGATACATTACAAATATATATATTCAAACTTTTTCACTGGTTTATGAGTACAAGTAACAATAACTTTATAATCGTGTATGTGTGGTTTTCTGACTTATAAATATGCATTTTATCAATAACAAGTAAAGGTGAAAATAAGAAAAAATATGCAAATAAAGTTTTTTTTTCCTGGTATCTAATTAAAGCATATGTCCATTTCATTTAGCTTCAAAAGTATCCAAAAACTAATAAGGTTTTTGGATACTTCTGAACTCACTTTTTGAAGACATCCCTTATTCAAGTTTTTACAAAACCATTTTTTGTCTTTTTTTTCAGCCACAGTGTTACCCAAATTCGTTTTCTTAAGGTCACTGAACACATGTTGTTAAATACATTGTATAGCAAAAATATTTGGACACCTATCCTCATATCAATATCTGTCCATACCAAAACAATAGGAATTTACACAGATTTTTTTTTCTCTTTACAGTTCTCCACACTTTTGGGAACGCTTTCCACTAGATTTTGGAGTGTAGCTGTGGGTGTTTGTTCATTCAGACACAAGAGCATTAGTGAGATCAGGAACGAATGTCAAGTGGTAAAGCCTGATGTACACTCAGAATTCCAGTTTATTCCAAAGGTGTTGATGGAGGTTGTAGTCAAGGCTCTGCTCAACTTCTTCTACATCAACCTTGGGTGTCTTTAAAGCCTTTACTTTGTGTACAGGAAACTGTATTAATTACACAAGTTTGTGCCTCATAGTTAAAGTAAAGGGAAATCTTAATACTTAATCATACAAAGACAAATATTCTAAACACATCTGCAACAACTGTTTGAGGGAAAGCTCACGTATAGGTGTGACAATCAGGTGTCCACATACCTTTTGCTATATATTGTCAAAGGACTGAATACAGATTAGATCATGATGAAATGTTGGGTGAAAGTTTCTTTAAATGATCACAGAGTGCAGGGATATTGAGCAGAGCACCAGGAATCACAATGTTTAAGTACACATTATAAGGTTCAATATACAGTATACAGAGTCCATGAATCAGACAGGGATGAAGCTTTGTGCTGCCTCCATCTGAAGTCACCTCATTGATTACCTTAAGCCAAGTGGAAATGGCTCATGCATCTCATGTACATTATAACAAATGTTCTCTTTGCATTACAATTGAACTGTGATTGTTATGTTCAATCAATGCAAAAGGTCAAAGGATCGCCTCTGCCAGCAATTTAATGGAGAAGTCAATAGGGATTCTTTTTAATCACTGCTGCAGTTGCCCAACGAGCACAACAGAAACCATCAAAGCCACAGCAATTATACAGGTTTACCTTGCAATTTAGATATCCACAAATCTTTCGCCTGCTATGAAAGTCCACAGTGCTTTAGTTACTGTATAAAGCATTGTGGAATGACTCCTGATATGACCAGGTGAGCTAAAAGTTATATGTGGCTTAATGATTAGCTCACTCACACACTTTGGAGTGAATTAAAGTGATGGCATTTGTATTCATGACTATATTTTGAAGAGGATATGCAGTCAGATGTTTGTATTTTTTAATGCTGCCATTTTTATTTTTATTATTTTTTTTTACAGATTATGCATGTCACATGAATACTAGACCAAAGCCAAAGTTCAAAGCCAAATGCTGCATATGCAATTTGCATATATATTTATACAATACTGTATATTGGCAACATTAAAAATTCTACATTTTTGCATTATTAACAATAATGGTTTGGGCATGGGTAGTTTTCATATAGTCAAACATGTGGCGAAATGTTGTCCACAAATAATCTGTAATATTTTACTATATATTTGTCATGTTTATACATGTACTGTGCATTAAATGTTTAGCCATCACAATAATAAAGGGACATTAATGGTAATTAGAAATTATTACTTATTGATATGTTTACTACATTTATCACAGTACATTTCTGCATATTTATTTTCTACCTATAAATGAGATGAATGTAGTAAACATATTAATAAGTAATAATTACAAATGATTATTTATTGATATGTTTACTACATTTATCTACATTTCAGCATAGTTCTTTTTTTAATTTATTTTGCCTTTTAGACTGATTTTAGACTGATCAGCCATTACTTTAACACCATTATCATAAGCTATCATTATCATTATTAAACCAGCTAGGTTTTCAGTTCCATTGTGCCACCAGGGTGGCTCTGGTCCCTTGCAATCTCTGCGGGTGTACAGTACTGTGGTGTTTGGCAGTGGGATGTAAGCGGCGATCCTTTGGGTGCTGTGGATTGTGGGGCCAGGACTTGTTTGTCCAGTGCATTCCATGGATGCTCAATTGGATTGGATTGGGATCTGGGGAATTTTAAGGCCAGATTAACAACCTTGAAATCTTTGCCTGCTAAGCCCCGTGCATGGCAGGCTGTGATATACTGGGTGTTTTAATACCTTTCTGTTATGGCGAGCATTGACTTTATTTTTGCATTGGCTTTTCTGTGGGATTGGGCTGGGTGGACTGGCCTTTGGTTCATGCGGGCATCGGTGAGCCTTGTATGCCCAGGATCCTTTAATCAATTTGCTATTCAATGTTATTTAATTGACCTGGTTGTGGTGTGAATGTTATGGTTGATCAGTGTGTGATGTGAATACTGTACATCAACATCAAACCTTGCATTGGCACTATTCAAACAGAATTCAGGGAAAAGTTGGCATATCATTTACAGCGCAAAATTTCATAATTTGCCTATAAACAAATTATGTTAACAATGGATTTTGACAGCTCACCAATTGGGAAAGAGTATACTTTGCTGGGTTATCTGTTTACATGTTTGCTACAATTCTACTTGCTGTGAAAGAGGTAAACGAGAGTAGCTTGGGTTCTGGGTATGTTGTATTTAACACTGTAAAAACACTGTCAGTAAAAACACTCTAGCTTCCAGGCCGTCAGTATGGCTTGACATCTGCCCTTCACCGTTCTCTGTTCTACTTGCATTGTTCTACCTGCAAGGACAGGGTCATTGCCATGCAACCTCCAAGACACAAATATTGAAGATCAATAAAATAAAATAAAAATTCCCTCCTGCAAATCACACATGGGAAGGATGTGTTTAGCAAACAATATTGTCTATATACTGTATACTATACTGTATACTATACACTATACTGTACAGTGTATATTATGAGTATGAAGATCAATTATATTTCCTTACAAACTTGAACAAGATTAATGAATAAGCTGTAATGTACTTAAAACATTTAAATATATACATTATATTCTAATTGCTTCCTACTAAAAAAAAAAATAATTGCCTTTATAAAGTCTACAGTACATGTGCAAGATGAATCAATCAACAAATGTGACCGAAACTTGGTTGTGTTTAAACTGGGTACCACTTTAAACTTTGTGCAATTAAAGTTATTTATCTCTCTTTTCAGAGTTCATCAATTATATTGAAATACACTTAATGCCCATAAGAGGGATGATGTATGATTGGTCTAATTATTTCTTATTCATTATGCTTTCTAAAGCATATCAATTTTGTTAATACCATGTAATTAAAACATGTCACTGCACTACAAGTTGCAGGCTTTATTAATGACTATGAAAATTATTTTTAATTAAATAGCCAATTACAGAAAAATCCTAACCATGAGAATTGACATTTAAATGAATTTAATTTAAATTGCTTTTCAACATTGCTTTACCAAAACCTTATAGGACGAATAAATTATTACATCAACCAATATGCAGAGTCATTGATCATAAAGGAGTCATATCACAGCTCTACTTTTAAATACTACTCCGCCATAATGCATTAGTTTCATGGTTATTTATCAAGGCTGAAAGCGATATGAGTTTGCTCTACGCCTTTTTCACTTCCTGATGCATTTGCCCTCACATTTTAAATACCATAGTCGGTATGTGGACTGTGCAGTAGGAAACACAATCTGCTACTTGCATTTGTGTGCATGTGTACTGTGTATGTCACAGATTTCACAACATCTGTGCATATAACATTTGCATGTGACTTATGCTACTTTAGAAATTTAGGAAAGTAGGACTTTTAATGTAGTAATTACAGTACGTAGATCAGTCATATACTGTAATATACTGATATAAATAAATCACGTTCTACGGAAGCCCCAGTTTAGGTCTGATTAGCTTTTTAAACAGAGATACTGCACAAGGAAGACATGCATCAGTACTTTTCTCTGTACTGGCACCTAGGGAATCAACTTCCCCTGGCAGTCTTCAAACAAAGACAAAATAAAAATCTACCTCTTTATCAAGCACTTTAAAAAGTACATTACATCATAGAAACATTGCTAGACTCTGGTTTGCACTACCATGGGTTTGTTTTTGATATATAAATTGCTCTGAATTAGAACGTCTGACAATTTAAATAAAGGAAATATAGTGAAAAAGTGTCATTATGAGTCTTTTGAAAGAAAAAAACAATCGTCTCCCATTATGTAAAGTTTTAATGTCAGTTAAAGGAAAATGCCTTTGAGCTTAAAGCACTTACATGTTTATACTCACTCAATCAATATTTCACAGGAAATCTGTAAGATGTACAGTATGGGATGTGATAATTTCATATGTCAGCTTAAAAACCATGCGCCTATTTGTAGTATGTTAAAGGTATTAATTGATGTTCCTATGAATAAATGAAGCCTACAGTTCCATCATTTATCCATAATACTCGGTTTTAGCTGCATACTTGAAATTCACCGTATAGATCTCACTGCAGGAGTCTGCAAGGTTGGAATGCATTAGTGTAATTGTTATGTGTGGCTCTACCATGGCAGGTCCCGCTGTGCGTCTGCAGCTTTAATGGAGCCTGGATTCATCAAGTCTACACAGCGTATTAACCCCGTAATTCCATAGGTTATTATTCCCTTATTCATCTTAAAGCGTTTTTTTTTTTTCAGTGAATTTAACAGGAAAGGAGTGTAGTTACAGGAATGAGGAATGCCAGTTTAATAGTTTAAAAAAGCGTTGAAACCGAAAGATCATAGATGCCTCTGTGTTTTAGATGCCTGGCCTCGAGTTTCATTGACACCTGCACTGTTCCATAGGGGGTTTTATGATTAATTTGTAGTTAACCCATGCTAACATGAAAAACGGTCGGCAAACTATTGTGACATTCATTGTTTATAATGAAATCTTAATATGGTGAATATTTAAGCAAAGGTTAGCAACATAAAGGGCAAATGGATTGTCTGGCTATGAATTTTAAGCAGTTATTGATTTTCACACTACCTCTTTGCCTGAATGGTAATTGTGAAATGGTTCTCTTACTTATCTTAAGGCCTATCTACCTAACTTGTCTTTCTAAATGCTGTGGTGCTGCAGCTACAATGGTAAGAGTATAGAAATAGGTGTGGATTCCCAGTTCTTGTTCTAATAAATCACCTTGTCCCTGAACTCGGTCTTGCATTACACTTGGATACAGCATTTCACAAAAGTAGCTTTCTGAAGTATTTCTACGAAGAGGGAAGATCCAAAAACCTGAGCTGTTTGTTTGTTAATGACACCAGCACTAGCTTGCACCCCAGACGTTACATCATCAATCCTGATGCTGCTTTGGTGTGCTCACAGATGAAATGCAATCCATGCGCATCACCTAGACTTGCGTTTCACCACCTTATCGACGGAAAACAGCAACCCTATCCCGCGTACGGCTTTGCTGAACACTTCCTTCCCTGCTGTGTAGACATGCTAAGTTACTTTAAACTCGAAGACCTGTCCATATTTTATATGACACTATTTTATTTTATTGAATGCTTTTTTTTTTTTTTTTTTTAAGTAATGCGATCAGTATTGGTGTTAGTAACCATCATTTCTGTTCAGCAGTATCAATACTGTAGATGTATATACCATTCAACAAATTCAAATAACTGTAGACATCTTATCAGATTTTTAAAGCAATACAGAAGGTTACATAGAGGAGGATAATATAAAAGGGTTGTAATGTAGAAACATCTAATTTTAAAGACACATTCACAGTTGAGAGTTCTGTAATGCAAAAACCACAAGCACTGGTCTACTACTGTAGCTGTAGGGAAAAGTGATGTGGTGCAACAGTGTGTGGTGACACCATGACAACAGTGAAGGCCTAAACACTTGACCCCAACAGCAAGGGGTTCTGTTGCTTTGGTTGTTGTCATGGTTCATGTCTATGTGTCCCCTTAGAAAGAAGGGTCACTGCAATTAATACAAAGTTTTTCTGACTAAGCACCTTCATCCTTCTGTGATGAAATATTTCCATCCTGATGGACTTTATATAAGCTTCAACACTTTTCCTGTTATATTGAACTTTTAACCTCATAGCGCTCAGATATTCCAGGGACTGATTTATGGTCATACTATCTGATCTCAGGATGCGTTCCCTGTTGAGTCTGGTTCCTCTCAAGGATTCATCCTATTGTCATCTCAGGGAGTTTTTTCCTTGCCACCATCTCCCCCAGCTTGCTCATAGAGTACAATCTCATAGTATAGTCTATAACTATGAGAACTATTTTTCTGTACATGCTCTAATTTATTTTCATAAAACTTTATTTCTGTAAAGCTACAGGGTGATAACGACTATTGTTAAAAGCACAATACAAATTTAATTTAATTTAATTTCATTTCATTTAATGACACCATCTCCAACCACACAGCATGAGAGAACACTGAAAATTATTTAAAGTATATACCACAGCCTCTGTCACCAGATATTAACCTATATTGAACATTTATGAGACATATTATAGCATCATTTTAGATAGTGCTCTACACAACTACAGTATAATCAAAATTCCAATTATTATTATTATTATTATTATTGTTATTATTATTATTATTATTATTTTTTTGCTATTGTTATTGTTATTTTGTATTTGTGTTGTGTTATTTTTTATTATGTTTGATAAATGTGTGGTTGGATAGAGTGGCCCTGTGGGGCAAAATAAATTTAAGTGTAAACTGACAATAATAATAATAATAATAATAATAATAATAATAATAATAATAATAATAATAATATAATCTCATATCACAGTAATGGTTATGAATTGCTAATAAATTACTGTGGATTTGTGTGTAAACTTTTGGAAATGCTTAGGATGAAATGTATAACACAGAAATCAATTTTAGTAAAATTCTAAATTAATTCACTGGGTTTAAAGTTTATTCATTCTTACAACTTAGAAAAGCTGGCAAATAATGTAAAGTGATATTCAATTTTAGATAATACCGAAAGGCAAAAAAAAAGAAAGAGTTAAAAATCTATTTTCTAAACATGTTCTAAATATTCTCTAAGAGCTTGTATGACCACCTTTGCCTTTATGTCTGCTTTCAGCTTCTTTGTTTATCCCCTGAACATCTTTTGAATCGTCTCAGTTGTAACAGTTGGCCTCCCTTTAGTCTAGCCCCCTCAAACACACGGTCTTCCTGACATGTCTTTTCTAACTCTGCCAGATTGCTTGGCAAATCTTTGCAGATTTTTTCTGACATATCTTTTATAAATCTGCCAGATGTCATACACTGGAGACTGAGAGGATCTTATCAAAATATTTTATGTTAATTTTGCCTTATGTTCAGATTGTTGCAGGACACACACATTTATTTTTAGCTTCACTGATTTTTTTTTTGTTGATAATATTATATGTAAATTATGTAAATATAAAGTATGTAAATTTAAAGTAGCTTTTCCTTTTTGTTGCAGACATATTTTTTGCACCATGTCTAATCTTGACATTAACTTTGGATACATGTTTTTGATATTTGATTGCACAGGAATCAGTCTTGTCCCTCAAATTTACCCCTATAATCACCAATAATTTCTTTATTGTCCTCTTCTTTGTGCATGCATCTCTATTTCTCAACTCATTACATGACTCCTACACAATGTTCGTAAATAATTTGCTCAATAATTTGGCATCCTCTATCATTTTTAAACTTAAAAGATCAATTATGTTTGTAAAGCTGCACTGAGTTAGTTTAAGGCATTATTACAGATATAGTCTTTGGAAACCTGCTTAAGCAGCAAGATGGTTTAGGGTCGTGAACTTTATCATCTCTTAATTTGATTGTAAAGGTGTGTACCTTTTACAATGTCAAACCAAGAATTTCTTGTGAATGAAGGGGTAAAATGTATTTACAGAAGACTTAAAGATCCTGGCTGAGGTGGCTCGGACCCCACTGCAGTTATTTAAGTGGAAATACAGCGAGTGGAAGGCCTGATTCATGGAAATTACAACTTGTCACCAACTTATGGATTAGATACATCTGTCCGTGGGAACTGTACACTCACAATCATTCATGATCCCACTTGCACATTATAGGAGCTTAACTGCGAGATTTTGCCACATCTTCTGTACGGTCCTGACCTTGCTCCAAGCCACTTCCACATGTTTGGGCCATTAAAGGCGGCCAGTGTTTCAGATGTCAATCATGGAGTTGGATCATAGCTCTGGTGTACTGAGGAAACTTTCTACCTTGATGGCATTAGTGAAATGCTTGGATAAGTGCATTAGTATAGCAGGGGATTATATAGAAAAATGAAGGTATTTTTTTTAACTCTCGGAACTGAAAAGTCTCGATTTGATTTGAACGTCTCTCATATTTCTCAAATATTTCATGGTACTCATATCTTTACGAAATACCACATAATGTCTAGATTAAAACAATAGACATTCACTTACTCACTTACTCAATAATCGTCTACACTCCTTTTAATGAAGTAAAAAATATATATATCACAGCCTGAAAGGAGCATGTTTAAGGACATTCAGTAACTAGCAGCTCCTGACACATGCTAGAAAAG
This sequence comes from Clarias macrocephalus, assembly GCA_011419295.1. Lineage (NCBI taxonomy): Eukaryota > Metazoa > Chordata > Actinopteri > Siluriformes > Clariidae > Clarias > Clarias macrocephalus. The sequence goes on along the minus strand of JAAGKR010000177.1, from coordinate 10,184 downwards.
GCTGATGCCAATATTAGCTTGTTTTGTATGACATGTTACAGTTGACAATAATGTCAACTTTCTTTTATAGATGAGTTAACTTTCACATGAACTTTTAACTAGCTGCCGGTAAACATCTACTGTATGTAGGTGTCTATATGCTAGGCAGTTAGCTCGCTAAGATTGAGTTAGCTTAATGTAAGGTATTATTGCACAATGTGACGAACTGCACAGGGTATGGAAACATATGTGGAAAATCTTATTCACAGGGAATCACACTGGTTATACAGTCCTCATTAATCACTTCCAGAACTTCAAAAGACTCACCCGTAACACTCACAAAATGTAAACATAACATTTGGATGTTCAATTGTTACGTAATAGGGAATATTAGGCATTAGGCATTGCTTTGCTTCACTTAAAAACAAAGCAAATAAAAAAAAAATAAATAAACTTTGGATAATTTAGTTTGGATAAACTTAAGCAAGCGTGAGCTAATCATACTTACGCAGCCAAAACAACTAAAATAAATCCATTAATTCATTAAGAATTTTTTTCTTTTCATGTTTTTAATTTGAGGGCAAGTGGGCAGCTGCTCAAGCAACTTTAGCCCTGCCCAGTACACACCCATGGGTTTAGGGGTCATTTGGATGTTTAAGGGTCCTTAGAACATGGTGAGAGTGCATATTGCTCTGTCAAAGAATACTATTATTTCTTACACCGTGGAGGCAAAAAGGCTGAAATCCAAATATTAATGCACAACTCAGTTTGGTGTCTTCCTCTCTCGTGTGTGGTACAAAATGTTTTGGGATTATATGGTGGAGTCTCAGACTAGATGAGAAGATAGGTGATATATATTGTTTCAGCGAAATTGAGAAAGGTCAGGGGTTTCATTGGTTCATTTTAGTGTTTTGTGAGCGTGTGTGTGTGTGTACATGACCTATGTGCTGCTCAGACCAGATTCAGTTCACAAAAGTTTTCTTGATATGACCAACCTCACATAGTGAAATGACACATGAAACCCCTTCCCACGCTTGGGGGATTGTCTGGATGGCAGGTGTGTGTGCACAGGTGGGAGAACAAATAAGAAGAAAGGATATGTGACAAGGACTAAAAGTAAACTTCAGTTTCATACTGACAAAGATCACTCAGTTTCCACTGATAGTTAACATAAATGTATGTATGAAGAGGGGGTGTACAGTAGCATATGCTCTGAAGGTTGTGTGTTGTATTGATTTTGCTAATCCATTTGAGAAAATAAGCAGAATATCAGATTTAATGTCAAAGATTTTGTATTTTTATGCATCTGATTTTAAAACATGTCAAAAACAGATACTTGTGTATGTAGGGGTGTATGTATAGTATGTATAGGGCACACACACGCATACATACATACTCACACATTAAGGGCAATTTGGAAACACCAATTAGCCCAATCTGTATATTTTTGGACTGTGGGAGAGAACGGGAGTACCAGAAAGAAATCCACCAAGCACGGGGAGAACATGCAAACTCCACACACAGAAGTAACAAACCTGGACCATAGAGGTCCAAGGTGACAGTGCTAACCTCTGAACCGACTTACCGCCCTGTTTGTTTCAGCGATTATTAATTTATGTTCATCAATAGCTGATAAGCAACAACTGATTAGGAAAAGTGGAATAAATGTGCATGGCAAAGTGAAACATTTTGACACTTAGGGTGAAGACTGGAGGCAGACAAACCAGTCCTATACTGTAAATGAATTAAACTAAATCTGAAGTAGTGCATGAATAACAGAAGTCAGAGTTTATTTTAGGGCGAGTGTACAGTTTGGGTCTGCACTGAGGACTGCTCTTAGCATCGCCTTCACTTCCATCAGTATTAAACTGTGAAAAGAAAAAGAAAAAAAAAACTTCCAATAAATGTAGACTGGTAATCGGGAGAGATGATTGAACGCTTTATCGCGCGCGCGCTTTCGGACGCAGCCAGTGTGCGCGTGCTTCAAAGGCCGACAGTGTCCACTAGCTCCTCCCACTTTGGACCTTGTGACAACAACAACTCATCCCAGAGCGTGAGCTGCACTTTTCGGCTCATTTTCTTCCTGTCACTCTCTCTTCACTCTCTCTCTCTCTCAGTCTCCCCCTCTCTGTATTTCTCTCTTTCTCTCCCAATTTCCAAATGGTTGTCCCGCCGTGTGCAGCCTAATTCATTACACACACACGCTTTTTTATCTCATCCTTTTTTTTTGGCTACTTTTTTTTCGGCGGAGCGCGCGCTGTTGTGGATTTGTGTCTCTAACCAGCTCGCGCGTTACTTTTTGTCGTTCTTTGGGTTTTTTGCCCACTTTTTGAACTTTAACGAGCTGACCATGGCGGTGCCGGCTGCTTTGATCCCCCCTTCCTCTCTGGTCCAGCCGTCTCCCATCTCATCATCATCCTCCTCCTCCTCCTCATCGGTGAACACTTCTTCTCCGTCGGCCACTTCGTCTCCGTGTCCGTCGGTGGCTCCGGCCGCCGCGAACCCGTTCCGCTCGGAGCTGAGAGCGGCGGCAGGCAGCCCGGCGATTCCGATCGCCGTCACCCCGACTCCCCTCGCCTCCAAGCCCGTGTACTCGACCCCGTCGCCCGTAGAGAACACCCCGCAGAACAACGAGTGCAAGATGGTGGAACTGAGGGGCGCGCAGGTGGCGTCGTTCACCGTGGACGGACGCGAGCTCATCTGCCTACCGCAGGCCTTCGATCTGTTCCTGAAGCACCTGGTCGGCGGCTTGCACACGGTCTACACCAAGCTGAAGCGGCTCGAGATCACGCCCGTGGTGTGCAACGTGGAGCAGGTGCGCGTGCTGCGCGGCCTCGGCGCCATCCAGCCCGGCGTGAACCGCTGCAAGCTCATCTCCCGCAAAGACTTCGAGACGCTCTACAACGACTGCACCAACGCCAGGTAAGCACCGAGTTGCACCCGAGCTCGTGCAAGAGCCGGTTTGTCCTGCAGCTCCGCACGCGCATCAGCTCCAACTTCCCGGTAACTTGTTAAATGGTAAAGAATTGCGCGCGCGCGCGCGGAGCTGCAGAGAACCGACTCCGAGCTCGCGAGCTCACCCGAGCTGATGACGTAGTGGGGCCGTTACGGCTCAACTTCTGCACCAGTGCCATCGAGTACACAGCAAAACGTCATAAAAATATACACCGCTCGTGCAAAAATATCCACATTAGTGTGCTTACATTGACTTTTACACGATGAATGCGGAATGTGTATCTGATACAAAAATCAGCATGTTACACAAACTTTTTCCTCACTGATGCGACATGCACAGCCAAACATCATTATATTATACAAACCTCTACACCACTGATGGGAAATGCAAAGCTAAACACCAGTGTGTTACACAAACGTCTACGCTACTGATGCAAACTACACAAACATCAGTGTGTTACATAAACTTCTTCACCACTGACACTAAGTACACAGCTAAACATCAGTAGTTGCATTAACTTCTACACCACTGATGCATGCAGCTGAGCATCAGCGTGTTAGATTTAGTTTTACACCGCTTACACAAAGTGCACTGCTAAACAATGTGTTAAATTAATTTATAAACCGCTGGCACAAGAAACACAGCTAAACATCACTGTCCTGGATTAACTTTTATACCACTGACACAAAGTACACAGCTAAACACCCGTGTGTTAGATTAATTTATACAGCACTGACACACCTTTAACAGCAGTGTGTTGAAGATTAACTTTTACTGTTATCTACAACAGTGTCCTGCTGGACCTTTTATAAATATGAACTGCATAAATAACACTGGCATTATAATTTTTTACATTTAATAAAAATATATTTTATAATAATGTGTAATTTAGGATATGATAACTTTGATAAGTCAAGGCTGTATTCAAAACAAACTAGCAAAGAAATGAGTATGAGAGTCTAATGAGTGAGGGTGACCAGTACCAGTAAAGTCTACATACTGCAATAAAAACATGACACTTAAAACATTAAGTATATCAATAATGTGGACATTAATACATTAACTGTTTTACTTTTAATATTCAACATTTGCCCAATAAAATATGTAAATATGTCCTCTTTCGATCATGCAAAAAAAAAAAAATTCCCATTGTTATCATTAAATGATTACTAATATTTTCTAAATATTGTGCACTGGGCATGATCTAGTACATTGACATTATTTCTAGTGTTTGAATCTCTGATCTTTTTTTCCTTTTACTTTTTTCCCCCCCTTCAGTTAGAAAAAAGTGCTTGTGGTCAGTAAGTGCATGCTGTCAATAATGAGGAAGGATTCACTGCCTCCAGCTAATTTTAAGTAGTGGAAACATAGATTACTGTTAAGTGGGTGCAAGACATGTGACCTTTCTCCTTAAATAACGTTTGTCTAATAATAATAATAATAATAATAATAATAATAATAATGTAAAGGGAAAGGTCATGTCTTATTTTTTTATTTGCATTAGAATTAATTCATTAAAATAGCATATTAATAGTATTTAATTGCTGGTGTATATAAACAACAAAATCATTTAATTTTACATTTTTGTGCTTCGTTACAAAATACTCGTCTGGGCACATTATGCCTTGACCCATGTCAGATTTTTATATACTGTTTATATGTTTAATTGCAATTTTTCCTAAACATGAAGCCTTGGAATAAATAGTAATAATAAAAAACTTAAATGAGTGCTTTTCACCATACATCACAACTTAATTTTTTGAAGATCGCTCTGTTTGAGAGAGCTGCAGCTTAAAGCCGTGAGGCCTCGATTCTCCGTCCACTCAGACGTCCCCCGGTCACACAGTGATATAGTGTGTGATTTGAACTCAGAGGTTGGCACCGAGAGTGGCCAGCGATGGGGTTAAAGGATAATGCAGTGCTACATATTGCTTTAATGACGCTAAAGTGCTCGCCTATTACTGCTGCACGGAGAGGCCTGTAATGGTCTCTGAAAGCACCTGGTACTGCCGGTGTTATGCTGAAATCAATCATATCCACCATGGCTGCTTCCCATTTGGAGAATTACATCATTTGTATGGACAAAGATATCCTGTGTAGATGGAACACAAACAGATGGCACAGGAGGAGCAGCTCTTCGTTACACTGCTGATTGAATCTCTGTGTGTATGTTTGGCACTTTAAGCAGAAAGGTTTGCACTTTAGCTCCTAATTCAAGCATTCGTGGGTCACTTGAGTTTTGATGATGCAGCACAGGATCGCTGATGTTTGTGGAGTGTCTGGAGTCGTACATGAAGCCATGTAAAGAAACCTCGTCTATGAGAGTGACCTAATGGAATTTGTGTGTGTTTCTTTTTGAGTATTCTTAGTGTATACTCAGTGTGCAAAAATAGATTTCCATGAGAGAACATGAAGATATCCATGCAATAATTCCCACACTATTATGATAACAAAATGCTCATGCTTGCCTTTTTTTTTTTTTTTTTTTGCTAAATGATCATTGTTCATCTTTGGCTGCTCTTGTTTAATGCATGTGCCGTACGGCAGTGGCAGATGATCTGCGCTCTCACTCTGCAGGAGGACACACTCCTCTTTCTCTCTCTCTCTCTCTCTCTCTCTCTCTGCTCCACCTTCACACAGAGCCTCGGTCCAGATTAATGCTCTCCTTCCGGTGCAGAGGAGATAGAGGGCCCATAATCGCTTGCTTTCATGGAAGCTACGACAGCGCCTCACGAGAAGCAATACTTCAGACACTTGTTTTCCTTTTCATTTCGTGTGTGGGACAGCGTAGGCTCTCTTCATTCCCACCGGCACCTGAACTTCCAGGGTTATTGAAACATCACAACAGCGCTGCTCTCTCAATGGAGGCAAGCTGCACATGCACAGCAATGCAGCAGTTAATTGACAATCATCGTCTACCTCTGAAGGTTAAACACGCACCTCCAGACGACAGGAGGCCTTTGGGATGTCAGATATTTTTCTCAGCACTCGAATTTCATGGATTTTGTTTAAATGGTATATTTAACTTTTTAAAAATTTTTTATAATAGTGTCCTAAGTTGGATCAATACAAATGACAAAAAAATATATTTACATGACCAGGTATGAGTGCAGGCCATAAAAAAAAAAAAAAAAAAAAAAAAAAAAGCGTGTGTTTGGTTTCGTGTTATGATACAAACTGTCCCATTTACAGAAAAGTGGGATTATTTTGTCTAGCGCTCGGGGGTTACGTCTTCAACAGCGGTGGCAGATTTTATCGCTCCTCTTTTCTCTCTCTCTGTCTTTCTCTCTCTTGCTCCCTCTCTCTCCCCCTCTCTCTCTCTCTCTCTCTCTCTCTCTCTCTCTCGCTCTCTCGCGCTCTTCTGATATATTTGTTTTCGGCAGGGCACAGATGTGTTTACAGGTACTCATGGGAAATCTTTGGATCGGATTCAAATCATTCCCAGTCAGAGTGGGTGCTAAGATACCCGTCACCCAGCAACCACATCCAAGAGGGAGCCAGGGTGATAATAACTTAAAAAAAAAAAAAAAAAACAGAGAGACAGATGTCTGATTAGGATGAAAGAGTTTGAAGGCGGAGGAGGAGGGGGGGCGCGCATGTTAAAAGGCTTGTTAAAATCACAAATTCATTCAAGCACTTTCTTACAAATCGAATATGCATTTCTCTGCTCTGGCCGTGAATTTGTGTTGTGCTGATGGGTCAGAAAGGAAGAGGATAAACAGCCGGCTTTTTTCTTTTTTTGTTGTTGTTGTTGCTATGAGTCGGTAGAGCTCTGTTGCCGGATGGGATTAGCGTCTTAAATGAATTGTGCGTTTGCTGCATGTCGCGAGAAAAGTGTCATTAGAAAACATTGGGACATGGCATTGTTTTTTCAAAAACAAAATTAATAATTATGACTAGCATGCTTATTCAGTTCTTTTTTTTCCCTGTTTGTTATTCAGAATATTTGTGGATCTGTTTTAAAGTCGATAAAAGTTTTTTTTATTTTTATTAATGCTCCTAGATTGATAGAACTGATTGCTAGCTATTTATAGTTTGCGTTATGGAAAAAGGATTTAAAGGCCAGCATTTTCTTTGTCATGAAGTGACACAGTTTGAGCTGATTAGATTTGCACGTCTCTGCTGGAGACTCAGAGCTTAGGATGAGGATTGTGTTTCTGATGTTGCGCCTATTTATTAATAGGCATTTTGTCGTTGTGTAACATGCTCGGTGTCATTAGGTGATGGAGACAGGGCTAAAGCGGAGATATTTTTGGTATTAAATGGTGAGAAGATTAAAGCAGGTAGGAGAAGGCATAGTTAGGAATTGGAATAGTGCAGCAGCACCTGTGACAGATTGGCTGTGGAGAAAACCTTGAGTTTGGGCCTGTGTGTGTGTGTGTGTGTGTGTGTGTGTGTGTGTGTGTGTGTGTGTGTGTGTGTGTGTGTGTGTGTGTGTGAATGAGAGAGACACTGTTGGGTCTGGCATGTCTTTAACCGGCAGCTCGTCCACATTACACCGTATTTAGGGAGCAAGGCGCAGATCACTGGTGCTTGTACAGCGATGTTAAACACTACTGACAGAAGTTAGAGGCAGCAGATGAGATTTCTTGATTGGACGGAGATTCTAGGCTGTAGCCCCTCTCTGTCTAATGTGGTCACGTAGAGAAATTGATTTTCCCCCCCGAAATTAATTAATTTTTCATATAGCCCAAAGCTTGAGTTAAAAAAAAAAGGTGCACTTGCTGCTTTCCTATTTTCCTGCTCTTTTTTTAAGAATTATTGCCTAATCATATTAATACTTTTGCCCCAAGGATGAAAAGATAATTGTACAAATGCATCTGGAAATATGTATCACTGAGTATTTATGATTAAATTATGCAAATAACTCGGCTCCTATCCTTCGCGGACCCAGATTGTCTAATTAGGATTGATATGCCGAGTAGATGTTCTTGAATCTGAATACACGCATGTCCAAAGAGCAGAAAATTGAAAATGACAAGGCTGGAATCCTTAAAAAGTGCTTTTTTTTTCTCTGTCTAATTCAGCGTAGCTGTATCAGGAGTTAATTTTCTCTAGCTCATTTTCACATTGAAGATGACAGGAAAAAAAAAAAAGAATACTTGTGGGAATCAATCTCAAATGGGATTCTAGAATTTTTTTTTTTTCACAATTTTTTAAATCATTTTTTTCAGGGATGAATTTTGCAGTTTGTAGACATTCCCGTTCTAAGACATCTCGACATTTCTAACACAGTAGCCACGACTGAGTGAGATGGAATTTTTTTTTTGCTGAGTGTTAGTGAGATTTGTGTTTGGCTTTTGAGCATAAAGGATGTGGTAGTGGCTCGGTGCGGTAAACAGCGTCAGCAGCTTTGGTAGTGCCAGCCTGGAGGACAGGTGATTATTTAGCTCTGCAGGCTGTTTTCATTTAGGTCAGAACAAGCTCCACTTTACAGGGCAATGAGAGCACCATGACTCCATTAAAGAAAAACAACAGGCTCTGGAGTGCTCACACCATTTTTCTGAGGACAAAAGGAATAAGTGCTCAATGAATTCACTTTCAAGCCTTCCTCAAAGCATGAAATATGTGGCTCTAAAGCACCTCTTTGAAACCTTAAAAAAAAAAAAAAACTATCTGGCGACTCTTGCATTATGAAATGCACATGCTCTCTTAGGCTTGTTTCTGTACAGCATAGAAATCTGTTCATTGCAGTGAATAAATCTAGTTTCTTTCTCTTTCTTAAGTACGCAGAAAACTGCTGAATAATTTTCACTAATCAGAATGTAAAATAAAAGGGGAAATCAGACAGAAACGATATTTCCGTAAGCAGTGCTTGGCCCAGTACAAAAGCCTGCTCCAACACCTCCAGGAGCATCTCATAAAGTTGTGATTGTTATCTAATCTTTACCTGGCAAAGCGAATGGCTCGCAGCTAATGACACTTGAGACCAGAATGGAATTCTATCGCCGTTCAAAGCATCTGCTCTCAGACAGGCCTCCGACAAACACGAGACTCCAGGCCCCTCGCTCAGGAGCTGAACTCCTCACAGACCTCACCGCCGCGTGTAAAGTCAATTTGCCTAAATTGAATCATAATAACCATAACAAAACACAAATATTGTTTTTTTATTGCCACTAAGGATCCCATATGTCGCGTGCAGGGGTTGTTAGCTATGCGTTTTGCTTTTTGAATAAGACACTTTCAAGGTGAAAACACAAATGGCTGCTTATTAAATAAAAATGCTAAGCATTTGGCTGTGGCATCGATCCTGCTGGTGTGATTTTCTCTGCCTCGTCTCGCCGTTGAAATGCTGCAGTATTTCAAACTCACTTCTACATCGTACTTCGGAATTAATGGCTTTATTTAGTCAGACCAATTAAATTTTTTTCTTTTTTGACAAATAGAAATTTATGTTTATACTCAAGCAGCGTAACCTTAGCACGTTTTTCCAAAGCAGCGCCCACAGAAGGCCGGCATAAATCAGCATCACACATGGCTCGACTAAGTGTGAAAGGGAGACATCGCTGAACAAATGTCTTGCCTATATACAAAGGCGAATAGAAAAACTTGAGCATGCAATTGTAATCAACTGAAAATCCCATTTACACGCCATCCACTCGAATCCTCCACCCTGCTCAAGTTTGCCTGTGCAGAGTGCATTAGAAATAGACACTGTATTTCCGTATCAGACAAAAGCCACCGTCCTTTTTCCTTTAGACCTGATCCCGAGCCTCTCACATTGCTTGCTCCAAGAGCCCTGCAAGAGAGAAAAAGAGAGCCATTATAATAACTCCAGTGTTTTTTTTTTTTCTTTTTCTTTTTTTTTTTTCAATGATGCTTGGCTTGAGTTTCTCTCCTCTAGACTCAAATGTCACTGTCTCGCTGAGGCTTCTTTTAAAATATCGCCCCTGCCACGGTGAGCCATAGTGCCCGGCTATTATTACTCTCCCCGTAAAGACTGACAGTTTGCTCCGGAGAGACATGACACCGAATTCGTCTGCTGGAAGTGGACCACCGCGCCCCCTTTCTGTCCCATCAGATATGTGTAAACCGATGACACCTGGCTGGGGGATGCGGAAGGCGAGGCAGCGGCGGCCACGGCACACACACGTCGCCTGCTTTTATAGCCTTTGTTTATCAGGAAGATGGTGCAGACTATTACACAGGTCTAGCGGCTCAGCGGCTCGTGTTTCACAGCTTTGTGTGTGTGTGTGTGTGTGTGTGTGTGTGTGTGTGTGTGTGTGTGTGTGTGTGTGTGTGTGTGTGT